>CM053414.1:23504756-23557572 GCA_028644305.1 Xerus rutilus | reverse complement strand
GGGTGAGAACCTATCTCAGGTGAGATCCTATCTTGGGTACCATATTATCTTCATCATCATCTGGTGCTGTGACTCAGACTGATAAATGATAAGGCAATCAAGGGAGACTTCCCCTTGAACTCCTCTGTGCTTCTGACTCACCAGATTTCTTCACCTTCTCCTCTCTTGCCTTTTTCTTATTGCCAAAGTTAATTTCTTTTCCTTCAGTCTCTGCTCCTCGAAGAAATTGTCTCTTTATTTTTCTTTCCCATATGATCTTTTGAAGGCACAAGTTGAGGTTTGGAATGGAGTCGACAGCACTGGATCCTTGGGGATGCTTCATGTCCCTGGGTTACAACACTCCTGGGGACATGAGGACTCCTGTTTCTGGGTTGCAGGGTTCTTCATGAAACCAGAGATCCCTGCTTCTGGACTGAACTAGGATCCTGAACTAGGATCCTGCACTGGGCTAGGATCGCACACTCTAAGATCTCATGATACCATTTGAAAGCCAAGGGATGCCCTGCCAAATCATGGACTTGTCCTCCTTTTCTTTTTTCGATGGGAAATGAAGACTAGATGATGTGCTTGGTCTTTCTTTTATGCTGAAGTTACATGGTTAATTGCAGAAGCAGTTAGCTGTAGCTTCTGCTTTTCTGTTTAATTTTTTTCCCCTTTCTCTTTATCTTGCAGAGGACATCAAGATCATTTGTTATTCAGGATTGCTTATCTTGACCAGGGCTTAGCTGGAATGTACACATCTGTGCATTAACTCCCAGACTCTCTTAGACCAAAGAGAAAAAAGTGTCTTAAAATTCCAGCTGCTGCAAGACTTAAACCAGTGATCTTAATTTGTTTCATTATGCTACAAAGTATAATTTGGATCTCTTTCTTTTTTCTCTCTTACTTGGCAAAGGTCTTCTAAAACATTGTCTCCTGTTGTTTACTTCCTTGTTCTCTGAGGAGCTAATTCTTGGATTCTAGGGTTCTTCATCTTAACCTTTTTCTGACAAAAGAAGGGAGAAAAAGAGTGTCCTTGGTGGACACCTGGGGCATATAAACTTATAGTAAAAACTTGGGCTAAAGAAATGTTGTATCATTTAGCTGGAGATCTCTTTGAATTGCCAGCCACCCCCACTATGACCTTCTGGACTCTCACACTCTTCAAAATATTGGGACTCATGCTAATCTGATTCAAAGTGCTCTTTGGTCTAATATAAGTGTTCTCTATGTTCTTTTACTAGAGTTACTATGGCTGTTTCCTTCTTTGGCAAAAACATCTACGTTTTTGAGCTCATGATTTTTCTGGTTAAATTCACTTTTGGTTCTACATGCCTAAATTAATATATTTTTGTTCTAATCTATTTTGTTTTGTCTAACTGGAGGCTGTTTTAAAAAGTCCTGTATTTATCTGTTTTTTTTTTCCTGCTGTCTTTATTCAGAGGCCAGTTATTCAAGGGTTAATTTTCAAATTTACTTGGAACTAAAAGAGAACAGATCTTCACCTTTGGAGGGTCCTAAGGAGAGAGATAAACAATGATGATGGTCTGTGTGGATATGCCCTCCTGGAGGACAAATGGCCACCTGAACCTTTGATTTCAGTGTCCATCATGAGTGAAAGACTGCCCCAGACATCCCTTCCTTTATAGAACTTCCTCATGTCTCTGTCATATGATGAAAGTCTATGATATTCTCTGTTTTGGTTTCTAAAAACTTAAATCTGGCAGACATTCTGTGTAATAAACATCTGTAACTCTCTTGTCCCCTACTGTGGGAATCTAATACTTGGTAAATAAACCATAAAATTTTGTTTTTTATTTTCATGTATGTTTGTGAACGTGTATATCATATGTTGTGCTTACACAGTACCAAATTAGCTTATAGATAATTGAATGCTCAGAAATATAAAAAGATATAAGCCAAATGCCTTTTAGTTTATGTGACTTAAGTACATCTTTGACAAAGAAGTTAATTGAAATTGGTTGGTAAGATAAAAGTAAAGATGTCTTTAAAATTATTAGCTTACACATTTTGTTTTTCCAGGTAGCTAACCAATCAGGATTGCATTTGTCTCTGTTTTTTTTTTTTTCCTGGTACTGGGAATTGAACTCAGGGGTACTTGACCACTGAGCCACATCCCCAGCCCTGTTTTGTGTTTTATGTAGAGACAGGGTCTCACTGAGTTGCTTAGCACCTCGCCGTTGCTGAGGCTGGCTTTGAACTCGCGATTCTCCTGTCTCAGCCTCCCTAAACGCTGGGATTACAGGCTTGAGCCACCGCGCCCGGCTTTTGTCTCTGTTAAGCTGTTTAAAATTCAATATCCATGGTTTATAGCATTTTCCTTTGATCAAAAAATGATTTTAAATGTTAATTATGCTAGTCTGATATCTTGGTTTTCATAGATAATCTGAAAGCTATGATAAAGATAAATATCTAAGTCATTTGTAAGCAAGTTAAAAACTATGTCAATTGCTAAGTATAAATCCAAGAACTCTTAGTGTCTTAAAGTTTATAAAAGATAACATATTTGGGCTTATTAAATATTTTTTTTCCTATGTTTAAAATGACAAGATTTTCTTAAGATAGTGCTCTGCTTGTCACAGAGAAACCCACACAGATACAGTCATCTGATCCTTGACAAAGATGCCAAAAACATAAAGACAGGAAAGACAACCTTTTTGAATCAAATGGTGCTGGGAAATTGGTTCTCCATATGTAGAATAATGAGGCTAGGCCCTTATTTCTCACCCTGCACAAAAATCAACAATTTGTATTTGAAGAAATACAAATGGCCAACAAATATATGAAAAAACGTTCAACATCATTAGCAATTAGAGAAATGCAAATCAAAATGACAGAAATTTTATCTCATGCCAGTCAGAATGGCAGTCCTCAAGAATCAAACAAATAATAAATGCTGAGAGGATGTGGAGTAAAAGAAACACTTTTACATTGCTGGTGGGATTGTAAATTAATACAACCACTATGCAAATCAATATAGAGGTTCCTCAAAAGACTAGGCATGGAACCACCATATGACCCAGCAATAATACCACTTGGTATCTATCCTAAAGGATTAAAGTCAGTATACTATAGTGATACATGCCTACCCATGTTTACAGCAGCACAATTCACAATAGCCAAACTATGGAACCAGCCAGGGCGTCCATCAACAGATGAACGGATAAAGAAAATGTGGTGTATATACACAATGGAGTTGTATTCAGCCATAAAGAAAATAAAATCATGTCGTTTGCAGGAAAACGGATGGAACTTGAGAACATTATGTTAAGCAAAATAAGCCAAACTCAGAAGGTCAAGGGTTGTGTGTTTTCTCTCATATGTAGAAGCTACAGAGGAAAAAGGAAAAGAAAGGTGGGGAAATCTCCTGAATATCAAAAGGAGATCAGTAGAGTACAGGAAAGGGACGGGGCGCGGGGGAGGGAAAAAGGAGGGAAAGGGGAAACACTGGGGAATTATGTTGGCCAAATTATATTATTATATTGTGTGCGTGAGTGAATATATAACAAAAAATCGCACCATTATGTACAACTGTAATACACCAATAACAAATGTATAAAAAAAGATACTGGTCTGTTCTTGGTAAGGTTTACAAAAACTGACCTAAGAAACAAAGGTTTTACATCTTATCATTAATACAATTTCTTAGGTATTTATTTATTTAGTTTTGGTTCCAGGGATTGATCCCAGAGGAATTTATCACTGAGTCAAATCCCCAGTCCTATTTATTTATTTATCTATTTATTTATTTTTTAGGGGGGAACTGGGGATTGAACTCAGGGGCACTCGACTATTGAGCCACATCCCCAGCCCTATTTTGTGTCTTATTTAGAGACAGGGTCTCACTGAATTGCTTAGTGCCTTGCTGTTGCTGAGGTTGGCTTTGAACTCAGGATCCTCCTGTCTTAGCTTCCGGAGCCACTGGGATTACAGGTGTGCTCCACTGCGACTGGCTTATGTTTTATTTTCAGGCATGGTCTTGCTAAGTTGCTTAGGGCCTAAATTGCTGAGACTGGCTTTGAACTTGTCATGCTCCTGCCTCCGTTTCCCGAGCTCCTGGGATTACAGGTGTGAGTCACTGTGCCCAACAATTTCTTGGGTTTTCTGATGTTTTTATTAGGTTTTAATTTCTCAGGAAAACTGAGTTCTTTTTTAAACGAATTAAGGTTTAGTTAAAGATCTATTTAAAGATTTCTTAAATGATCACTTTATAATTCTGATTAAATCTGATTTATAACTCTGGTAATATAAACAACTATTATTTTGCCGTAACATATGATACATGGTATTGATAAGTATTCTGAAGACTTTATAAACTTATAAAACTCTGATAGTCCTGGCATAGTGTTGTCAGTCATACATATTCATTGAAATTCTGTATATGGCAAAAGCAAGTAAATTGTCTTGTCAGTTACTAAACTCTCATCAAAATTCTAAACATGGCTATTCTAGGTCTTTTGTCATCCAGTTTTTTTCCTCTTTCCTTATTTTTTTTTTTTTTTTTTTTTAAAGATTTTTTTTTTTATTTGTAGATGAACACAATGTCTTTATTTTATTGTTTTGTATGTGGTGCTGAGGATCGAACCCAGGGCCTCACGCATGCGAGGCAAGCGCTCTACCGCTGAGCTACAATCCCAGCCCCTCCTTATTTTTTTTTATTAGTGCATGATAGTTGTACCCAGTGGTGGGATTCATTGTTACATATTCCTACATGCTCACAATGTAACAATATAATTTGGCCAATATCCTTCCCTAGCACCCCCCCTTCCCGTCACCCACAATTTTGATTTTTCTCTAAAACACTGCCAAACAGGTTCATGGAAAAGACTCTCACAAGTACCCTTAAATACAGCTTCCTGATAAGGGTAGACTCATTTTTTTCAAACACTTTGGTTTTTTTTAAAAAAAATTTTTTTTTAGTTGTAGATGGACATAATATCTTTATTTTATTTATTTATTTTTATGTAGTGCTGAGGATTGAACCCAGTGCCTCACACATGTGAGGCAAGCCCTCTAGTGCTGAGCCACAATCCCAGCCCCACATTTTGGTTTTTCTATAGATGTCTGTTACAAAATCGTTATCACTATAAAAATGATGTTTCTCGGTTCGAAACTACTATATAAGCTGGATTTGTTTTGCTCTTATTGATTTTACTTTGCATTTTCCTTTTAAAACATTGCAACTGTTGCCTTTTAAAATTCTATGAAAGTACCACACCTAATAAAATAGTCTGTTCTGATGTTTTTGAATGCTAGCCATCACCTACAGAACAGAGAAAGTGAAAACTACCAATGGGTTCCAGGTAAGCCTGGCCTAAGAGTCACGCCTTCTAAACCTCCTCGTTGTTCAAATGTGGCCAAAAGTGTTCTAACACTGATTCACAGTCATCAGTCACTTCCCCTGCAGCGCGGGACCGAATGAGACCCACAAGGGGGACGATGTGCCACAGCAATGAGGGACAATATAAACCTTACTACAGTCTGATTGATTAGCAATTGAGGAAAACACTCACAAAGACAGGGTGGGGGGAGGTAAACTTATAAGAGATACCAGATTCAAGTTGGAGTTGGTTGTGTCAACCCATGAAAATGAAATAGAACTGGGAGGGTATAAAGGAAGGGTTCTTATGCAAGAGGGCTGAAAATAACTATCAAATGACTAAAAATAACTAGTCACAAACGTCTCTGCCAAAATCATATTTGTCCTGAGTCTATGTGAACTTGATCTAATAGACCTACTAACATCTTGGCCCTCCAAAACATCATGGTAAGAAAGTGACTAATCACTCTGAGAATAATACTTATAAGACAAAAATCATACTCTGCTGTCTTCCATATATCACTGTGCGACTATGATGTCTCTTTGTTCATGATGTTTCTCTCAATCAGGCAGAGCTGTGGAGACTCACCTAGCACTTCAATATGGTTCATCAGCAGATGCTCCTGAATTTTACCATGGACCTCTTGAGTGCCTCGATGATAAATTCTCTTAATTATCCATGTCACACTGATAGAAAGCAAGGACAGGAGAGTCCTGTTTCCAAGGCCTACAAACCTCACCAGAGTCCTGTTTCCAAGGCCTACAACCCTTTCTTTGGAAGTAGCCAAAGAAAGACTTTGGTGATGTTCACTTCCCTGAAGGACTTTAGGGTCTCCAGTTCTTGAGGGGGCAATGTGGGATAGCAGTTGACAGAAGCAGCAGAAACTGGAGTTAAAGGGTTAATTCTTTTTTTTTTTTAATGGTACCAAGGATTGAACCCAGAGGCATTTAACCACTGAGCTACATCTCTAGCCCTTTTTATGTTTTATTTTGAGACAGGGTCTTACTAAGTGGCTCAGGGTCTCACTAAATTGCTGAGATTGGTTTTGAACTCACGATCCTCCTGCCTCAGCCTTCCAACTCTCTGGGATTATAGGCACGCACCAACATGCCTGGCATAATTTAAAGCATTAATTCTACAGATTGAGGTTATGTGCTCTTAGTTTGTCTGTCTTTGAAGCAGCTCACACAAAGTCACTCTGACCCAGCTGGAATTAGAAGGGTTGTTTTTCCTTTTTGGGACTGAAGAGTACATGTCCAAATAATCCTTTACTGGTTAAAAAACAAAACAAAACAATTTACCCTGATTTGGGCTGAACTTGGATGAAAAGGGTCTTTGTAACCTATACACAAACTAAAATGACCAAGAGCTGCTTTTAGGTAGAAACATGGACAGTAGTCTTAAAAATCTGATATAATTCTACTTCATAAGTTAGGATGTATCAGTCATAAGTTAGGATGTATCTGGGTGTAGTGGTGCACACCTGTAATCCTAGTAATTTGGGAGACTGAGGCAGGAGGATCACAGTTTGAGGCTATCCTGGGCATTTTTTTTTTTGGTACCGAGGATTGAACTCAGAGGTACTCAACCACTGAGCCACATCCTCAGCCCTATTTTGTGTGTGTGTGTGTGTGTGTGTTTAAATTTAGAGGCAGGGTCTCACTGAGTTGCTTAGCGCCTCACCATTGCTGAGGCTCGCTTTGAACTTGTGATTTTCCTGTCTTAGCCTCCCAAAGTGCTGGGATTACAGGCCTGCGCCACTGCACCTGTCTCATCCTGGGCATCTTAATGAGACCTTGTTTCAAAAAACAAAACAAAACAAAAAGCTGAGAGGAGCTAGGGATGTAGGTCAGTGGTAGAGTACCTATGAGTTCAATCGCAGGTTGTGCAAAACTCCAAAACCAAAACAAACGAAAAAGTTAGTGCTTGGGCAGGATTCTCTAGAACCCTCCCCTCCTACCCCAATAAAACTGAACTCTCAAAGAAGTGAGCTGTCACTGTCCTCTCTGAGAGGACCCACTCTCTTCCTAGGGAGGGCTTCACCTCCTTCTTCTAATAAATTTTGCTATACTTTCATTAAGTCTCATGTCTTGCTTGAAATTCTCCCATGTGATCAGTAAGATCTTAGCTCAGGAATCATCTTATCTTCATTATCAAGAGGACATTTGGTCTTTGGTTGTTATGTTCTCCCAGGGAATCTTGGCGATGCTCATGTTTTCTGACATTTTAGATGTCCCTTCATCAGTTCTATGGCGTGCTCAGGACATGGGACTCTGCCAATGCTTCTCACACACCTGTTTGCTTAGATGTGCCATTGGACCTGACCTCTTTTGGGTGGTGGAAGCTTTTGGGCATTGCTGCAGGAACACAGGGCTCCTTCTCCAGTTCCCTTCCCACTTTCCTCTGCCTTCACCCCAGTGGACGTGCCTTTTACTCTAAGAGGACTCTTATTTCTTTTCTGTCTTATTTCTAGCCAGATGGACACACAGCCCTGGTGTGTCCATACCTCTGAATCCTCTCCTTTTTGTGGCTTAAAATTTAGATAAAAATGCCAGGAGGATTTGTAACATCTCTGAGGTCTACTTGGAATCACTTCTCTTGAGGTAATGATGATAGGATCAGTTATGTACTTGTTTCCAAGGAAGAGAAACTGGAGAGATTTCATAGAGTTATCTCAAACTATCATTATGCTCTATTTCTTCTTATGGGAAATCTTTGCAGCAAGGCTGGTGGTCTGAATGTATGTCTGCATTGATGTTTGGAGCCAATTCCAAAGTAACTACCATTCTCCAGAGTGGAGTAGCTGCAGGTTAAGAAAAACAGGTTGAAAAAGCAGGTAAGAAAAGTACATTGGAAGATGTGTGAGTGTGAGGTGTGTGTGTGTGTGTATGTGTGTGTGTGTGTGTGAGAGAGAGAGAGAGTGCACAGAAAGTAGGGCAACTGGGCTCTGTTACAAGTGGATGGAACATAGAGTTTGGCTCATCTCTGACCTATTAGAGACTTGGATACTTCCTTTTTTTTAGTTTATTTGTTCTAATCAGTTATACATGACAGCAGAATGCTCCTCGATTCAATATACACAAATGGAGCACATTTTTTCACATATCTGGTTGTACATGAAGTAGGGTCACACACCGTATATGTACTTAGGCTAATGATGACCATCTCATTCCACCATCTTTCTTATTCCCATGCCCCATCCCTTCCCCTCCCTGCCCTTTGGCAAATTCAAAGTTCCTCTGCTCTTCCCATGCCCATCCCTCTTACGTATTAGCATCCACTTATCAGAGAAAACATTTGGCCTTTGTTTTTTGGAATTGACTTGCTTTGCTTAGCATGATATTCTCTGATTCCATCTGTTACGTACAAATGCCATAATTTTATTCTCTTCTATTGCTGAGTAATATTCCATTGTGTAATATTACACAGTTTCTTTATCCATTCATCTATTGAAGGGCATCTAGGTTGGTTCCACAGTTTAGCTATTGTGAATTGAGCTGCTACAAACATTGAAGTGGTTGCATCACTGTAGTGTGCTGTTTTTAAGACCTTTGGGTATAGACCAAGGAATGGGATGACTGGGTCAAATGGTGATTCCATTCCAAGTTTTCTAAGGAATCTCCATGCTGCTTTCCAGATTGGTTGCACCAATTTGCAGTCCCACTAGCAATTTAAGAGTGTGCCTTTTCCTGAGTTCGAATCTTAGCATCATATCTAAATAAGTAAGTAGGTAAGTAATAGGTAATGGGAATTGAAAACAGTGTAGCTTGAGGGAAAAGGCAAATAGCTCTATGCTAACACCTCTCTCTCCCCTGATGAATGTTTCCCTAAGACTAATTGCAGATAAGGGAAGAGTGCTCCGCCAGGCCGGAGACACTCAGTCCGCAGCTTGCCAGACCCTGACCCCTGAGCCCAAATTCCTGGGCACTAAAACTGACCACTTCGTTGATTTATGGAACTAGCCCCAAATTCCTAAGTGCCTAAGAAAACCGGCGTGTCTCCACTATGCCACCCCCCAATATAAACCTATAAAAACCCAGTCCCTTTCTTTGTTCAGTGGCTCATTTTCCACCAGGAAAATGGGTCCACCACCACCACCTTCGCAGATGAATCCTGTTCCTGAATAAAAGCCTGAAATGACTTGCCTGGTCTGCTGCTGCCTTGATCTTTTTGCCCTTACAGTAAGTAAGTAAATAAATAAATAAATGTCCATTGACAACTATTTAAAAAAAAATTAAAAAAGAGTGTGTCTTTTCCCTCATATCCTTGCCAACACTTACTGTTGCTTGTCTTCTTGATAATTGCCATTCTGACTAGCAAAATAGATATGTAGACAAATGGTACAGAAGACATAGAGACAAACCCACATAAATACAGTTATCTCACACTAGACAAAGGCACAAAAACACACATTGGAGAAAAGATAGCCTCTTCAACAAGTGGTGCTGGGTGTAAAGCCAAACGACCAGATGGAAGTAAAACAGGACCGGAACAGGCTTTATTCTGTGAGGAATGCTCCTGGGCCACCCCCTCCGGGTCACCAGGCTTGAGTGGGCAGAAAATGGCGCTGGAGGCTCGTGGCGTACAGAATTTAAAGGATCCCCTGCCCCGGTCTGGAAAAGGAAGGATTAAGGCAAGAAGAGAAGGGCCTGGGGCAGGAAGAGGTGTTGGTCTAGAGTCCAGTGTCCTCTGAGATTGGTTAGGTGAGGCTGGTGAGGTCAGAGTCCTTCCGGGATGAGCCGGGAGTCATGGTGGCTTTCATGTTGGAGGTTCACTGTTTATTCCGGATGGGCTCCTGGAGGCTGCCAGGTTGGCGTGTTTGGCGCATGCGTACTGCGTTCAGCGGGGCGCAGGGCGGCTGTAGGCGGCCAGGAAGGAGGGGGCTGACGGGCACGGTGGGAGCCAGGCGGTTATTTTCTGCGTCTGCCTCTGACCTAACACTGGGAAAACTGGAAATCCATATGCAGCAAAATGTAACTAAACCCCTATCTCTCACCATGCACAAAACTCAACTCAAAGTGAATCAAGGACCTGGGAATCAGACCAGAAACACTACGCCTAATAGAAAAAAAGTGGCCCAAATTTTCATCATGTCAGATTAGGTCCTAACTTCCTTAACAAGACACCTAAAGTGCAAGAAATAAAATCAAGAATCAATAAATGGGATGGATTCAAACTAAAAAGCTTCTTCTCAGCAAAAGAAACTATCAATGAGGCAAAGACAGAGCCTACATTTTGGGAGCAAATTTGGGAGTCAGATAAAGCACTAATCACCAGGACTCAAAACTCAAAAAACTTAACACCAAGAAAACAAACGACCTGATCAATAAATGGCTAAGGAGCTGAACAGACACTTCTCAGAAGAAGAAGTACAATTGATCAACAAATATATGAAAAATGTTGAACCTCTCTTGTAATCAAAACTACTCTGAGATTTCATCTCATGCCAATCAGAATGGCAGTTATCAAGATATTTCTTTCTTGTGACTGAGAGGTACAGATCCAAAAACAAAAAAACAAAAACACAAGTTATCCTAATCCTAGCTGGACCCAGATGAAAGAAGATCTTTGTGAGCTATACAGGAAATGACCAAGAATTGCTTTTAGGTAGAAACATGCATAGTAGGGACTTAAAAATCTGATGCATTCCTACTGTCAGTCAGAAGTTAAGAGGTAGCCTGGAGCAGTGGTGCACACCTGCACTGCCAGTGACTTGGGAGGTGGAGGATGGAGGATCTCAGTTTGAGGCCAGCCTGAGCAATTTAGGAAGATCCTGTCTTTAAAAAAAATGGGCTAAGAGCTGTGCTGGGGATGTAGCTCAGTGTTAGAGCACTTGCCTAGCACGTGTGAGGTCCTGGATTTGATTCCCAGCATCGCAAAAGCAAACAGCAGAAACAAGCACACAAGAAACTGTGAAGTGACTTATTTACCTGTGGTGCTCAGTTCCCACCTGCCTGCTGGAATCACCCTCCTCTCACTCTTCTAAGAGGAGGTTCTTTGAGAAATGAGACAAAGGCTTTAAAGACAACTTTGAAAGCCTCCTCCCTCTTCTAGGTCTTCTGGGAATTTTAGAGAATTGAATCTTCTCCATCAAATTCTAACAAGCTTTCAATTCCTCTCTTGTATAAACACTCTCCAATATCTTCAACCCCTCCCTTCCATCTTTCCCCATTCTTTGCTAATAGACTGTGCTTTTGCCAGAACGCACCTCTTTGTTTGTGGCCTTTGGATCTGATTGGTCCAAGAGTGTATTTAAGTTTCTACACTTTCTGGAATAAATGGTGTTTTCTGCTTCTCGCTCTGGTGTCCCTGTTTCTCACTCCAGGTATTTCTGTGTCTCACTGGGGCAGAGAAGATTTTTACCTACACTCCAAGGCCTGGGGAGATTGGTTCCATGAATCGCCACTGTCCAGAGAGACCACATAGCATCTTCCCCAGAGGCCCCTTTTTTTTCTGTCTCTCTGGACCCCAACTCACTGAGAAACCCACGTGGTGCACCCCCTTTTAAGTGATAACTGGTGACCCCAGATGGGACGGGCTTCTCGACTCCTCCTCGGTCGGTCAGAATTCATGGTGATTCCTCTGTTTGTCTTGCTGGTGAAGGTAACACCAGCCCTGTTCGTCATTGTCTTCTCTGTTTGTCTTTATGTGATAAAGTTGGGTCAGGGAACTTCTACTTCCTGGCCCGACCATCATTTGCAAAGTGTCTGATCAGCCCAGTGACTAACCCTAATTCTAAACATTTTCCTGTTTTTATCTCTCCTAGTGTTCCTCCTACCTTTGGGAGACTTTCCCCCTTCCTTGACTGTCTATCCACCTATGTGGGCTGGTCCCAGCTTCTCCCCAGCCCTCCTCTTCCCGCTCCTCGGAGGACCACCCCCCAGCCCACCTCCCTCTTTCTCCGGAGGCCCCTCGGCTAACGCCGCCTAAGCCTTCTGCCTCTTGGATTGGCACTGCCCTGCGGTGCCTTTGCTTGCCAAGCTTGCCTTCTCCCAAACCACAAGCCCCACCCCAGGAGCGCACAGTCCCTCTCCCCCGCAGCGAGCTGCAGCACTTCCAAGCTCCTGTGCACAGAGCACTGCTCTGAGGGTCCCAGTTCCCCTGCAAGTCGCTAGGCAAAAGGGTAAAACAAATTACTTTTGCAGCGGCTCGTCCGCCAGCCTCAGCAGCCCCGGTTCCAAGCAGCATTAGTCCCACCCACTCTTTAGCGGCTTGCTCTGCACCTGCTGCACCGCCCAGCCCACACAGGCCTCATTGCTGCCAGCCTTCCAGCCTCCACAGGCACCAGCCCTGCACCATGGCTCCGCACACCGGCCTTGCAGCCCCGCCCACTTAAACTCTCTGTCTCTCCGTGGAGAAGTGCTTGCTGCCCCGAGCCTTCCCAGGGAAAACTGAACAAAAGCGCTACAATAAAACTGTCCCACGCAAAAATTTTTTTCTGTTCATGGAGATAAAGGAAAATTCCCAAATGGCTACGCCGCCACCTCCTGTAGCCAAGGCCACACTCCTCTGCCTCCGGTGACCAGGTGGACCAAAGTCGCTGCCTGCCCTGCCCCCAGCTCTCCTTGCAAAAGTAAAGAGTGCTAACGGTTAGGCTTTCACACAAAATGCTTGCTTTCATTCTGGATCTGCCTCATATTCTATTCTCCTTTTTCTTCTCATATTTGGCAGACTCTTCCCGCCTCCTCTTTCTTCTTGCCCCTCTGCCCATCCCTCTCCTCTGCGCCACCGCCTTCTCTTCCCTCTGAAAGGGAAGCACTTCGGGCAGGCGCAGAGGGCACGCAGGCAGGGCCGGCAGAGGACCACCCTCAGGCCAGCGACCGGCAGCTAGCTGGCAGGTGACTTTCCACCGCCACAAAGCGCTGCAGCCGGCTCCCAGATGGCTGGAAAGGCCTAAGACAATAAAGGTGGCTCAGAGGCACCTAACTCCTCTCTCTCACTGCCTCCTACTCTCTGGGGGAAAGGGATGTTACAGGTGAGGGAGACACAGGTCCAACTCCTGCCCAATGTTACAGCCTCCTGGACAAACTCCTCCCACAGTGCAATTGCTCGCCTGCCGGTGGCTGCTTTTTCCTCCCTGCCTTGCAACCCCGCCAACAAAGCTCACATGCCAGGGGTGAAACAAACTGTCCCTAGTGCATCCCGAGCAGATCGCTCACTTGAGCTTAGAGAATCAAAGCCCAATTCCACTTCTAAGCCAATAAATATACCCCAATCAGATATAAGAACTTTGATAAGTGAATTTCTGCCACTAAGGAAGTTTCTGATCATTATGGTAGAATCATTATTAATTCATGTACTTTGTATTCAGTTTTATGCTGAAGAAGATATACCCATTATCTATTTACTATGCATCACCTAATCCTTATTCAAGAAAACAAAATATTTCAGCATGTATAGTTAACACATCAAGTCTTCCTTCCGGCTTCTACACAGACACACACGCAAACACAGAGGTATACCTAAAATTTTAAAAATATCAATATGCAGCCATATATACAAGGTTTCTATGATTATTTGGGGAGAACAAATTATATACCTCCCAGTCAATAGGAAATAAAGATATAAATAATTGCACATTACCATATTTATGTCTTTAACTATCATTGGAATGATAAATAATTTTTCTCACTTAAATTGGCTGTCTGTTTAACCTGAAAATCTTACTGACTCAAAATCAGATTCCTGCTTAACTTAACCCCTCTCCTAGAGCTACTTTGAGTTGCATTGCCAACCTAAGTCACTTCCTAAAGACTAAATATAAATCTGATTAGAATGGATAATACTTTTAAAAGAATGTTGGCCTTAGAGATTTTCCTTGAGTCAAAACTGCAGCTTTTAAAACAAAAACAAAATGGAAACACAAATAAATGACACTGGCTTAATGCTGTTAATCTTTTTTAAAGTTTCTACCTTTAGATTATATATTCTGACTTCAATAAATATTTTTGTATTCTACATGGGCCAAATTATATACTGCAATTTACACTATAATTTCCTATAGCTACACTTCTCTGTACCTTTTGTAGTGTTTTGTTGTTGTTTTCTTTTGCTAGGTGTGCACCTTGATGGTAAAACTCTATTTGGTCTTGAGTGTTTCTCATGTTATAGCATTTATATAAAGGAACTGATCCATGTAAATACTTTCCATATTTTTTCCTCAATGTTTAAACCACTAGTTATCATATGGTATCTCTATTTCACCCCTAATGATTTTGGCTCTCATGGCAGCTCTGGACACCTCACCCTGCTAGATGGAGCACTGGCCTATTCTTGAGCCTAAGCTTTCAGCATTAAAGAATCTTGTCCACGACCAAATAGCTTTAGGTCATATTAAGCCTTCAACTAGCCCTCATAATTCTCCCATTTTTGTCATTCAAAAAAAATCAGGCAAATGGAGATTATTACAGGACCTTAGACATATCTACAAGAAAATGGAAAAAATGTGCACATGTCAAGATGGCCTTCCTTTCCCCTCAGCCATCCTGATAGATCACTATATTGCTAACATTGACATCAGGGATTGCTTTTTTTCTGTCCCTCTTCATGAGGCAGACAGGCCTTATTCTTCGCCCTTATACACTGCTGCCCTTATAGGGGAGAAAGCAACCCATGTAATTAAGGCTCTAAAGCAAGCAATGCTATTCATGGGTGTCCCATGGTCAATCAAAACAGACAATGGCCCAGCCTATATCTCCCTCAGATTGAAGGAATTTTTAACTTCCTGGGGAATTTCCCATACTAAAGGGATTCCCTATAACCCTCAGGGACAAGCAATCATTGAGAGAACCAATCGCATTCTAAAGGGGATGCTTCAAAAATTTGATTCTACAGAGAAGGACCCTTCTTTGAGATTGTTGGATGCTTTATTTACCCCTAACTATCTCACTTTTGACAAACAAGGCCTCAATGCAGCAATCTGACACTGGGGTCCATTTACCTTCCCTACCCCTCTTCCCTCGGTGCGATGGAAAGACCCCTTAAACCTTCAATGGAAAGGCCCAGACCCTCTGCTCACACAAGGGCAAGGCTATGCTTGTGTCTTCCCCCTCACAGAGTCTAAGCCCCTTTGGATCCCAGCCAGGAATATTCATTGAAGCCTCTCTTGAGAAGACAACCTGCCCCACCTGAAGTAAGAAGCCCCTTCCATGAGTACCTAAGCCAAAGCTAATGTTGTCTTTGACCCTTTTATTCTTCAAAAGGTGTGGAGTAAATTATCAGCTCTGTTGGATCCATCCAATTGGGTTATCATTGGGCTCAGTGTTCTAAGCCTTCTTCTGGTTCTTCTCTTTGTCAAACTAAACAAGCTCTCATAGTTTATATTGTTAAACAATCACAGGAACACAAGAAATTCCTGCCACATGGATCGCAGCCCTCAAGAACATATGAGAAACTTGCCCACCTCATCTTCACTGGAAACACAAGGCTTCACAGCTTCGACCAATCCTAACCCCAAACTCCTTTCCTTCCAACCCCTCCCAATCCCATCACCCTTTCTATTGAGAGAGAGCTCATTTTGGGGCACATGCATACAGGTTGGCTAACCAATGATGGGTAAGATGCCCAGAGGGGCACAACCTAAGTCAGGTGCAGCCTTGTTTGCCCCTTCTCTTGTGCATGAGCTGATAATCAATGAGTAAGTTGCTCATGCATGAGTAAGATGCTCAGAGGGGCACAACCTAAGACAGATTACAGTCCCGTTAGTGTCCCCTCTCTATCATATGCAACATGTAGGAGTCTGGAAAATCCAGTGGAATGATTCTCTCCCATGAGGAGATTATCACACATCCCTCCAACATGCTTGCTTATGGGTCATACAGGCCCCACTGACATTTCAAATAAAAGTAAAAAGGGGGATATGTAGGAGCACTCTCCAATACCTTCAACCCCTTCCTACCATCTTTCCCCATTCTATGCTAGTAGACTGTGCTCTTGCCAGAATGCACCCCTTTGTTTGTGACCTTTGGATCTGATTGGTCCAAGAGTGTATTTAAGTTTCTACACTTTCTGGAATAACCGGTGTTTTCTGCTTCTCGCTCTGGTGTCCCTGTTTCTCACTCCGGGTGTTTCTGCATCTCACTGGGGCAGAGCAGATTTTTACCTATACCCTGGGGCCTGGGGAGATTGACTCCGTGAACCGCCACCACCGTCCAGAGAGACTCCATATCGTCATCCCTGGAGACCCTTTCTTTTTCTCCATCTCTCTGAACCCCCAACTCGTTGGGAAGGCCCACATGGCCCCCTCACCCCTCCCTTTTAAGTGATACTCTCTCTTTCTCTTTCTGCTGATAAGCCCAATGTGGCCCAAAGGTTTTTTTTTTTTTAAAGATTTTTTTTTTTAGTTGTAGATGAACACAATGTCTTTATTTTATTGCTTTGTATGTGGTGTTGAGGATCGAACCCAGGGCCTCACGCATGCGAGGCAAGCGCTCTACCGCTGAGCTACAATCCCAGCCCCGGCCCAAAGGTTTTAAATCCCTGGACGGTACTTTTTTCTACCTTGTTTGTTTTTTTCAATGTTTTTTATTGATGCATTATAATTGTGCATGTAATAGTGAAATTTGTTCATACACTATGGCAATATAATCTGCTCAGTTTTGTTTCCTAGTGCTTCCCCTTTCCCTCCCCTTCCTCTATGTACTGCCTCCCTTCTATTTTTATGAGATCCTTTCTACTTTCTCTCCCTCTTTTTTCTCTCTAGCTTTCATATATGAGAGGAAACATGTCCTTTGACTTTCTGAGTTTGGATTATTTTGCCTAAAACAATGCTCTCAAGTTCCATCCATTTTCCTGGAAATGCCATAATTTCTTTCTTCCTTATGGATTAATAAAACTCCCCTGTGTAAATTTGCCACATTTTCTTTATCCCTCCATCTGTTGATGGACACCTAGGCTGGTTCCATAGTTTGGCTATTGATTTTCAGCTTGTTTTAATCTAATGCATGGTCCCCTCATCATAAGGAGAAGAATAAGCCCATCAGTCTTTTCTGTCAAGCTAGAAAAACTGTTTTAAAGCCCCTCACTGTCTGGCTATCATCTTCTTACAATGACTGCCTATCTTTATCAAATCTGCACCCCTCACCTCCACTTTCTCAGTAGTTGGGTACATGCCAAAAGGCCCTCAACCCAGGGGGCTTTCCTGACACAAGGGAACAAAGGGAGGTGGGGATGACTAAAAGATGTATTTCTTTAAATAACCTAACAGGAGATAGTACAGTTGGCCTGACCAGTGAGTAGCGGTCAAGTACTCTCTTTCCTCAATAGCTGTTAGCACCAAAGAGAGTGAGGCCAGTCTCGACCAAAGGGCAACGACCCAGCACACTTATGTCAGGGATGAAGGCTGATCAGAGTGCCTGCCCCATGCACCTGCTGTGGTTTTGATTGCTGTGTGCCCTTCTGCACAGGGAAGTAAAAGTCTTGCCTTGCCAACAGAGCTGACTCATCTTCGAGTATTTATTTTGGCTCCTGGAGTGCCCAGAATCCCCCAGTATTTCCAACAATATTGACTTCTGAGAGTGATTTTTTTTTTTTTTTGGCATAAAAGTTGTTCATTGTTCACAGTGAATTGGGTCAAGGTTGAGACAGTGAAGTAGGGACTTGGCTTACATCTGACCTGTGTGAGGATTTTTAGCAACCAGGAACACTCGTATCCTTGGGAAGCAGGTATGAATTTTAACCCACAAATGCCAGTATGAAAAGGATTGAAATTCAGAAAAATTCACTGTTACTGGTAGTAACCTCAAGAGAAATGAAACTAAGGCCAGGTTAGGGGTCTTTCCATGAAATGACATACTTCCTACGCATTTACAGTTTTGATTTTGGACCACGTTATTTAGAATGGAATTAGGAATTAGGGATCTCTTTATAGGTTGAGAACTGAGTCTCACTCAGAAGTCATTTTGAAAAACTCCCTTTTCCTCAGGCCCAACTTTTTATTAATTATTATTATTATTATTATTTGTGGTGCTGGGGATTGACCCAGGGAATTGTACATGCTAGACAAACTTTCTACTACTGGGCTACCTCCCCCAGCTCAGGCCCAACATTTTATCACCCACCAAGCCATGTTAATTTTACCTTTCAACTTTTCAGTTATGTATGCATTTTTTGATATTATGAAAGCATAATCTATACATCATAAGATGCATCTATTTTGAGCATACAGCTTAATAAATTTTGACAAATGTAAAAATCATACAAGTAGTATCTCAGCCAAAACAAAATAGTTCCATCTTTTCTAAAAGCAAACTCATGTCATTTGCAATAAATCTCACCAAGCCCTTCTGAGCATTTTTTTTCTTTCTGGGCTTTTAATAATCTGATTTCTCTTAAGATACATTAATTTGGGTGGAATTGCAACTTCACATAACTTTAATCACGTTATATGAACTGCTTTTGTGATTGACTTCTTTCACTCAGCATGTATTTGAGATTCATCCATGTTACTGTGTATCAGAATCATACTCCATTTCACAGCTGAGTGGTATTCCATTGTATAGGTGTACCACAGTTATTTGTTGATTTACTTGTTGATGGACATTTGGATTGACTCAAGATTTTGGCTAGTGTGAATAAAGTTGCTGTGAGCACTTGTTTTGTGGATAAATGTTTTATTTTGCTTGGGGAAATATCTAAGAGGGGTCTTAAATACCACATAGTATATGATTTTGTTTCTGTGAAATTCACAGAATAGGAGTACTCATAGAGATAGAGAGTAGATTACTGGGTTCTTAAGACTTGGGGTTGGAAAGTAAGGAAGTGATAGTTAATGGGTAAGGAAATTTTTGGGTGTAATAAAAATGTACTAAAATTGATCATGGTGATGGTTGCACAGCTCTGTGAATAAACTAATAACCTTTGAATTATACACTTTATTTTTTTGAATGGCACACTTTAAATGAATAAATTGTGTATGGTCATAAATTCTATCTCAGTAAAGCTGTTATTAAATAAAAAAGAAAACAATTTTGTAACCTTTCATATACATCCTTTCTGTCATTTACTCTGCTGAGATATTTTTGGGCATTATTTACCTAATTTTAACTGATAAATGAAAACATAAAAATGGCATGGATCCCATGTGATGTTTTGATACACATTTACATGATGAAAGGTTTCAATCAGGGCAAGTGTATCTGTTTCCTCAAACATTTATCATTTCTTTGTGAAGAAAACATTAAGAATCCTTTCATGGACCAGGCATGTAGCTCAGTGGTTGAGCATTTCCCTAGCCAGCACGAGACCCTAGGTTCAGTCCCTAGCAACACACACACATTCCCACAGACACAAATTCTTTCTTCTAGCTTTTTGAGATCAGAGGTTGTTACTTATAGTCATCCTGCTGTACAATACACCAGAACTTCTTGCGCTGTAACTTAGTAACCATAGATCAATCTTGCCGCTCCTCTCTCTTCCTCTACTCTCTCCAGCCTCTGATAATTACCATTCTACTCTCAACTTCTATGAAATCTTTTTTTTTGTATTCCACTTATGAGTGAGATTATGTGGTAATTATATTTCTGTGCCTGGCTTATTTCAATTAACATAATGATCTCTGGTTCCATCTGTATTGTCAGAGATGACAGGGTTTCACCTTTTTTATGGCTGACTAGCACTTCATCATGTATATGTAGTACATTTTCTTTATCCATGCATCAGTTGTTGGACCCTTAGGTTGTTTCCATTTCTTTTTTTTTTTTTTAAATTTTTTTGTAGATGGACACAATGTCTTTATTTTATTGCTCTGTATGTGGTGCTGAGGATCAAACCCAGGGCCTCACGCATGCGAGGCAAGCGTTGTACCGCTGAGCCACAATCCCAGCCCTCCATTTCTTAAGTACTATAAACAGCACTACAATAAACAGGAAGTGTAGCTGTCTCTCTGACATGCTGGTTTCATTTTTGCTGGATATATACCCATAGTGGGATTGCTGGATGTGATAATTTCATTTTTAATTTTTTGGGAAACTTCCATACTAGTTTCCCTGACAGCTCTTCTAGTTTACGTTCCCACCCATGGTGTGCAAGGGTCCCCCTTTTTCCACATCCTCACTATTTTTTGTCATCTTGGGTCTTTATGGAATGCAGTGATATCTTATTGTGATTTTGATTTGAATTTTCCTGATGACTAGTGATGTTGAGAATTTTTATTATATACCTGTTGACCATTTGTATGTCTTCTTTTGAGAAATATCCATTTCAGTCTATTTTTCTTTTTTTAAAAAATATATTTTTAGTTGCTGATGGACCGTTATTTTTATTTATTCATTTATATATGGTGCTGAGAATCGAACCCAGTGCCTCACACATGCTAGGCAAGCACTCTACCACTGGGCCACAACCCCAGCCCTATTGTTGATTTTTGAATTGGGTTATTTTTGGCTATTGAATTGGTTGAGTTCTTTATATATTCTGGATATTAACCCTTTGTGAGATGTATAGTTTCCAAACATTTTCTTCCATCCTGTAGTTTGTCTCTTGCCTCTTTTGATTGTTTCCTTTGCTGTGTAAAGCTTTCTAGTCTAATGTAACTCAATTGGTCTATGCTTGCTTTTGTTGCTTGTGCTTTTGAGGTCTTGTCTAAAAATCCTTAACATTCCAATGTCGCAAGGCATTTCCTCCATATTTTCTTCTAGTAGTTTCATAGTTTCTGGTTTTATATTTTAAGTCTTTCATCTATTTGAGTTGATTTGGTAACTGGTGAGAGGTAGAGGTCTAGTTTCATTCATCCATATGTGGATATTCAATTTTCCCAGCACTGTTTATCAAAAAGACTGCTCTTTCTCCAATGCTTGTTCTTAGCACCTGTGGGAATGTTTTTTTAAAAATATTTTTTAGAGCCGGGTGCGGTGGCGCAAGCCTGTAATCCCAGCACTTAGGGAGGCTGAGATAGGAGAATTGCGAGTTCAAAGCCAGCCTCAGCAAGGGCGAGGCGCTAAGCAACTAAAATATATTTTAGTTATACATGGACACAATATCTCTATTTTGTTTATTTATTTTTATGTGGTGCTGAGGATCGAATCCAGTGCCTCACATGTGTGAGACAAGCACTCTGCCACTGAACCACGAGCTCAGCCCCCTGTGGGAGTGTTTTTCTTTTTCTTTTTGTGGAATTAGGAATTGAACCTAGGACCTTGCATGTGTTAGGCAAGTGCTGTATCACTGATCTATATCTCCAGCCCTGTGGAGGTGTTTTTAGTTGCAATTTCAATTTCTTTCATAGATAGGGCTTTTCAGGATCTATTTTTTCTTTAATGAGCTTTGGTAATTTGTGTCTTATGAGGGATTTTTTTTCCATTTCATATAAGGTTTTGAACTCATTAGCATAAAGCTGTTCATTATATTTGTTTTTTATCTTTAATAGCTATAGAAGTTTTAGTGACCTAACTCTCTCATTCCTGATATTGGTGCTTTGTGTCTTTTAATCATTCTGGTTGGAATTTTAATTTTATTGATCTTTTCAAAGAGCTATTTTTGGTTTTATTGTTTTTCTCCACTTTTTTTTTTGTTTTCTATTTCATTGACTTCCACTTTGATCTTTATTATCTCTTTTCTTTTGCTTAATTTGGATTTAATTTTCTTTTCTTATTTCTGGTTTCTAAGGTGGAAGCAGAGGTTACTGATTTGAGAGCTTTCCTCTTTTCTAATTTGGGCATTTAGCATAAATTTCTGTTAGTATTGCCTTAGTAGCATTCCACAAATTCAAGTATGAAGTGTTTTAATTTTCATTTTGCCCCAAATGCTTTCTAATTTCTCTTTCAGTTTTGTTTTTTTGACCTGTGGGCTATTTAGATGTGTATTATTTAGTTGCCAAATATTTGGAAATTTTCTTTTTGTTATTTATTTTTAATTAAATTTCTTTGTGGTTAGAGGGTTATATGATTTGAATCCTTTAAAAATAATTTAAACTTGATTTATGGACCAGAATAAATTTTTTTTGGTAGTCATTCCATATGTATTTTTGAGAAGGATATTTATCATATAGTTGCTAGATTGAGTGTTTTATAAATGTCAATTAGGTCAAGTCGATTGACAGTTTTTCATGATTATCATATCTTTGCTGATTTCCTGTCCAATTGTTCTATCAATCAGTTATTAAGAGAGATTCTGGAAATTCTAATGAAAATTGTGGATATGCCCATTTTCATGACCATATTTTGAGTAGCAAGTATTCAAGAATCCCCTGCTTTTTATTACCCTGAAAAGCAGTTTTTGACCTCCCAGCTCACCCCAGAAGGAGCTGCCTGCAGAGCACATTCTACGTTCCTTGTAGGATGCCTTACCATCCAGCATTTATTTATTTATTTTTATTTAATTTTTTTTATATCTTTATTTTATTTATTTATTTTTATGTGGTGCTGAGGATAGAACCCAGTGACTCATGCATGTGAGGCACGTGCTCTACCACTGAGCTACAGCCCTAGCCCACCACCCAGTATTTAATGGCCTATTAGTTTTTCTGTCCCCTGACTAGATAATTATGTTTTTTTTTTTTTTGATAATTATGTTTTCAATGACAGCAAGTAGGTATTGTCATATTCACATATGAGCAACTTGAGAAATATTTGATGATGTAGGAAAGAAGTTTAAGGTGCACTAAGTGAACAGGTGGCATAATTGAAATCAGAAACAAGAATTCAATGGAATCAGGGAATTTGCAGTAAGGAGTAACAGAGAGAATGTGAGGACCCTGGAAATCAATAAACATTACTGGGAAGGCTGTGACTTTTCATATGATAAGAAAAAGCAAAGTGAAACTGATGAACACACCTGACATTGGGTTTCATTCACGTCTACCTGAATTAGGACATTCATACCCTTGGTCCTTTTCCAAAGGCTCCAATACGACGTGGACCAACAGATGGGATGAGGCCTCATTTGAGAGCTCGTACGGGATTACAGAGATTGCAAGGGCCTAACTCTGAGTATTTGACTAGGCTGTAACCAATGAGGGTTCTGCTTTGTCTATAGTAATAAGAGGCACTAAAATTCACAGGAAAATGAAGCACCATGGTTCAGACAGCTTAGGAACAGAACCACTGGTACAAGGTGCAAAAACACAGCAAGTGGGAGATGGTCCAGGAAGAAGCTTGAGAATGAGAAAAAACTGCCAGAGATTTTTTCCTTTCAGGTCTTGCAATGTGAAGACAGGCCAACAGGCTTTAAAGGGACAGAACTTGGCTCCGGCAGGGAAGGTATAATTGTTAAGAGGTGGTGCATTTGGTGTCCTGCAGTAGTGACAGAAGGAGGCTCTTTCAATGCCTAAAGACTCAACTTTACAGAGCCAGGACAGATGGTGAGCAGCAATCACTGAATGAATGGGTAGAGAAGTGTAAACTCCACGAAGCGTTTTATCTCCCATCTGTTTCTTTCTGCAATTTCAACTTGATGCCACAGATCCAAGTTCTCCACTTTTCCTTCTTAGTCTTCCCAAGTTGCCTCTGTCTTAGAAGTTGACAGGCAGCCAGACAGTTCTGGAAGTGAACTGTTCAGCCAAGATGTTGAGCTTAGATTTTTCAAAGATGGGGTTCTGCACCTATGCTCTCAGATAGCATTAATGTTTTCTTACACTGGGCGTTGATTTTTCAGTTATTTTTTCATCTTATAGGATAAGATGGTCTGGGGATGTAGCTCTGTGGTAGAGCGCTTGCCTAGCCTGAGGGAGGCACTGGGTTCAATCGCCAGTACTGGAAAAAAAAAGAAGAGGAGGAGGAGGAGGAGGAGGAGGAGGAGGGGGAAGAGGAGGAGGAGGAGAGAATTCATTTATTCATTTGACAACTTTGTGTTCAATGCTCTGCCTAAGTCACCCCACTCAACCCCTTGGTATATTGATGTATATTGAGTTTATTTAGATCTGTCCAGGTGTTAGCAATACAGATATATTTTCATATGATCTATTCTCTCAAGGAGATTATGGCCTGATAAGAAGGACAGTAAATGGACATTGTTTAGTTATCCTTGTAACAATTTATGATTTCCCACAAACCTGTGGGTTGTCTGTGGGTTTTCTGGGGGCTAAGCTGGGAGGCTTTTCTGTTTATCTTGCTTTGTGGTCTCTCGTGCAGATGCATTTAGCTGGTAGTTGGGCTGGGTTGGAAGATCCAATATGGCTTTACTCACATTTCTCCATGTGGCCTTCCTCTTTCCTGTGGCGTCTCATCATTCAGCCGTTTAGTCCAAGTTTCTTTATAACAATGACCAGCTTCATCAAGGAGAAGGTGGAAGCTGCCATACTTCTTAGAGGAGAGGACCAGAAATAGTATCACTTCTGATACTATTGGTCAAGGAAAGTCACAATGACAGTCCTGACTGAAGAGAAGGGGTAATGGACTTAATGGGTAAGGTGGAACATTGATGGAGGAAGGGAATTGAGGGTGACTTTTTCTGGAGAGTATACACCACAGAAACAACTAGATAAGTTACTGAGATAGGAAAATGGTGAGTTCAAAGCAAGCCTCAGCAATGGAGAGGTGCTAAGCAACTCAGTGAGACCCTGTCTCTTAATAAACCACAAAATAAGGCTGGGGATGTGGTTCAGTGGTCGAGTACTCCTGAGTTCAATCCTCAGTACCAAAAAAAAAAAAAAAAAAAAAAAAGAACCATAGCTAATGTTCAGTGAGCATTTGTGTCAGACAGCAGGCCAAGGATCTCACATGTATGATCTCATGAGACCTTATATATGAAATTCTCATACCCAATGAAGTAGGAATCATCCTTATCTCCACTTTATAAGCAAGCAAAAGGAGGCTGGTTCAGGTACAATAAATATACAGAAGTCAAGTATTTAATAAATGACTTTTTCAGGATTCACATTCCTTGGAGTCTGATTTGTTGTGCCAGGAGAGTGAAAAGAATAAGAGGTAAGTCTGCATCAATAAATTCTGTAATAAATTCTAGGAGAGAAGGTTCAGGGAAGAAAGAGCCTTTCTTCCTGGAAGTTCAGGAATGTCTTAAAAAAATACAGTGGCATTTGAGTTGGACCTAGATGCTTATGGATGATGGGGACATGAACAAATCTGTGAATTAAGGATTTCTTGCAAGTGGGAAACATCAGGAACATGTATTTGAGGAGAGGAAGCCAGGGCATGTTCTAAGACCAACAATCAGTTTAACATGGGGGGTTCTAGAAATCAAGGGGGAAGACTTGCTCCACTGAAATGGGATACTCAAAGCAGGATGAACCAAGAAAATGCTTTCTCAGTGGGCTGGTTGAGAGGGGATATAGGCTCGGAATTTTTTATGGATGATTTGAATGGAGAAGGCATATGAAATAGTGGGTATATGGAAGGATTGGATAATTGAGGAAAGAGTCAAAGAGATCTAGAATATTCAGCTTGAGTAACTGAAAGAATGGAGACAGGGAGGCTTGGATACTGTACTTACTCAGACAATGCCTTGGATGAGTGTCCAAGGTGGACTTTTAAGAATTGGCCCAAAAGTGAGAGCAATTTATAATGAATATAACATTTTTCCTTTTAAATAATTTTGAAAGATATGGCAGACCAGTAACCTGGTCTTCTTTTCTTTTTGTCACTCTCCATCAAACCTCAGAGTAACCCGAACTCAGTTGCTTTTCTGGCCTGCTCCACCAACTGTTATCTCCCACCCACACTCTCCCCCTGACACCCTCAAATTAAACTCATGTGTTGAGTTTAATGTGAGGCACGTCCTGTGTTGGAGCATTAAGTGTTTGATGAGACACCATGCTTTGACCAACTGCTTTGCAAGAGAGAAAAACAAGATGAAAGTTAAATGATCAGCACGGCACAGAATAGATCCAGGATACGTGTGCTGACCCGAGTCAGAGCAGGAGGGAGGACACTTATGACCTTTCGTCACAGGGCATGAGTGGGTGGAGGGCCAAGTCACACTCTGATGAAGAAAAGACACAGATAAGAGAAGGGTAATGCCTTGTAGCCTGGCATTATCAGGAACAGAGTGTGAACGGAAGACTCAGTTTCCTTTGCAGAGGCTGGCAAACACCAGCTATTTACTTTTAAGAGTCCTAATCGGCTCAGAATGGAAGATTGTGTAATGGCGCTGTGATTAAAGGACTTTCATTCTGATTAGAATTCTATACCAGCAAATGAGCGGGAACCACTGGAACTTAAGTAGCTTCTCCACAGGACGAACGCAGTCATGGCTGAAGTGGGTCGTTAACTTATTACTTGCTCTCTTGTTTTTCATTTGCTTCGGATCCGGGTATGTGGACTCTGGGGCTTTGGCAAAGGCAGCAGGGATCTGAACGTGTAGCGTGCAGAGCTTCCTACCACTCTGCCTCATTACGACACTGCTCCTCGTCATTCATCAAAAGATTGGTGGACCCTTGAGGAGAAGTGGGAGATTGTCTCTTCACTCATGTGCTCTATCAAGCCCCGGGAAAGATCTCTTTACACAGCCCCATGCTAAGGGGAAAAGACTCAGGCAGGAGCTAGTTCTCAAGTTCCCATATAATTCATTCAGGACATCCCAGGCGAACCTATTATTACTTGTTAATACTTGATATTAATAAATAGTAATAAGAGTAATAAATAGTAACAGTGACAACAATAATTTTCATTTATTTCAGTTTTCAACCTATCTTACAAAGGGTTGAGCAAGTTATATGTATTATTTTAAATCCTCATAATAGCCTCCGTTACAGATGAGAAAACAGATTTTTCAGTTCCACCCTTTTAAGTCCTGGATCAGACACCGGAGTTTATGCTTTGTCTTTTTGTTACATGCTGTTTTATGTTACATGGTGGAAGAATAGTAATGTTAGGCCTTTGAATATAGTCTCCCATTGTTTCCAAACCATCTCTTGGTTATTTTGGTCAAGTGTTGGCGACAAGTGTACATAATTCCTGGTTTCAGACCTCTTTCCCATTATTATAGAAGAGTCAGGCTAAGGTGCTTATGGGAGTCATTCAGACTTGGCCATCAGGAAAAATCAGGTCAAACACAAAATGGACCCCAAATGCAGAGCATGTGGATTTATTTTGGACCATCTTCCTCTCTGCAGCAAGGCTGGCCTCTGCCAATGGAATACTATGCATGAATCAATACTTACTAGGCTTAGTTTAAGATAATAGGTAGTATTGATTAGAAGAGAAATCTATTGCAAGTGTAGCCAAACACAGCAGACTAAGTGGGCAGTGTAAAGAAAAGAACCCAGACCTTGCAACCTAACAGACATGGGTTTGGGTTTTGTCTCCACAATGAAGCCTGTGACTGAGCAATTCTCTTGATCACTCTGAGTCTCAGTTCCTTGTGTGTAACATGTGCCCACCTCACAGGCTGGTTTGGAGGATGCTGTCACTTTTTAACAGCGAAGCCTTCCTACTGCTCAGGCTTGGCGACCGCTGCTTTCAGTGGACTCTGTGTGTGTATGTGTGTTTACACTTTCATTGATGTTTGGAGGGTCACAAACTTTTACTTTGGAAATGTAACCATCAGTTTCCACTGTTATATTTTCCTTTATTCTTTCCTCTGCCATTTTGAGAGCTATTGAAGTTATTTTTGAACACACCAGCCTGTCTCTGCTCTATTCAAGACAGACAAGACACGTTCAGTGGCCCCTGTGGAGTTCTGAGGAGTGAGCAGATGCTATCATGGGGTAAAAGGAAGAAATCCAAGCAGGAGCAAAACACAGAAAGGTGTGAGTTCATGACTGCCCACCCAGCTCCCCTTCTCCTTGTAGGAAACTCCATGAGAACTCCAAACCCTTCTTTCCATGCTCTCTGGTCTTGGTGTGCTGAATTCAACAAAGAACTAATGTCCTTTGGTAATTCCCTTAAATTTTAACATTTACTTAAATTTTTAAAATCTATAAAATAAATCCTTGTCTTGTTGTTGGCTATATCAAAGGCTACCTCATATGATAGATAGTTTTAAAGACTCATCACTGTTTTCCTATATTATGAAGTCATTGCCAATTAGTTCAGAGTTGGCCTGTGGGAGGTGCTTAGTTTTTTTTCTTCTGTTGTTACTTTTGATTTAAGGGCAAAATTAAAATCAGGGACTGGCCATTTCAGTTAATCCCTACAATACTTTGTGAAGTCGTTGTTCACATCAGTTCAGTGAAACAAATACCTGAGTGTCTGTTTTGGGAAAAGCTAGAATCTGGGTATACAAAGAAACATATTTTTAGGCCTTGAAACTCTCCTAGTTTGGTGTGCAAAAAATTGCACATTTGGAATATTTTGTAAACAAGCACCGCAAATTATATAAAGAAAGGAGAAGGGGAGAGAAAGGGAATCTGTTATTTAGGGCAAAGTAAAGTATTTTGGATGTGAAGAAAGGAGAGTGTATAGGGGTTTGTCTCTGTGTCTTCTGTTTCATTGATCTATGTGTCTTTTATTTATGCCAGTGCCATGCAGTTTTCCTTACTGATGATCCATAGTATAGTTTGAAGTCAGGTATTGTGATGGCCACAGTATTGCTTTTTTTGTTTTTGGCTTAGAATTGCTTTGGTTATTCTGGATCTTTTATTATTCCAAATGAAGTTTAGGACTTTTTTTTTTCTAGTTCTGTGAAGAATGTCATCAGTATTTTGATGGGGGTTGCATTGAATCTGTACATTGCTCTTGGTAATATGGCCATTTTTTAAAAAAAATATTTTTCATTGTAAATGGACACAATACCTTTATTTTATTTATTTGTTTTTATGTGGTACTGAGGATCAAATCCAGTGCCTCACACATGCCAGGCAAGCACTCTAGCACTGAGCTACAACCTCAGCCTGTAACATGGCCATTTTAATAATATTAATTCTGTCTATCCATGAACATGGGAGGTGCTTCCATCATCTTGTACTCTCTTCAATTTATTCCTTCAGTGTTCTCTAGTTTTCATTGTGGAGGTTATCACCTTCTTGGTTAGATTTATTCCTAGCTATTTTTTGTAATAGCGTTGTATTTTTTATTGCTTTATTTTATTTATTTATATGTGGTGCTAAGGATTGAACCCAGTGCCTTACACATGCTAGACAAGTGCTCTACCACTGAGCTACAGCCCCAGCCCTATTCTTAGGTATTTTTTTGAGGCTATTATGAATGGGATTGTTTTCCTGATTTCTTTCTCAACAGATTCATTATTGGTATATTGGAAGGCTACTGATTTTTGTATGTTGATTTTATAACTTGTTACTCTGCTGAATTGCTCTAGCAGTCTTTCGGTGAAACTTTTTGGATCCCCTGAGTATAGGATCATATCACCTGCAAACAGTAATAATTTGATTACTTCTTTCCTGTTTTACTCCTTTTATTTCCTTCTCTTGCCCAATTTCTTTGGCTAGAATTTCTAGTGCTATATTAAATAGGAAGGTGAGAATGAACATCCTGTTCTTGTGCCAAATTTTGAAGGAAATGTTTTCCGTTTTTCCCCATTCCCCGATATTCTCTTTGGGTTTTTGTATACAGCTTTTATGATGTTAAGGTAAATTTCTCCTAATCACAATTTCTTTAGTATTTTTTACTTGAATGGCAGTTGAATTTTGTTAAAGGCTTCCTCTGCATCTATAGAGATGACTGTGATTTTTGTCCTCCTCAATTCCATTTATGTGATGAATTACATTTATTGATTTTTATATGTTAAGCCATTCTTACATCTCTGGGATAAAATGAAGTTGGTCACCATGTATAATCTTCTTAATATGTTGGTGAATATGATTTGTTAATTTTTTTTTTTTTGGTACTGGAGATTGAACACAGGGGCACTCAACCACTGAGCCACATCCCCAGCCCTATTTTGTGTTTTATGTAGAGACAGGGTCTCACTGAGTTGCTTAGCACCTCGCCATTGCTGAGACTGACTTTGAACTCCCGATGCTCCTGTCTCAGCCTCCCTAAGTGCTGGGATTACAGGCATGCGCCACCACACCTGGCCTTATCTGGTTTTGATATGAGTGTAATACTGGATGCATAGAATGAATTTGGAAGTGTTCCATCACTTTCTGTTTCGTGGAATAATTTGAGAAACATTGGCATTAGTTCTTCTTTAAAGGTTTGATGGAATTCAGCTGAGAATCCATTTGATCTTAAACTTTTTTTTTTTTTGGTACTGGGGATTGAACTCAGAGGTACTTAAACACTGAGCCACATCCCCAGCCCTATTTTGTGTTTTATTTAGAGTCAGGGTCTCATTGAGTTACTTAGTGCCTTGCTGCTGCTGAGGCTGACTTTGAACTTGCAATTCTCCTGTCTCAGCTTCCCAAAGTGCTGGGATTACAGGTGTGTGCCACTGCACCAGGCCCTGGTCTGTTTTTGTTGTTGGAAGACTTATTACTATCTTTATCTCATTGCTAGTTATCATTCGGTTTAGGTTTTCTGTGTTCTTTTGATTCAGTTTTGGCTGGTCATATATGTCTATAAATTATACATTTCTTCTAGGCTTTTCAATTTATTGGAGTATAAGTTTTCAAAATAGTCTCTAATGATTCTCTGAATTTCTGTGATATCTGCACTGATTTCTCCTTTTGCAACTCTGATTTTATTAATTTGGATCTTCTTTCTTTTCCTTTCAGTTAGTTTGACTAAGAGTTTACAATCTTGTTTATCTTTTCTAAGAACCAACCTTTTTTTGATCCTTTGTGTGTGTGTATATATATATATATATATATATATATATATTATTCTCTATTTCATTGATTTCAGCTATGAAAGTAATGATTTCCTTCCTTTTGCTGGTTTTGGAATTGGTTTGTTACTGTTTCTCAAGGACCTCGTGATGCATCATTTGGTTGTTTATTTGGTATATTTCTGATTTTCTTATGTAGGCACTTATAGCTGTAAACTTTCCTCTTAGAAGTGCCTTCTTAGTGTCTAAGACATTCTGGTATGTTGTATCCCTAAATTTCTCCCCTGATTTCTTCTATCATTCATCATTCAAAAAGTGTATTGTTCAATCTCCGTGTGTTTATATGCTTTCTGTAGTATTTTGGTGTTGATTTCTACTTTCATTCCAGTATGATCAGATAAGATGAAGGAAAAAATACATTCTAAAAGTTGCTTTGTAGCCTAAAATATGGTCTCTTTTAGAAAAGGTTCCATAAGCAGCTGATAAGAATATTGGATTAAATATTATGTAGATATCTGTTAAGTCCACTTGATTTATAATAATTTTTTAGGTCAGAAGAGTCTTTACTGAGTTTATGTCTGGGATGACCTATCTAGCGGTGAGAAAGGTATGTTGAAATCACCCAGTATTGTGGTACTGGTGTCTGAGTGTTTAAGTCAAGTAGTGTTTGTTTTATGTAATTAGGTGCAACAATATTTGGGATATAAACATTTACTATCATTATATCTTCTTGCTGCATTGTTTCCTTTACCAGTATGAAGTGGCTTTGTATTTCCTGGTTAATTTTGGCTTGAAGTTTGCTCTGTCAGATATGAAAGTAGCTACTTCTGCTTTTTTGGGGTTCCATTTGTGTGGTGTACCAATTTCTGTCCTTTTACTTTCAGCCTGTGTCTCTCTTTGCCTGCAAGATAAGTCTCTTGAAAACAACATATACTTGGGGTCTTATTGTTTATTCCATTTTGGTGGCCTATGTCTATTTTTTTTTTTTTGGTACTAGGGGTTGAACCCAGGGGTGCTTAACCACTGAGCCACATATGGCTGTTTATTTCATACAGGGATCTCTGTACAAAATATTTACACATATTCTTTACAGAAAAAATAAGTCACCTGAAGATAAATAGATAATGTTTTCTTCTTAGGTACAAGGGAGCATCTGGTGTGAGCAAAGCTACAGCACAAATTTTCTCCCTAGGCCACAGAACAGGTAAATATCACCTGCTTCCTGGGATCCAGTGTTGTGGCCTTGGGTCATCTGCAGCTCCACCACCTCTTGCCATCTTTGGATTTAGAAGCACAATTGAGTGCTTGCGGCTAGAGGCACAGAAGCAGTTGTCATTTGTAAAGATAAAAAGAGGACAAACTTGGCACGGGAGAAGATGGAATATTTGCTATCTTGTCACCTCAGGATCCTGGAAGAATTTTTCTTTGTCCTAATGAACACATCACTTTCTAGATTAATCCATCTGCATCACATTCACTTCATGTGGTTTCTGCTGTGAATGACCCACACACAATACTTTGAGATGTTTTGGTTTTAAAGTGCTCAGTGTAACTCAGAACTCTCTCCAGTGCACTGGTGGGGAAGTATGCTGAACACCCCCACTCTGCACACAGTGGGCATGTGTGGAGGAGTAGAGTGCTTTTGGCATGTTCACATAAGGTAATCACTAGCCAAGAGAGTCCAGGAAAATAAAAGTACACAGCTGTTTCACACAACATACTCCAATTTTTAAAAAAAATATTCTTTTAATGTTGATGGACCTTTATTTATTTATTTATTTATTTATTTATTTTTTATTTATTTTTTAGTTGTAGGTGAAAAGAATGTCTTTATTTTATTTTTATGTGGTGCTGAGGATTGAACCCAGTGCCTCATGCGTGCTAGGCAAGCATGCTGCCACTGCGCCATAACCCCAGCCCCTATTTTTTATTTATTTATATGCGGTGCTGAGGATCGAACCCAGTGCCTCGGGCATGCTAGGCAAGCACTCTACTACTGAGCCAACACCCCAGCCCCACATCCTCCAAATTTTAAAGCAGAAAAAGGCACTTTTCCCCCCCAAGCTCAAGTTAACATATAAACCTGGCTTCACTCACAGGAAAGCTGCTCAGAAAACTGAGTGATCCCTTTTCCTCCCAAGGCCTGGGGGGCCCTCTGAGAAGCCTGGGGCTGAATTGGCTGCTGTTAAACTCTTTAATCTACATTTTGTCCTTTTTCTGGGTACCAGCAAGTTTCCAATGACATTTCTCACTAGGCAGAGACAAGGAGTTCTGATATATTGAGCCCAAAGATAATGCCAAGGCAGTGAGTGGGCACCTAGCTGGGAGTTGAAGATTGATTTGTGAATAACAGGAAGGAAGCAAAGTGAACAGCCTGCGTTTTTTAATTTGAGAGTTGAGACCATTTACAAATGTTATTATAAAGAGGTGTTTAGTAATTCTTGCCATTTTGATTTATTTCTAATATTGAATTTGGTCCTATTTCTCATTTGCTCAGCTATTCTTCAGATAAGATTTGTTCCCATTTTAGTCATCGTTTTTTGCTGCTGTGACCAAAAGACCTGATAGGAACAACTTTAAGAGGGAAATTATTTGGGGGTTCATGGTTTCAGAGGTCTCACTTCATAGACGGCCAGCTCCATTCCTCAGGGCTAAAGGTGAGGGAGAACATCATGGTGGAAGAGTGTGGATGGCCAGGAAACAGAGAGACTCCACTTGCCAGATACAAAATATACATCTTAAAGGCACCCCCGCAATGCCCACCTCCTCCAGCCACACCCTACCTGCTTTCAGTTACCACTCAGTTAATACCCATTAGGGGATTAATTCACTGATTATGTTAAGGCTCTCATAAACCAATCATTTCACCTCTGAATGTTCTTGCATTGTCTCACACATGAACTTGTAGGGGACCTAATATCTAGTCCATTTGCAAGCTATTTTTTAAAAATTTCTTCAGTGTGTAGTATTTCTTTAAGTATTCCATGTAGTGTCAGTTTAGGCATCAATAATTCTTTTAGTTTCTGCTTATCTTGGAAGGTTTTTATTTCTTCTTTGAATCTGAAGGATGACTCTGATGGATATAGCAGTCTTGGCTGGCAGAATTTTTTCCAGGGCTTGGGACACATCATTTTAAGCCCTCCTGGCTTTTAGAGTTTGTACTGAGAAATCAAAAGTAATTCTGATTGGATTCCTCTAAATGTGACCTGACCTTTTTCTCTTTTCAAATTTTATCCTTATTCTGTATGTTAGGCAATTTGATATGATGTATTATGGAGAGATACTTTTTTGATACTATTTGGGGTTCTAAATGCCTCTTGTATCTGGATATCCATCCCATTATCAAAGTTTGGGAATTTTTCTGTTATTATTTCCCTGCAGATGTGACCTATGATATTAGTTTGCATAACTCTCTTCAATTTCAATGATTCTTAAATCTGGACTCTTAATGTCCCAGAGTTCTTGTGTATTCTGGTCATAGTTACTTAGCCACAACCCCAGCCCCTCATTGATCATTTTTAGAATTATTCTTTTGAATTATTTAACTGGTATTTAATCCCCTTCAATATCTTTGGACTTAGTTACTGGTGAATTATGAACTTAAGGAGGCATTATGTTACTTTGTCTTTAAAAAAATTTTGTATTCCTGTGTTGGGTTTTATGCATCTGTTGGGATGGATTTCTTTTATATGGGAGCCTTTTTTTAAAAAAAAATATTTATTTTTTAGTTGTAGGTGGACAGAATATCTTTATTTTTTTATTTTTATGTGGTGCTGAGGATCGAACCCAGTGCCTCACGCGTGCTAGGCAAGCATGCTACCACTGTGCCATAACCCCAGCTCCTCTGGGAGCCTTTTAAAGGCACAGTCTTTTCTTGCCAAAGTGTTCTGGAATATCAGGTTACTGTAATTTTTTTCAATATATTTCCAAATGGGTTTTGTATTATAGTTTTTCTGCTGGTTCTTTGGTGATGATTAGTGTATTTTGATACAGTGTATATTGTGTCAGAGTTTAAGGATTCCACTTTCTCAGTAGGTATCAAAAGAATAGGGTCTTTTTTGTAGATCTGCAATGGGATTCTGCACAGCAGGGTATGTTGAGTACAGCCTCTGCATTTGCTTTTCTTTACTTAACAACTCTGTACATTCTGAAGAGATATGGGAGTGATCTAGACTGAGACTCCCTTGTAGGTGTGGTATCTACAACCTGTGTTAATTTCATTTTTTTCTGTATAATTGGATATCCATGAGTGGGACCTGAAGTTCTCCCTAGCTGGTCTTACTTAGAGCCTGGTCATTAGTTTGGGGTCTGTGTCTTCTATTTTTGTATTAAAGTATTATTGAAGTTCGAGCATATTTCGTTTGTGTGTGCAGCAAGATGCACTATCTCTTGGTTGAGTTTAGCTCAGCAGAGGAGTCTCTATCCCAGGAACTTAGTGTCCCAGTAGATTCCCAGCACCTCACATAAAGGGGCAAAACAACAATAGCAACACCAGAAGCAAATAACATACAGTTTTAAAACAAATACTGTGACATCTACAGTACCAATTCCCACAAAAACAGGAATGTTCAGCAATTACCAACAGGAAAAACAATAAACAGCCATGAACTAGATCTGGCATTAAAGTAAACATTAGGTGTTAACTATGCCATCCAAAATGCTAATAACTGCAGCATCATTAATGGTGGGGGCAGGAGTTATATAAACCAAACTGTTCTAAAAGATGGTAACAGATAAATTTCATTAAGAGAAAAGAAAATGTGATAGGAAGGCGAAAGAATGTTTAGAATCTTCAAAATGAAAATTGAGAGAAGCAGAAGAGATATAGCAAGTAACAGCTATAAAGAAGAAGAAGAAAAATAAATAGAAGAAACAAAGTAAGTAAAGAAAAAGACAATAAGGGAATTAGACTATTAGAAGGAGAAAAAAGGAGAGAAAGAGAAACAAACAAAAACCAAACCAAACCAAACTAAACAAGCAAAAACTTTAGCCCTCAAAACATAAGACAAAAGGTTGGGGATGTAGCTCAGTGGTAGAGCACTTGCCTAGCACATGTGAGGCACTGAGTTAGATCCTCAGCACTACATAAAAATAGATAAATAAAGTATTGTGTCCATCTATAACTAAAACAAATTTTAAAAAGAGAAGACAAAGAAAAATAATAATTGTTAAAAAATGCTAAAAATAAGAAAAAACCCCAAATGTGTATGTGTGTGTGTGTGTGTGTGTGTGTGTATATATATATATATATATATATATTCATGAACCAATCAGCACAGCAAGAGCACACACACACACACACACACACACACACACACGAGGAAAAATATTCTTAAGGTAAAATGAAAGAATTAGCTCTACTGAAGTGAATATTGTCAATAATAATGAATGGTTAGTGCCTATGCATGACTGTCCTTCTGTTTCTTCTTGGACTATGTACCCCTTTAAGAGACTAAGGGCCGAGGGTTGTAAAATCCTTTCTCTTTTTGTGATGTTCATTGAATTGCCAGCAGGGGTGGCCTAAAACTAAGGCTGGTTGAAATAGCTCTCAGCTTCCCTTCTCACCAGTATAAGGTAGGACAGAATGGGACATACTGTCGGTTGGAGTTCTGGGCAGATGGACCAGATTGATACACTCTTAGGGTGAGGCTGCTTCAGAGTTCTAAGTGGAGAGTTCCCACCACTGGAGTTTAGTTCTATATCAGGGCTTTGGAACTTTGTTGAGTGGTACCTGCTGTGGAGAGATTAGATCAACACATCCCTGGGGCCAGGCAGATGCTCATCTTTGCTAGGAGTCTGGATCTCAGGACCCTCCCCAGAATTATGCTCATAGGACAGGGGAACAAATTCTCCACAGGTCTCTCACACTCTACCACTCATATATCGGACTTCCCCATCCTCAGTCCCCAAATAGAGTCATGCCCATCTGTTCAGTTTACTGACCCTTTCCAGCTGGTCATGTGAGTCACCAAACTCAAAGGGAAAGTGGATTTCACTCCCCTCCACTTCTGACTTGAATCCTCCTGGGTCTAATCTTTGTGCCTCTTTCAATGCCACATGGTAGGCACTTACTTGCTGGTGAAACTGGAGTTTTGAAAGGAAACTTGATTCCCTGCTTCTGCTGATGGGTGAGGTCTGCATGACGTTGCAGGCCTCTGCCACAGAGAAGTGCTGCAGCAGACCCCAGCAGCTTGCTGTCAATTTCTTCTTCTTTCTGGGTTTTTGTCTCATGAATTCAAAGAATGAAATCCACAGACCAAGATGAGTGAGCACACGAATAGGATTTATTGAAGAATAGAGACAGGCAGGAACAGAACTCTTGCAGTGCAAGGGAGTACCTGATAGCAGCTTTTCTCTGACCCAGTGGTGCTAGTCTAGGGTTTTATACAGCACTTGGGTCACTGCTTTTGGTCCACCTTTATGCTAATTAGGGTTTGACCAATGCTATTGGTCAACTCTCAAGTGCCAAATTCCATTCAGGTCTGCCCCAGTTTCATATTCTTGCCATAGGTCAGGAAGTGGGAGGTTGAGGTCATTGGATGGGGCTGCAGCCCTGCATGCAGTTGCTATGCTGTGTGCAGGCCTGGCCACGGAAGGAGGACAGGTCAGCCTGCCTTGGCTCACCTGGAGCTGGGTCCCCACACCTCAGGCCCACTGTGCCTGTTTGGCATGCCCCACGCGGCAACCCATTTGGTCTGCCACTCTGCTGCTCCACTACACCACTGCCACTTCTCGGCAGGGACCAGTAGGACAGCCACACGGCTTGGCAGCCAGGGAGCCGTGTCATTGGGACAGTCTGGCAATATTTGCTGTTATCTCCTGGGCTTCTCCAGCAGTGATCTGCAGCATGGCCTCCTCAGAATGCATCTTGGCCTCAGTTCACCGCTTGCCAGTTGAGAAACATAGACTGCTTTTCAAACACCAGTTTGCTGTGCAGCCTCTGGGTCAGCTAAATTCAGGCTGCTTTTCTATTCTATAGATTTTTCCATGCCAAATTTGTTGGCTGTGTCTCTCTCTGTGTCTCTGCTGTGTTATCTTGCCCCTCTGTGGTGAACTGGAGATGCTGTCACTGCCACAAATGTCTTGGCTCCAAGATAATTTTTCTTGTTCTTTCTTCAATGCACCTGAATTTCCGAGTGTCTAAGACTCTCTGACTGTCCAGTGTTGAATTTTAGTAAATTCCCTCTTTTACCCACCCTACCGAGAAACAGTACTCCAGCAGCTTGAATTCTGAGCCATGTAGCAACTGGAAATGCAGCTTTCCGTGAATCCGCCATCTTGAATCTCTCAGGTATTGCTTTTAAGAATTATGAGGTGGGACTGGAGCAGAGATCAGTCTAGGGATAATTCTTTTCCAGTACTGAGGCTAGACTATGCTGTGTACCCTACCCAGTGATCTGTGAGTCCTGTGGATTTCTAATCTGGCTGGTTGGGTACAGGCTATATTCTCAGCCCTGGTTTGTGTTTTTGTTGTTTAGATGTGAGCGTAAATCCAGTCTCTGCTACTATGTTTTGTATAACTCACTTTTTTTTTTTTTTTTTTTGGTGCTGGGATCAAACTCAGGGCCTTGTGCTTTCTAAGTACATGCTGTACCACTGAGCTACATCCCCTGCCTATCATATGCCCAATTTTAAATACTGGAAAATATAGACAATAACCAAGAAACACATAAAATTAGCTGTTAGGTCTGGTCAGGGTCTAAGATGCCCAATTAAGGAAACTGGTCAGTGAAGCTGCTGCAAGCCAGATGTGACGTCACTAGTGGACACGCCTCCTGTCAATCAGCAAGTTTTCCTGACCCATTCAGGAAGGACTCTGGCCTTCTCTTCCTGTTCCCAAGCCCTCCCCTTCCTGGCCGGGTAATCTTGAAATTCTCTATGCACGGAATCTCCCACGCCATTTCTCCCAACTAGCTCTGATGGACTGGGGATTTGGTCCGAGGGTGCGCATGCCGAGTGGCTTAATTCATCTTCTCCTGGTCGTGTGATCTTTACATTAGCCATCACTGTATATTCTAAAAAAATTACTGGTAACTATATATATATATTTTTTTTAGTGTTTTCATTCACAAATCTTGTAAGCAATGTAATAAAAATGGTTTGGGTGGTCAGATAGATTTGAAACTAAATCTGCCACTTACTTTTTTAAAAAAAATATATTTTTTTAGTTGTACGTGGACAGAATATCTTTATTTTGTTTTTATGTGGTGCTGAGGATCGAACCCAGTGCCTCACATGTGCTAGGCGAGCGCTCTACCACTGCGCCACCACCCCAGCCCTGCCACTTACTTTTTGTGTTATAAGTTACTAAACTTTCTAGCCTTGGTTTTCTTATTTATAGATGCTTTCTTATTTATAGTCATTTCTAGATGCTGAGCCACCTTGGACTCGCAATGCTATGTGTAAGTCAAAGATGCACTTCCTCTGAGCAGCCAGGCCATTCAGACACGAACTCTGCCCTGGACAGAACCAGCAGCTTAGCTGCCAGCGGTAGGCATGCTGATTGCAGTTGGCTCACCTGCTGCTGCACCCCAGCAGTCAGGTCTGATGGGTCAGATGGCAACTGCTGCAGCTGGTGTGGCTGTGGGCTGTACTGCCAGGCACATTCTGCACCATGCCATCACTGGGGGCTTCAGTGGAAGGAGTAACGCAGAGCCCTCAAGGCCTGACATTACTTACCAGGAGCCTCAGGGAACACAGCCTGCATAGCAGCATCACCAAGTTTGGCCTTTTCTTCCATGAGATAAAACAGTTTTGGAGCGTGCAAGAGCCAGGGTGACATTAAGCTCTATAAGCATATGAATGAGGTGCTGAGACAGTGCAGACTTGCAAGGGGATTTGTCTAATTAAGAAGTTCAAAATGAAACTTTGAAGTTCAAAATTTTCAAAGAAATGAAAAATCAGCTCTTACAAACAAGTTACTTTAGCATAAAAATGTAGTTGATAGTGAAAGTATGAAGTGTAAAACTATCAGTTAAACCTCTCCTCTTTTCTTAGTAACTTCCTTGCTTCAGAATGGCAATGAAAGAGGGTGTTCTGACTGCACAGAAGCTCACTGAGATGGTACAGAGTTTGGGGGTGGGCAAAATGCTCATGTGCCCTCCTCAAACCAGCTCTTGTGATGTTATCATTTGTGAGTTAAATAGAATCAAGTGATTTTCTTTCAAGAAAAAAAATATAGAGGGGATGGTGCTTATCTCATTGTATGATGCAGGGACTAAAAAATCCTGTATTTGTAAGACACCTAGTACAGTGCCAGCTACATAATGAATGCTTCGGAATGCGAGGTTCATACGTATGGTCCAGAATTAGAGAAAAATAAGGCCGACAGAAGCAGAATTGAGCATGAAGACAGTCAATTGTGAGTTCTGGAAAAAAAACCTATATCATTATGGTGCAACCTTGCTGTGTCAGTTTTTGGCATTTAAACATTTGATACTTTTGGTGGCAATTCAGAAAGATTTACAGTTGGCTTGCATGGGAAACAAAGCTGATATGGAGGAACCCAGGACACCAGACTGAAGATGAGGGTGAATAGGATCCGTGTGGTGTAGTAATGATTATCATAAGAAAGGGAAATCGGAGCTATAGGGCTGGGGGAAATGACTTAGGTGTTCACCCATGCGGCTCTAAAAATAAAACCCATTCAGTTTTATACACAGATGAAAAATAAACCCATTTGGACATTCTAAGCTTCAGTGGGCCAGTTCTTTGGTTCTGGAATTGCTTGCTTTCTGGACAGGAGGGGAAGGTTGAATGTCTGATTTAGCATGAAGTCCTAGTTGAAGGTAAATTTAAGTTCTTTTTAAACTTTAAGAGGTCTATGAATAATAGGATCTAGCTTTTTTTATTCTCCCTTAATGGGTTTCTTTATATCATCAAATTACATCATTTGCTGTTGCTAGTAGTTAAAGCTTTTAACTTCCTATCTTCGTTGGGCCAGCTATGGTGTGGAAGGTGACCCAAGGTCAGTAATTTGGTCTCTGACTCCTGAGGTATTACTCTGTTGTCTTTCTTCAGTAGATAAAAGAGGCCCAGGAGCACTGTCATCTGTTGAGTGACTTTCATTTATAACTTTAAAAGAGGTTGTCTGAAGGCTTAAAAAATTTCCCAAGGTGGAAGTTTTAATATTCAGAGATGCAACTTGCATTTGGAAATAGAATTCTTTTGTTGCTGATAAAAATCAGAAAAGCTCTAGAGTTTGGGGGAAAAGATTCTTGTTTTTGAAATTGCTTCTGAAATCATGTGTTATTGTCAGGAAAATGTTCACTTTGTGGATAATGGTGGCATAATTTCCATCCCCCCACCTGCACCATCCCAGGGTCTCAGTGCTCCATGCTGCCTGCTGCATGAGTTAAGGGATTTTTATATTGCATTTTTGAGCTGGGGTCAGATATTCCAAGATTTCTCCTTAAATTCAACATGGTCATCCTGTGGTGTATCTTAAAAAATGATCCAAGTATCACCTCAAACCTCTTTCTTTTCTTTTCTTTTCTTTTTTCTCTTTCTCTTTTTGATACCAGGAATTGAGCCCAAGGGCACTTAACCATGAGTTTTTAATTTTTTATTTTGGGACAGGGTCTCAACTGATCCTTGAACTGATCCTCCTGCCTCAGTCTCTTGAGCTTCTGGGATTACAGGCATGCACCACCATACCTGGCAAACTTCTGTTTCTTGAAGGACAGAAATGAGACATATGGTGACCCAAGGTTGATGTGTTTAAGGAAAGGCATGGCACAAGGACTGAGACTATGGAGTACAGAAAGAGGCCCCACTGAAATAAAAGAGTGCTCAGATTTGAAGGTTTTTATTTCATACTAAGGTCCATGTATTTATACAGGGTTACTTAAGCTTTATCAACATTGACATTCTGTGCTGGATAATTCTTTCTGGTAGGAGCTGTGCTATCCATTGTAGGCTGTTTAGCATCATCCCTGACTTCTACTCTCTAGAGACCTACAGCACCCCTTCTCTCCCACTAGCTGTGACAACCAAGAATGTGTTCCGGCATTGCCAAATATCCCCTGGGTGGGTGTGCAAAATCACCCTTGATGGAGAACTACTGGCATAGCAGTTAGAAGCCTGGGCTTTGGGATCAGGCAGCACTTGGTCAAATTGACAGGCTCCCTGGCTGCTAAGCTGCATATGGGGCCCACCGCTCCCTGCCAAGATGGGGCAGCAGAACGGTGGAGCAGCAGAGTGACAGTAGAGGTGGGTTGGAGGCTGGAGGTGACTGGCAGAGCCTGCCATGCCAGCACAGGCCTGAGACAGAGCAGGCCAGCAGCGAGTTGAGCCAAGTTGAGCCCACCTATCATCCTGGTGCCAGGCCTGGGCACCATGCAGATGTTTGCAGCAGCCCATCGCATGCAGCGCTGCAGCTCTAGAACCCCGTGCATGCATGATCCCACTGACTGCAACCAGTTGGGAAGCTGGGATGGCAGATGAGTGGCGAGAAAATGTAAGGGGGGCAGACCTGAATGGAAGCTCAGATTCAAGAGTTAACCAATAAAGCTAGTAATTTTCCACACCTTAATTAGCATAATTTTGGACCAATAGCATTGGTACTTTTTTTCAAACCCTGATTAGAATAAGTTTGGACAAATAGCATTGACCCAAATGCTATGTGAACCCCTACTCCAGCACGTTCAGATGGAAAATGTGCTGTCAGGTTCTCTCTGGCTCTGAGAGTTCTGTTCCTGTTTATATACTTCAATAAATCCTACTCTTACACTCATTCATCTTCTTCCTCCTTCTCCATGAATTTCAGTCTTTGAAGTCCTGAGACAAGAAATTTAGGATGAGCTTCTGGGGTACCACACTTCTTGGCTTCAACACTTCTTGGCTTCAGAGGCCTGAAGCTTGTGCAGACCCCACCTACCTGCAAAAGCAGAGAAACTCTGGTTTAAAAATGTGACATTATTTATCAGCTGTCTGATTTTGGGATCGTTAACTGCACTAACAGAACTCGGTAGCTCCATCTAACAATGCCGGCAATAATAGCACAATGTGTGCTAAGGCTTCTCTTTTGTTACTCTCCTTCCTTCCTGGATTCCCAGTGTCTTTCTTTCCCATCAGATTCTGCAGCTTACATTGCTTGAAGTTATTTTAGATTGCTCAAAGTTATTCTGATTTGCTTATTGAGATCTAATGTTCTCTTAATTGGCTTGGTTCTTGTCTCATGACATCTTTATTCCACATTGATGGGCTTTGGGGTGGAGAAGGCCCAGGTGGCATTCATGGGGCTATACTTTAGCTATCCAAACTACTCTCTTAATCTCTTCCAGATACCTGAATTCAAAAGAGCAGACCCACACTTGACAGAAATCAGGAAGATTTCAGGTCACACAAAGAAAAAGCTTAGAGTATCATAATTAGACCCTATTGGGGGAAATTTTCTTGGAAATGGATTTCAAGTGAGTACATGGCTTCTGTTTGAAGTTATTTAGATATAGTGTTTTTGGAAGAATAAAGATTACATTTCTCTTCCAGTATTTCTGTTATGGTTTGGATGTGAGGTATTTTCCCAAAGCTCCTGTTAATGAGGAATATTCAGAGGTGAAATTAAACAGATTATGAGAGCTGTAAATTAATCAGTCCATCCTAGCTTAAGAGAACTGACTGGGTTGGTAACTGTAGGCAGGTGGGGTGTGGTTGGAGAGTTGGGTTACTGTGGGTGTGTCTTAGAAGGATGCATCTTCCCTGGGGTCTCTTCCTCTACTCCTCCTTTTTTTCCTGACTGACATGGGCCGAGCAGTTTTTCTTCATTGGGTCCTTCCTCCATGATGTGCTCTCTTGTCTTGGGCCCAGAACAGTGGAGTTGACTATCTGTGGACTGAGACCTCTGAAATTGTGAGTCCCGAATAAAATTTCCCTCTTTTAATTTGTTCTTGACAGGAATTTTGGTCACAGCAATGCAAAAGCTAACTAAAACAATTAGTAATAGAAATATGTCTAGAGTGAATTCTAAAAAGCAGTAATGTGCTTCATTCAAAAATCAATAACATTAGAACCTGATATAGGGGACACTGGAAGTGTAATAGGAGTCCAAAATCCACTTCCTTGAAGCCACACCTGTTATCTTTTTATGATTTCTGAAACTGCATTAGACTAAGTCTCAGAGAGACTGGTAGACTTCTTTTCAACAAGTTAAATCTTTTGAATCCTTTCCTCAGTAATTAGCTTTCTTAGGGTAGCCTCTTGCCCAGCTGAGGACATTATATTCCGGATGTCTGAGCACTTGAGATCTCCTTTGTAGCTGGCTGTTCAACTTATTGTCTGAGTAGACATCCTACAGGATTGGCTCAAAATGTCCTCATTTGAGTCGGGCGCGGTGGCTCAAGCCTGTAATCCCAGCACTTAGGGAGGCTGAGACAGGAGAATCGCAAGTTCAAAGCCAGCCTCAGCAATGGCGAGGAGCTAAGCAACTCAGTGAGACCCTGTCTCTACATAAAACACAAAATAGGGCTGGGGATGTGGCTCAGTGGTCAAGTGCCCCTGAGTTCAATCCCCAGTACCAAAAAAAAAAAAATGTCCTCATTTGTTTATCCATCCCCCAGTTGAGACACATTTGGGTTGATTTTGGTAATGACAGAATGATCAGCTGGGCCTAGTGGTGCATGCCTGTAATCCTAGCTACTTAGGAAGCTGAAGCAGGAAGATGGCAATTTTGAGGCCAGCCTTCTCAACTTAGTTGGATTCTATCTTAAAATAAAAAAGAAAAGGGGCTGGGGATGTAGCTTGGTGGTAGAGTGCTTACCTAGCATGCACATGGCCCTGGGTTCTGTCCCTAGTACTCTAAATATTTGTGTGCCTGTTTTTGTGTAAAAGTACGTTTTCATTTCATTCGGGTCACTATCTACACATGTGTCACCTGAAAGTATTTGATTAACTTCATGTGAAACTGCCAAACTGTTTTCCAAAGTTTCAGTAGCATTTGCATTCTCATCAGCAATGTAGGAGAATTCCAGCTGCTCTGCATTCTCACTGGCTCTTGGTGGTGGTGTTTTTCTTTCTTTTTAGCCATTCCAATAGGAGTAAGTGTCTCATTGTGGTTGTGACTTGGATGTGCTTAAGGTCAATAATGTTGAGAATCTTTTCATTTTGATTTTTGTTCAGTCTGCAGTCTTCTTTGGTGAATCTGTTCAAATGTTTTCCAGTTCCTTTATTTTGTTGCATTTTAGTCCTTTCAGGCTGCCATGACAAAATATCACAGACTGGGTAGATTGTAGACAGATTAAGTGTCTGGATAGGCTAGTTTTCTGGGTCACAGATAGCTCCTTCTAGCTGTGTCCTTATATGCCAAAAGAGGCAAGGCAGGGTTCTTTTACAAGGGCATTAATCCTATTTATGAGGGCTCTACCCAGAACTGAATCACTTTCCCAAAGGTCCCACATCTTTTTTTTTTTTTTGTACCAGGAATTGAACTCAGGGGCACTCAACCACTGAGCCACATCCCCAGCCCTATTTTTTTTTTTTTTAATATTTTTTTTAGTTGTAGATGGACACAATGTCTTTATTTTATTGCTCTGTATGTGGTGCTGAGGATCGAACCCAGGGCCTCACGCATGCAAGGCAAGCGCTCTACCGCTGAGCTACAATCCCAGCCCTCCCCAGCCCTATTTTGTGTTTTATGTAGAGACAGGGTCTCACTGAGTTGCTTAGCACCTCGCCGTTGCTGAGGCTGGCTTTGAACTCATGATTCTCCTGTCTCAGCCTCCCAAAGTGCTGGGATTACAGGCATGTGCCACAGCGCCTGGCTGGTCCCACATATTTTTTAAAGTTATTTATTTATTTATTCTAATTAGGTTTACATGACAGCAGAATGCATTTTGATTCATTGTACACAAACGGAGCACCACTTTTCACTTCTCTGGTTGTACACAATATAGAGTTACACCATCGTGCAGTCATACATGACCTAGGGCATTGTTGTCCATCGCATTCCTCCATCTTTCCTGCCCCCATGTCCCATCCCCTCTCTTCCCTCCCCTTTGACCAAAGTTTCTCCATTCTTCCCATGCCCCCTCCCACATTATGGATCAGCATCCGCTTATCAGAGAGAACATTCAGCCTTTGGATTTCTGGGATCGGCTTACTTTGCTTAGCATGATGTTTGATCCCACATCTTATTGCCAACATTTTTGGGGTTAGGATTTAACATGAAATTTTGGGGAGGGACATAAACATTCACATCATAGTAAGTTCTTTGTTTTCTTATTGCATTCTGAGAGATGTTTATATGTTCTGAATACAATTATTTGTGATTTGCAAATATTTTCTTTCCACATTGTTGAATGGGAGTGGTAAAATAGAAGTTTTATCTTGTTTCCAATCTGAAAGGGTGTTCTTCCTTTCACTAATAGTATATTAGCTGTAATCAGGTTAAGAGGTTCCCTTCTATTCCTTGTTTGCTGAGAATTTTTGTCATGAGTAACTCGGAGTTTTTCCAAAGGATTTTTCTGCATCTGTCAAGTGGATCATATGATTTTTCTTCAGTTTGTTGACACAGTGGATTGCATTAATTTTCAAATGTTAAGTCAGCTCTGTGTTCAAGAGATAAATTCCAATTGGTATCTTATTTTTTGACTTGTTGATTTTGTTCTCTATTTTTAAAAAATTATTTTTAACTGATACAAATCGTACATACTTATGGGGTACTATGTGATGTCTTGAAACGTTTTTGATGAGGGCTTTTCCTCATATTCCTGGAGTATATTGTTCAGTAATTTTCTTGTAATTTCTTTGTCAGAGCATCAGAGGAAAGTTGGACTTATAGAATGAGTTAAGAAGTGTTTCCTCTACAATTTTCTGGAAAAATCTGTGTAGAGTGATACCATTTCTTCCTTAAATACTTGGTAGAATTCAACAGTGAAGCCATCTGAGCCTGGAGTTTTCTTTGTGAGAAGATTCTTAACTGCCAATTAATTTCTTTAATAGGCACAGGGCTACATTTCCTTCAGTATCAGTCTGGCAGATGTTTTGTCAATTTCATTGATCTTCTTGAAGAACAGGGTTTTCTTTTCATGTATTTTTCTATTGCTTTTCTGTTTCTTTTTAAACTATTGATTTTTTTTACCCTAGTCTTTATTCTTTCTTTTTTTCTTTCACCTGGGATTTACTTTTTCTCTTCCCTTTTCTAGTTTCTTTAAAGTAGAAGTTGAAAGTCATTGGTTTGAGGATTTTTGTAAATTTAAAAAATTTTTTTTAGTTGTAGGTGGACACAATGTCTTTATTTTTTATTTTTATGTGATGCTGAGGATCGAACCCAGTGCCTCACATGTGCTAGGCAAGCACTCTACCACTGAGCCCCAGCCCCAGCCCCGTAAATTTTTTTTTGGTACTGTGGGCACGCAGTGCTACCAGATCCCTGTGAGTGCTTTTTTAGCTGTATCCCAGAAAGGTTGGTATCATGCTTTCATTTTAATTCAGCTCAAAATACATTCTAATTTCTTTCATGATTTTTTTCTTTGACTCATGGGTTATATAGAAGCACATTATTTTCCAAACATTGGTGTGTTTCCTAAATATCCTTTTGGTATAGACATCCTAATTATATTATGGTGAGAGAAAATACTTTACATAATTTTAATTCATTAGCATTTGTTAGCATTTGTTTTATGTCCCATAACATAATCTATCTTGATGGATGTTTCCTGTCTACTTAAATGAAATGTGTATTCTACTATTGTTGGGCAGAGTGTTTTATAAATATCAGTTACCTAGTATTTGTTGATAGCTTTGTGCAGGTCTTCCATATCTTTACTAACTTTCTGTGTACCTGTTCCATCAATCACTAAGAGTAAGTTAAAGTCCACAATTGCAAATTGAAATTTTACTTTGACATATGCTATTTCATATTTTTAATATTTTTGCATTAGGCAGTCAGTATTCCTTTAGACAATGAAAATAAAAATTTAATTATATATTTACTTTTATATATTCCATTTCCAAGAGTCTTCATTTCTTTGTGTAGATCTAAGTTCCTGTCTGGCATCATACTCCTACTTGAACACTTCCTTTAACATTTCTTATAGTACATCTAATTCTAATAAATTCTCCTCCCTTTTGTTCGAGAAAATTTTTATCTCTCTCTCACTTTTCTTTTTAAAAATATTTTTTAGTTGTAGACGGACACAATACATTTATTTGATTTGATTTTTATGTGGTGCTGAGGATGGAACCCAGTGCCTCACCTGTGCTAGGCAAGCGCTCTACCATGGAGCTACAACTCCAGCGCTTTCATTCACTTTTCAAAAGATATTTTTACTGGGTATAGAATTACAGATTGGCCATTCCTTCTGCTACCCCCTTAAAAAAATGTTACACCGCTGTCTTCTAGCTTGCATATTTTCTTTTTTCTTTTGGTACTGGGGATTGAACTCAGGGATACTCTACCACTGAACCACATCCTCAGCCCTATTTTGTGTTTTATGTAGAGACAGGGTCTCACTGAGTTGCTTAGCGCCTCACCCTTGCTGAGGCTGGCTTTGAACTCACGATTCTCCTGCCTCAGCCTCCCTAAGTGCTGGGATTACAGGCTTGAGCCACCGTGCCCGGCTAGCTTGCATATTTTCTGACAGGAATGTTGCTGTAGTTCTCATTTGTGTTCCTCTCTATGTAATGTGTCCTTTTTATCCAGTTGCCTTCTAATATTTTCTCTTTGTTTTCTCACTTCAGCAGTTTGAATATAATGTTCATAGGTAGGCTTTTGGGGGCATTTATCCTGTCAAATGACAGGTGTTGTCACTAATTTTGGAATATTCTTTACCATTATTTTTAAAGATATTTTTCTACGTCATTTTTCTCTCTTCTCCAGGAAAATATTAAAGTCTTTTTTGGGGGAATCTCATTTACATGTATATCAGACCACTTAATATTGACTTGCAGATCTTAGATGTATCATTCTATTTTTCTCTTCAGTTTAGGTAATTCCTATTGACCTATCCGCTGATCCCTGTGTTCCCCTTCCTCACCCCCGCCCCCAGCTATGTCAAGTCTAATGACTAGCCTGTTGAAGGCATTATTCATCTCTATTGCTGTGTATTTTCTTTCTGGAATCTTCATTTAATTCTTTCTTTCTTTTTTAAATCTTTATTTATTTTATATTGTGCTGAGGATCAAACCCAGTGCTTCACACTGCGAGGCGAGCACTCTACCATTGAGCCACAACCTCAGCCCCTATTTAATTCTTTCTTATAATTTCTTTCTCCTGAAGTAATTCATCTGATCTTGCATCCTATCTTACCCACTATAACCCTTAACAAAATTATTTAAAATTCCTTCTCAGTTCCAACAATTGTGTCACATGCATCTGACTCTGTTGAGGACTTTATCTCTCGACAATGTTTTTGTTTCTTGTATTTTTTATATGCCTAGACATTTTTGGTTAAAAGCCAAACAGTTTTAGGACTAGAGACTGAAGTGAGTAGTTTTTACATTTAGCTGGCTTTCCTTCTGCTAGGCTTTATTGGAGTGAGTGAGCCAATTTAATTTAGGAGCTGACTTGAGTTTGTATTTTTGCGTGGTCACCTCTGTCTTAGTTTGCTAGGGTTGCCGTAACAAATTACCATATATAGAGTGGTTTAAACAACAGAAAATTATCATTTCATAGTCCCAGAGGATAGAAGTCCAAAGTCAAAGTGTCAGCAGGTTAATTACTACCAAGGACAGGGAGGGAAGAGTCTGCTCTTGGCCTCTATCTTTGGTTTGCAGATGGCTGTCTTGTGTGTCTGTCTCTGTGTCCACATTTCCTTTTTTTCATAAGGATACTGGCCATATTAAATTAGGACCTACCTTAAAAATCTTATGACTGCCTCTGTAAAGACCTCATCTCCAAATTAGGTCATGTTATGAAGGGCAGTTAGGACTCCAACACATCTTCTTTTGGGCAGGGGGACTATTCAACTTAGAATACCTTCAATGTACAATAGCTGTCAAAGACCTCCAGCTTTACTTTATGTTTAAGCTAGTTTGCCAGAGAGTTTTTCTTACCATGTGCTCTCCTTCAGGTCTTCCCTGTCACCCCTCTCCAGCTGCAGACAGCTGTTATTTATTACTTGGTGTTTGTTCATCTGGTGGTGGGAGCAGGGAGAGGCCGTATATTCTCTTGTTCTGACTAGGTGTCAACCAGATAGCACTCTGTCCTAGGTCTTGAGGATGAGGTTCTAGGGTTCTATTACCCTCTCCCTTCAGCCAGAGGAGATAGATAATCTGCTGGGTCCAGCACATGTTCCTGCCCTTTCCTTAGGAGTAGAGGTTGTTTTTTTTTCCTTCTCTGAGCTATAATAGATTTTTGTCTGTGCTCTAGGAGTGATAAGACTTCATCCTTTCACAGTGAGATAGGGGTGTGGTGACGACAATTGCAACTCTACAGGGATGTCATGATGAAGTGGTATGATTTAAATGTAAAACACCTTATTTATTTATTTATTTATTTTTGGTACCAGGGATTGAACTCAGGTGTATTCGACCACTGAGCCACATCCCCAGCCTTATTTTGTGTTTTATTTAGAGACAGAGTCTCACTGAGTTGCTTAGCACCTCACCATTGCTGAGGCTGGCTTTGAGCTCACAATCCTCCTGTCTCAGCCTCCCAAAGTGCTGGGATTACAGGTGTGCACCACTGCGCCTGGCTATAAAGCATCTTATTAATAGTGTAACAGATAGTTGTTTTTTGCACTTGACTCAATAATTTTATTCTTCCACATTCTTTAATTCATTACAAGTGCTCATTGTTACAGGGCTAAACTTAAATGATGTTCAGAAGAAAAAAAATTTTGAATATCCTAGTTGAAATCCTGTTCATCATTACATAATTTGGAGTGAACGTTCTAGATAGTCCTTCATGATGGCAATTGGGATGTGAGCACTGTTGTATCTGGTGGGATATTTACACTGGGCAATGATTTCCAATTATAGTTTAGAGTAGAAGTTGTATACAGGAAGGTGAATTGCAGGGCTCTAAGCTATAAAAGTTAAGACCACAACCATAGGCAGCACAGATAGGTAATCCTAGTGGCATTATAAAAGTAAAGGCTGTGGACACTTTGATGATCCCATGACCAATTTAGATGAAATGCATTATTTAGGTGATATGGGAGAATGCAGGGATGAGGGGAACTTCTGATGGTGACGAGAAAAAGGGTATAGTTATCCACCATGTGCCCTGACTTAGAAAGTTTGGGCCATACTAGTTTCTACTTCACAGAATTGAACAAAAAACCAAGGTGAATATGGATTTTACTTCTTTCCAAAGTGCCAGATTGGTGTACAGAATGGGGACAGGAGAAAAGCTGTGGAAGAGTATGGTGAATATATATGGAAGGACACTTCTGTTTTCACATCTGTGATATAGAGAAGTATTGGGTTGTCTACCTCTTGATTCCTTAATTCCCTAGTGGAAAAGGAGATAAATCATTTTTAGGTAATTAATAGGAGCACTGAACCTTTTGTTCACATGTACACAAATCATTAACAGAGCAAGGTACCAGCTGGAGGCAGGTGATTTTCCAGCTCCTCCAGAGAATTCTTTGGGAATGAATATTTCTCAAAATTTCAAGCTTCATTGTTACTAAAAATGGATGGTGAATTCTAACACCTATGTGCAGATACCTCTGGTGTTATAATAAGTATCTTAGTAGGGGCCCCAAGTTATCTATTCCATGGTTTATATGAATCTACTCAATGTTCAGGCCCATTTTGGTTTCTTGTCTGCCTAACAACATTCAGTTTTTCCTCCGTACTAGATTTCCTTTCTATTTTTCCCATATCAAATTCAACTCTTAGTGACTGGGCCATTTCTTGGGAACAGATTTGTCACTGACCCAAAATTTAGGCCCTCTTTATTTTTCCAAATGTTACTCCCGGTCTTCAGGTTCGGATCTAATGAGTTTCTCTATGGAACACTTGAGTGCTTTGGAAAAACGTTCAGTGGGCTTAAAAATTCCCATAAATGAGAGCCAGTCTTTGTTAACAATCCTTCTTTCTGTCTGTCCTTTCTTCCATTCTTCCTCTTCATCAGCTTTGAGAATCTGCTATAGGCCAAGTTCATTAATTTGGTTTTAAGATGTAAGCACTTTTGTTGGGCACCATGGCTCCGGAGGCTGAGGCAGGAGGATCATCAGTTCAAAGTCAGCCCTGGCAACAGTGAGGTGCTAAGCAACTCAGTGACACCCTGTCTCTAAATAAAATACAAAAAAAGGGGCTGGGGGATGTGGCTCAGTAGTTGAGTCTCCTAAATTCAATCCCCTGTACCAAAAAAAAAAAAAAAAAAGATGTAAGCACTCTAAGCTTCATCAAGCTGAGAGAAGGGAGAAAGAGGAATGAAAGAATTAAAAACCAAGCTGGGCACAGTGGCACAAGCCTGTAATCCCAGCACTCAGGGAGGTGGACACAGGAGAATCACGAGTTCAAAGCCAACCTCAGCAATGGTGAGGTGCTAAGCAACTCAGTGAGACCCTGTCTCTACATAAAACACAAAATAGGGCTGGGAATGTGGCTCAGTGGTCAAGTACCCATGAGTTCAATCTCCAGTACCAAAAAAAAAAAAAAAAAAAAGAATTAAAAACCAGGCCTCATAATTGTGTGGAATCAATACACTCAAATGACAGTGGGGACCATGGCAGCTTTTCTACTCCTTTTCTCTCCCATCTCTCTCTTCAAAACATGCACTAATCTCAAGTCTAAGACCCTACATGGGGAAATTAGTAGGCAGGACCCATGTGTAGGAGGAGACCCCTGATAATATTCTGAATATCTCACCTGCCTTTTTAAAATCCAAAAGATATTTTTTTCTAGCTCCTCCTCCTTCTTTCCAGATTCCCAAGGAACCCTGTTTATAGGCTTGGATTCCTTTTCAGCAGTTATTTAAATCCAAGAGAACAGGACAGAGATTTATTCTAATGTTAATTAGTTAATTCAACAAACATTTCCCAAATGCC
>CM053414.1:23481688-23504256 GCA_028644305.1 Xerus rutilus | reverse complement strand
AGGTGACTATTTTAACAGAACAATGCTCATTTGGATGTTAGTTCTGGTCCATTTGTTGCACTTCAATTGTGGCATGCTGAGACTTTAAAATATTTGTGTGGCACAGAATAGGGGTTAGTTGGGGGCAGTATTTATGTGAACAATGAGTTTCCAGTTTTTCAGATAAGGAATCCTAAACATAGTCTGAGAAACAAAGCAGAATTATAGAGTAAGATGAGCACAAGGTCTGAAACACAGTTTGGGCTCAGTAAATGTGTTTAGAAGGAAGAAGGAAGAAAGGAAATAAGCAAAAAAGAACTATCATCTGTCTGAACAAACAGAAGCTACAGAGTAAGAGCAAGACTAAAATGGAGTCACTAAATGTGAATCGAAATTGGAGACCAGCGAGGCAAATGAGATATTACTCTTATAATTATTATTTTATTAACAATACTATAACAACTTAATGTGTTTTCCTCCTTGCATTAGGCACCTCACATATATTAACACATTTATTATTTAGAAGAGCACTTAATTATAGCTACCATTATAATTACTTTGTGGATGAAGAAATTAAGGTTCAGAGGGAAAAGAAGTTTGCCAAAGCTCACAAAGCTAGCAAACAGCAAAAGTGATACCGGGTTCTCTACAGAACAAGCCTTCCCTAAGTGATTCTGGATGAGATTCTCCCTGGAAGTCATAAGTGCCAGTTGTGCCCAGGCCATATCCCCTCTACTCACCTTTTCCAGTTCAACTGAGATGGACAATTCCTCTTCCTGCCCCATCCTACTTTAAGCATTTGTACAATAGCCTCTTTCTGGTTTTCTACCTCCAGACTTTTTGTAAAGCCACAGGAGGACAGTCAACTGCTTACAAGCTCAAATCGGATGTGCAGGAGCCCAGTCCTTCATCAACAAGGAATGGAAGTTGGTGGAAAAATACACTAGACTCCTGACCTTTCGGCTGGAACATCCTAAGGTGCTTTTCTATGGGTTTGTAGAAGTTCGCCTGTGGGACTGAACTCCTGTTGAGGTGGAAATAAGGAGTTTATTAACCCGTCTTGGGTTTTCCTCCTACCCCTCCACACTCTTGCTTTCTGATATCATCTACATTCAACTTGGCTGGGGCTGTGATTTCAGCGGAACACACATCAAGACGCTAGCCAGTCAGCCCCAGTCAGGTGTTGCTTTAACGTCATACTCCCTAGAGCAGTTCAGCCATCAATATCAACACTTGAGAATTGTACCGTGTGTGATGAGTGATGAGGAAAGGTGTATTTCTTTTCTTTTTTTTTTTTGGTACTGGGGATTGAACTTCGACCACTGAGCCACATCCCCAGCCCTATTTTGTGTTGTATGTAGAGACAGGGTCTCACTGAGTTGCTTAGCACCTCGCCGTTGCTGAGGCTGGCTTTGAACTCGCGATCCTCCTGTCTCAGCCTCCCTAAGTGCTGGGATTACAGGTTTGAGCCACCGCGCCCGGCTTCTTTTCTTTTTTAAGTTTTTAAAAATATGTTTTAGTTGTAGATGGACACAGTACCTTTATTTTATTTATTCATTTTTATGGGGTGCTAAGGATCAAACCCAGCGCTTCATAAGTGCGAGGCGAGCTCTCTACCACTGAGCCAAAACCCCAGCCCAGGAAAGGTGTATTTCTAAGAAGCATATCCTTTGATGGTGGTGGTGAAAGTTATATGGAGTTTTCTGAATTCTTCATTTTGTGATGTTCCTGTAATAGGGATGCGTGGGATTGATTTCGAGAAAATCGTGCTTATTTAAGAAAAAAAAAAAGGAGAAAATAAAAGGCGACTGTGCACTGCAACTTCAAAAACAAAACAAAACTGATTTTGGATCTTCGAGTGTGTCATAAACAACATGAGCCGCGAGGGGGCAGCCTCACACCGGGCTCCCAGGGAGGAGTGCCTGATCGCTGCGGCTTTATTTCCCTCCCTCAGGTGCACAGTAAGCAAAGCTCAACAGATTTGTGGAAGTCCACGGATTTTTTTTTTTCTCTTTATATGAAGGACTTGAGTGAGGGACCAGGGTTCACTCTGCAGCACATCACAGGAAGTGTGCCTTTTGATTACAAGGAAGAAGCAGCAACTCCAAACATGCTTCACCCAAGGACGCTGGTGGCCTCAGTTCCTTTGTTATTTTCAAGCACTGTCACAGAACCGCTGTGTGTGCGCGCGCGCTGCGTGCGAAAAGTGCAGAGCTCCTCCTGCAAAGGACGCGAGTGGACTGCTCTTTTGGAAACATTCTTTTTTGCTTGGGTGCCCTTATCTGACACCATGAAATGACAGCTGTAAGGGATAACTCCCAAGTTGACACTTTCCTGCCAAACACCTTCCCAGAATCCCACGTTTGCACATTTCTGTATCCAACCACTTAGCTGGCAGAGTGTGGAGTGTATGTACACGTGTATCTAATAGGCATCTAAATTTGGTTAAAAAGAACTATTTGTAATCTTCACGTTTCTTCTTTCCCAAGGTCTATTTTTCTCATCCCAGTAGCATCACTCCTAGTCCAGACGCAGGAGCCAGGACGCCCTCAGTGATTCCTCCCTCCTCTTTACTCACTTCCTCCCACATTTAGTCAATTCATATATAAGTCCTGTTGACTCTGCCTCCAAAATATGTCTCCACCTTCACTGATGTCCCCACTCTCATCTCTTACCTGGTTGCCTGCTGGCATTTCCTCTCTGAACTTTTCCTTCCAGTCCCTTGTAATCTGGTCTCTATGCATCTTTCAAGATGATCTTTTAAACTAATTAATAATAATAATAGTTATTACATAGTTATTATTATTATTTTTGGTACCAGGGATTGAACCCAGAGGAGCTTTACCTCTGAGCCACATGCCCAGCCCTTTTTTTAATTTTGAGATAGGGTCTCACTAAGTTGCTTAGAGCCTCACTAAGTTGCTGAGGTTGACCTCAAATTTGGGATCCTCTTGCCTCAGTCTCTCCAAGTCACTGGGATTACAGGTGTATGTCACCATGCCTGGCACAGCATGGCATTTAAATACATGTATATAATGTATCATGATCAGGCCAGAATAACTGCAATATCTATCAATTTAGACCTTTATCATTTCTTTATGTTGTAAACATTCAAGATCCTCTCTCCTCTTTTGAAATATTCAATTAATTGTTGTCAAACATGGTTATACTACTGTGCTATAGAACATCAGAGGTTATTCCTTCTGCTCAACCCACTCCCATACCCATTAACCATCCTTTCTCCCTCCTCCCTCCTCCACACCCTTCCCAGGCTCTGGAAACCACTATTCTGCTTTCCATCTGTGAGATTAACGTGCTACTGTGAGATTAATGTGGTACTGATGTTTGTGTGCTTGGCTTATTTCACTTACCACGACGTCCTTCAGCTCCATCTATGCTGCTGCAGAACTTCATCCTTTTTGTGGCTGAATAAAATTCCATTGTGCATATATACTATATTTTCTGTATCCATCCGCAGAATGATCTTTTAAAAGGAATTAAGATCTGGTTGAAACCCTCCAGTGGATTCTGTCTCACTTGCAGTAAATGCCAACACTCCATCCTGGAAGTGTGAGGTCCTACCTACTGCCTGCTGCTCCAGTCACATCTTGTGCCCCTCCTCTTCAGTCCCTCAGCTCTAGATACCTGAGTCTTTCTGGTGTTTTTAAACAGCCTTGTGCCTCTGCACCTACTAGTCCCATCTGTTTTCATGTTCTCCCCCTTCTTCTCCTCATGGATGGATCTCTGTGCTATTCACATCTTGGCTGAAATGTCACCGCTCAGGAAGAGCTTTCCCCGTCATTCTGACCATAATAGCCACTCAGCCCATATCACATCTGTGTTAGTTGGCTTTTCATCATTATAACAAATACCTGACATAATCAACTTACAGAGAAAAAAGGTTTGTGTTGGCTCATAGTTTTGGAGGTCCTGGTCCATGATTGTTTGGGCCCATGGCTTTTGGCCCTGTGAGGGGACAGCGCATCATGCTGGGAGTGTGTGGTAAAGCACAGCAGCTCAACTCATGGGCAGCCAGGGAGCAAAGAAAGAGGAAGAGGAAGGGTCTGGAGTCTGGTAATCCTCTTCAAGGGCACATTCCTCCACCAGTGGCCCTAAGCACTGCCTCTTAAAGGTTCCAGCACCTCCTAATGGCACCAAACTGGAGACTAAGCCCTCAACACATGAGCCTTTGAGGGACGTTCCAGACCCTGACTATGGCAAACTATTTTAGTTCTCTGCAAACAGTGATACTCATTGCATTTTTCCCGCTTATTTATGTGTTGGTTTCTCGTCTGTCTTCTCCACTAAAATATGAGCTCCATGAAGGAGAGGATCAAATCTGCTTTGGATGTTGAGCTGCATCCTGCTGCCTAAACAAGTCTCAACCCATGCAAAATGCTCAATAGAGATTTATTGAATTAATACACGATTAAGTGGGTGAGAATACTGCATCTCATCCTGCTGAGGGTGGGCTGCATGTGTCTCTAGGACCTTCCTCTTGGACCTTGGGGGAGTCATTTCTTCTCTTTAGGCATACATTTCCTCTTTCAGATTAATAATATCCTGCAATACATTTACTGTATTCCATGAACAGGCTTCTCACTTAGGGACTTCTGAAGAAGTTTGTGAGGCACTGTGAGTGGAAAGGCCTCTTACTGAAAGTTTTGAACACCCTTGACACTGGTGGGAAGCACCATGATTTAATGGCTTCTATTATTCCATCCACTTTCATGTAATGAATCAAAACCTAGAGTTGCCAGAGTGTTTGAAGTGCTCCATGAAATGGCTCCTAGGTCATGGCACAGACCCAGCCCACCCTCCCAAGATGGCGGCTCCCTGGGTGGAAGAGCTGGGGGTCAGGCTGCCTTCTTGCTGAGCCTTTGGTTAGTGGTACCTGGTTTGAAATTCTGGACCTGCTATTTCAGATACAACTTAAGCACAGCATATCCATTCCATCTCCTTGTACTTTAGGTTTTATCTAAATGAGGCAACAATTACAGATCCAGACACTTTAGGATGTTAAAGTGCTATTCATAACTAGCTAGGAAAGGTCACCAAATAAATACTTTGACGTCTGCTAAGAAGGGAGATTAGTGAAAACCTTGACTCTGTGTTCACCCAAATCCCAGGATGTGGTAGTGTTTTTATTCCCTCTCAATTCCTCTGTTGCTCTGGGATTCTGAGATGCTACTGAGCTTTAATTTCTTGAAAAGCCCTTTCATCCACCCTGTTGACTGTATGCCGAGATTCCCTCCTCCCTCCTCCCCTACATTTGGGTCAGCCTGTACCAAAGGAGAAGGTTATCTGGGCTGTTAAACCTTTGACTTGGTGTCTTTTGAAGAGCGCATTTTGCATTTTGTTATGTCAGGATTGTAATTAGATCCGTTAATTAAGGGAAGAATGAACTTTTCCCAAACTCTGTACCTCTTTGAATTTTTGATAAGTTTGCTTAGGTTGCTGCTGACCTTTGCTAAGGGGTATGCCACTGCTCATTAATTGGCAAATTTTAATGAGGAGAGTTGATGAATGTGCTGGCCTTGACAATAAATAAAGCTGGCTACCACTCCAGGTCTTACCTTCTTCAGTTGCTTCAAAGTACATAGAGTTTCTTGACTACTGACCATTAAATTTGGGAGGCTCAGCTGGCATTTTACCATATGACTGAACTCGAGTCTCCTTACCTAAGCATTGGCCTGAATGACTCCTTATCTACCGTCTCATTTTAGTCTTTTATAATCTTTTTATACCTGTCTTATGGAAGGGAAAACTAAGGTTTTTGTACTGGGGATTGAACTCAGGGGCACTCAACCACTGAGCCACATCCCCAGCCCTATTTTGTGTTTTATGTAGAGACAGGGTCTCACTGAGTTTCTTAGCACCTCACCGTTGCTGAGGCTGGCTTTGAACTCGTGATTCTCCTGTCTCAGCCTCCCTAAGTGCTGGGATTACAGGCGTGCATCACTGCACCTGGCTTCTCTCCCTAGCTCTTTTCATTCATTGTGTCACTGAATACACAGAATAGCCCCATGAGACTAGTTTTGCTCCATTTTGTAATGAGGTGCTGGAAAAGGAGAAAAGTTGAGTAATTGCCCAAAGCTACTCAGCTTACCAATGGTAGGATCAGGATTTAAGCCCAGGCAGCAGGATGCTAGGGACAAGACCCAACTAACCATCCTAAGCAGGGGGGATGGTGGTGGTGCAGACTGACGGTCTGCTTCATGCCAACCTGTGGGTCTTTCCTTTGCCCACCTACCTCCTTGATTTGGCTCTATTGAGTTGTGTGTGTTTCTGTGTTTGAGCTTGAGTTGTTTTAATTCCTTCAGCATGATAAAATCTTCTGGAGTTATAACATCTAGAATGTTCTCTGGATGATTTCAGGCCTTTAACATACAAAAGAGAGTAAAATTCAGACTCATCTCCCCACACATACATCACAGGTTTTTCTCCTCAAATCTACAAGTTTCTATTGCCCCTAGAAACCTAGTGAATGGTAAAACTTCAGAATATAACTACACTCTTTGATGGAGAGAATTGAGTGATGAAGGACTTGGTGATCAGAGCCTGGGACATGAATTTTGGTTTATATTCATGCTTACATGACCCCTTGGATTGTAGTGGGGGAGAGGATATCTTCTGATTGGTGGCATTGGTAGGCAAGTGGCATAAGCCTGAAGGACAGTCATAGGTAACTTTTCAGTGCTCCTTTTAAAGGTCCTCCAAAATACTGTCCTCTTACAAAACAGAGTGCTGACATGGTTTTGCTTCTTGTGCACCACTTACTGTCCTTCTAGTGGCCATGATAACAATAATTCTAAAACGAATGACTACTCAGTATTTGGAAATACACAAGAGCATCCACAGTTGCCAAAGGCATTCTTTGTTTTTTTTTTTTTTTTTGCTAAAGATCTCCTTTTTACTTTTTATTTTGTAAAATGTACATGTTTTTAGAATTTGCTTTCCAATGTTGCCCTAAGAGACTTAGAAATTTCTTCTGACTGTTGTTCCTGAAAATAATTTGACATCACTGGGTCATTGGTTGATTTGGGAAATGCTCTTCATGTTTCATCCCCATCAAGTTCTGTGTTGCCTCTCACGGAGGGGAGATACTGAGGCTGAGAGCATTTTGGTGTCTTGTGCAGGGTGCCACGTAGAAAATACTTTGTTAAAGTGCACTCGATTTCACTGGTGTATTGGAACATGTGCCTGGTGAGGTACTAGCATCGTGGAAACCTTGATTACCCTTAGAACCAGAGACGCACTGTCAGATCTGGAGAGGGATTTGTTTCATGTCCTGAGAGGAGGAAGAACTTGCTCAGAGTCACACTTTAAGTTAACGTCAGAGACACACCTGGAAGTCAGATGCCTGAGTATCAGAAAACAGGATTTCTGATTAAAAATGTCTCCTGTACTCACGGAAAGTTTTTATAAATGGAGATTGTAGGAAGCAGTGAAGTTAAATATCTTGTTCACACACACACAACTCAATAGAGCCAAAAAGAGCAGGCGGGGCTTTGCTCTTTTGTTAGGATCGTTTTAAAAGTGAGAAAAGAGGGCTGGGATTTTCAAGGGGGGATCCTAGCAATTTTATGTGACGGCAGTATCTGCATGGGGCCTTGAAAAATGGATCCAGTTTCTCTTTGAAGATGTATGCTTCCTACCCCATCAAAGCCTGTTTCCGCTCTTGTCAACATGTGACTGAAGAGGGAGCAAAGCATCTTCAGGAGATGAGGACTTCAAGATCCTCATGGCATTCTGTTTTCCTCTGAGCTCCTGCCATAGTGTGAAGAAATAAGTGTATCTCATTTTCCACAAATTCTGAAAAGAATAAATCCATACAAGTGTTAAAAATAAAATAAAATTGGGCTGGGGATGTAGCTCCCTGGTAGAGTGCTTGCCTAACTTGACCAAGGCCCTGGGTTCAATTCCCAGCACAAAACAAACAAATGAGTGATAAAAACCAAAAACAAGACACAACCCAAAAACCCAAATGCCCCAAACAGCAACAATAACAAAACAAAAGCTATCGTCGCCCGCCAGCAGGAGACAATAATCACGCCGTTGTTCTCAGAAAAGCAATCTTTATTCTTGTTGAACGCTCTTCTTGCCTTCCTGGTTCTCTTTTGTTCTCCCTTCTCTTTCCCCCAGCCTCCTTCTATATACTTTTTCATACAGCAGGAAGGATTACCGAGCAGAGTTACAACCAATTAGCAGGAATAGCATTATCAAGCACGAGGGGAATGCATGAGCAGAATACAGGCGTGTATCAGAGCAGGCATAACCCACGAGCCAAGCATGCACAGTGACGTTACCACCAGCCAATGCTGTGCACTTCCTTAAGTTGTCCACCTGTTTACTGCAAGTTTCTGGCATATAGCCAGGTCGCCATCTCGAAAGGGCAGGGCAGCTCCCGGGCCCAGAGAGCCTGCCTCCAACAAAAAGCCCCATAAAAACCCACAATCAAAATCTGTGAATAGGTATGTGTGTGTTAGTCAGCTTTCTGTTACTGTAATAAATACCTGAATTAATCAACTTAAAAAGAGAAAAGGTTTATTTTGGCTCATAGTTTTGGAGGTTCCAATCCATGACTGGTTGGCCCTGTTGTTTTAGGCCTGTGGTGAGGAAGCACCTTGTGATAGGGAGCACCCAGCAGAGCAAAACTGCTCACCTCGTGGCTGTGAATTGAAAGAGAAAGAGGACTGGTTCCCATTAGCCTCTCCAAGTGCCTCCCCTCATGACTAGAAGACCTCCCACATCTTAAAGGCTCCACCACCTCCCAGCAGTACTATGGGCTAGGGATTGCAACGACACACAGGCCTTTGGGAGGCATTCCAGATCCCATGTATAGCAAGCTCATTTCAATTTTGGATACTGAATGAATCAGCAAATTGGTACTATTGGCTCCACAGTGTTTGCAGCGAGGAGGACTGTTCTCTCAGGGAGTTCTCAAGCTTGAATCCAGGAGGGTCATGAAGCCACAGTGTTATTACGATTGGAACACACAATCCCATCTTCCAGGACAAGAACCAAAACTTCTTATGAATCAAGAGACAAGGGCCAGCTTTTCAATAGCTTAAATGGTGCTTATTCAAGCTTATTAAGAACAGAGAAATAAAAAGTCTGATTTTCTCTTTCATACTCTTTCCTCCAAATTCCTCTCCAGAACCATCCTCTGGATCTGCAAATCCCTTTCATCCTAGCCATCATTTCAAGTGAATTAAGGTGGTTGAGACATAGGACATCATCTCTTGGAAATACGTGTTGTTACTTGGAAACGAGTCTGATGTTTGTCAGGGACCATGTAGTTTGGATTCTCCCAAAAGCAACTGAGATGTGAATGTGGGTGGGTAGTTTATTTGGGAAATGACATCAGGAAGCAGGAACGAGAAAGTGGGGCAGAAGGTAGAGGCAACCAGGAAAATCCAATTCAAGTGCCATCAAGGTCAGTGCTGTGGGTGATGGAGGTTGGATTTATCTGAGAACCCCTGAGAAGGTGACAGACTGTGTCTCAAAACTTTTTGTTTGAAGGGAGGGATGCCATGCTGCCCTTGTTGCCGAAATGGGTCTGTCTCCCAAAATGGTTGCTAAGGTAACTGATAACTGGAAGGTCATGAGGATTATAGTGGAACTGACCTTTCAGAACAGACAGGCGCAGATTGAGGTGGTACCTTCTGTCTCTGCTCTAATTTTTAAAGCCCTCGAGGGAACTCCAAGAGACAGAATCGAACAGAAAACCATTTCAGCACAGTGGAAATATCACCTTTGGTGAGATTATCAATATTGTCTGACAGATACGGCACTGATCTGTAGCTGGAAGATGCTCTGGAACCAAAAGAAATCCTGGGGACTGCCTCATCTGTTGGTTCCAATGTGAATGGTGGGCCCCCTCATGACTTTTTTTTTCTGGTATCAAGGATTGAACCCAGGGGTGCTTAATCATTGAGCTACATCCCCAGCACTATTTATTTTTTTTATTTTGAGGCAAGGTCTTACTCAGTTGCTTAGAGCTCTGCTAAGTTGCTGAGACTGGCCTTGAACTTGTGATCCTCCTACCTCAGCCTCCTGACCTGCTGGGATTACAGGCGTGTGCCTCTGCGCCTGTCCTACCCTTGTGACTCTATAGATGAAGTCCATAGTGGTACAGTTGAATCCTCAGCTAAGTAAGAACTACAAAAGAAAATATTTCAATAAAGTATCATTTGATAACCAGTAGAATGAAACAAAATGAGAGCAAACAAACACAAAAAGGGGTTCTCTGGTGACAGAGTTGGAAAGGGGGTGGATTACCAACAGGTACTAGGAAACTTTTAGGTATTATGGAAATGTTTATTATTTTGATTGTGGTAATGGTTTCATGAGTGTGTACATACTGATCAAATTGTACCCATTAAATATGTGAAATTTGAATCAGTTTTGTCCCAATCATGCTATAAAATTAACTAAATTGAAGTACTATTCTTCTAGAATACATTTTAGCTAACCCGAAAAATTTCTAAATCAGAACCAAGTATTAATTTTTTTATAACTTTATTTTTATGTGGTGCTGAGGATTGAACCCATTGCCTCACATGTGCTAGGCGAGCACTCTATCATGGAGCCACAACCTCAGCCCCCAAGTATTAATTTTAAAGATTAGAAAGAACTTTAAAAAAAATAGTATTACATTTTATCAGTTTTCTTCTTCTAGTGTGGTCAATCCTAAAATAGAGAAAGAGCACCACGTTTACATTTTATGCTTTCATTGAAATGTGCTGTTCTTTCTGAAATTGATGTCTTATCTTTTATTTTGCAATTAGCTGAAGCTGGGAACTTTAGGAATAAATCCTGCCCTCAAACATGCTGGTACTTAATCCTGCACTACACAAAGGCAGCAGATCCAGATCTTTTCTTTAAGAGCAGAAACTTCATATGAGATTTTCAGAAACATGTGCACCCTGAAGTCAGATACAAAGTCTATATCTGTTCGAAAGTGGGAAATCTCTGAAAAATAGGATTTGACTCTCTTAAAAGAAATAAATCTCATTTTTGGCTTCTCAAAAGGAGTTTAATATGTAGCTAAAAGAAAAAAACTGGCAGGTTGAAATCTACCTGAATGACCTGGACATGCCACCCAATCTCTTGGGCCTCCATTGTCTAGCCTAAAACATTGGTTTATGGGGTTAGATGATATTTAACAGTGTCTCCTATGTTGAACTTGTAGAATTAGTTGCTAGAAGCCATTTTGTGACTTACGGTAACTTACCAAATGCAGCTGTATTTTTGTTCCAAATGTTAAATATTTAATCAACTCTAAGGTGAAACCCAAATGTAATTCATTAAGCAACTTGGTGTTGAGTCAAATGTAACGGACATGAAAAATGGCTTTTCATTAGTGTCCATCGGCTTCATTGGTTCAAGAATTCTGGCTGATGGGATGAATAGCAAAAATTATTCTCTGTTCAAACAAACTGAGTGGATCTGAATAAAAATAAAATAAAACAAAAGCCAGGAGGCTTTCCAATTGCCTTTTACTAATTGTGATGTATTGATTTTCTATGCTACATTAATGTCTACAAAGCTTCCCTTTGGCTCATTCAAAAGATGAATGAATTCAGTGAAAGTTTTTATTTCAAAGTATGCATAAAAGTAAAGACTGGAGAAAGACACTTCACATGAGTATGTACATGCACACACAGGGGTACCCACAGAATGTGGAGAATAAGATACACATGGTGTCATTTTTATATAGGGGGAATGACAGAGATCACCATCAAAGAATCTTTTGCATACAGTCACCTTATTTTTGTCCCTTGACTGCAGATTTTGATGAAGTTAATCTTTCAAAAAATAATAACTAAATGTTTAATAACTATATGTTTTAAATTATAATAATTTGGCTTTCCTATTCTTTTTTCTATTAGATTTAGGAAAAAATCCAACCATTCAGATATGAATTAAGTGTAATCATACTGAGTTTAGGAAACTGAAAAATCAATAAAAGGAAGGAAGGAAGGAAGGAAGGGAGAATTAAATATCATCAGAGGATGTTCTGTGTACCAGGTATATCACTGTTTTATATATATATGCATTTTGGTACTGGAGATTGAACTCAGGGGTACTTGATCACTGAGCCACATCCTCAGCCCTATTTTGTGTTTTATATAGAGACAGAGTCTCACTGAGTTGCTTAGCGCCTCACCGTTGCTGAGGCTGGCTTTGAACTCGTGATTCTCCTGTCTCAGCCTCCCAAAGTGCTGGGATTACAGGCGTGCACCACTGCACCCGGCTCACTCTTGGATATTCTTAGAAGATTGGTGTCTTTGTTTTTTCTGGAACTGGGTTAATGTGGCCAGAAGCAGCCAATCCCAGAGGAACTCCCTGGATCTTTAGTCTGAAGGAAAGCGATATAATTTCCCCTTCTAAATGAGATTCTCTTGAGTCCTTTGGTTTTTGTTATCATATCTGGGGACTGAACCTAGACCCTGGCACATGCTAAGCAAGTGCTCTAGCACTGAGTTATACCCCTGACCTCCCCTGAGTCCTTTCTTATTGCTCCCAATGTATCTCTTCCCAGGATGGCTGACAGTGGAAGTATTGTTTCCTTTTAAGAAAACTCTAGTGTAGTATGAACCTGGGATTCCTCCAAGACTAATTATACAATAAGCTCATATCAGTACAGTCCCAAAGACTGGCTTATTTAATCTTATGATCTAGATTAGACTGAGTGAAGTTTAGCACTGCATTTTTTTAATTCTCTCTGAATAAAGGGATCAATAATCTTGGGATATACTCACACCCAGGGTTGTTTTTAACCAGTGTGTTTAACTGAAAAAAAAAATGGGGATAATCTCATTCACTTTATTTAGTATATCATAATCATGCTGAAGTGTTAAATAGCTTGCCCATATTTATACAGGGCACAAATGACAGAGCTGTGGTATGAACCTCATTCTTTTAACTCCAAACTTTCACTTTTGGGAAAAGAGATTTTTGGAAAATTTTCTGAGTTCACAGATTTCCATAAAACGTCACATGGGGACCTTGGAGGGCGTTTATATGTTTGACTCACCATTTTGTCACTTACTAAATGAGGTGCATCTCTTTAGAGTATCTATTGGCATCTCTGATGGCTTCATCTATAAAATGAGACTGACGATGATACAGAAAGGTTGCGAAAATGAAAAGAGACACTCAGCAAATGTTCTATCACTATCAGCTATTATTTTGTTCTAATTAGATAAACATAGACCTCCCACATAGTAAGTGTTTACTCTTTCCACTGTGATATACTCACACCCAGGGTTGAGTATAGTATTGATCACTTTCTTGACAGTACATTGTCAAGTAGTATTGACAATTTCTCTTTCTCTAGTATTATTTGAGGAGATACACACACACACACACATATATAAAAGCTCAGATGTATATATATATATATATATATGAGGATATATATATATATATATATATATAAAAGTATATATAAAAGCTCAGATGTGCACTTTTGAATTCCCCTTGAACTTTGCTGCACCTTTGGAAGCCTTAAAATGTGCATCGGGAAGGGGCACTCTAAGGTCACCATTGTGGCAACCACTTGTGATTTTTGACAAGGTTTTGGGAGTCCATGATGTTCTGGGAAAAGGAGGCTTCAGACTGCTCTTCATGATCCATCAGGCAAGGATCATCAGCACAGCTCAGGAGTGCAACGAGACGTTTGTAGGAGGCTGTACCATCAGCGGCCCACAATGAGCTCATTCTTGTCACTACAGACTCTTAACGTCTTAGTTCTAAGAACTGCAGCGATGGTTGACACTTCATTTCAAAGAACAGGCGGAACACACGGTCTCTAGGAAGACATTAGCAAATGTACTTTTTAGAGTTTTTAAATGTTTCCATGTGGGGCAGTTATGTTATAAAGGTACTCTGTGCATTAATGTGCTGTGTAAGAATATTAAGTAGTGTGATATGTTCTATTAATTTCATGTTTGCTCCATATTCTCACAAAGTTTTGCCAAAATATTTACAGCTATATCCACATCTACCTAAGTGTCTAATTTATCAGTAAGATGTATTTGTACCTCACCCTACTGGACCAAAAACATACCTAGAAATTACATAAATAAATCCTGGTACTATTTTTCAACCTTTTCTCTCCAATGGGGTCATTTTCATATAGTTTCTTTCTTGTTGAACAATTTCCTCTGATAAACTCTAGATGGAGTTATCATTCTATCTCAGGATATATGTGAAGGGAAAATGTAAGAGAATTTAGCTATCTTCTTTTCTCAAACTTTCCTATGTAGAATAAAATGAGGTTAACAACCATTGAACAATATGTCAGTTATGTCTATGTAAATGTTTGTGTGTGCATGTGCGTGCGTTGTGGATTGAACTCAGGGATGCTTATTATTTTTATTTTTATTTTGAGACAGGGTCTCACCAAGTAGCTTAGGGTCTCGCTAAGTTGCTGCGGTTGGCTTTGAACTCACAATCCTCCTGCCTCAGCCTCCCGATCTGCGGGGATTACAAGTGCACACCACCGTGCCAGGCACTGAGACCTTTAATTTGGTGGGAAATGCGAAGGATAGGGTGGAAAACCCACTTACTTTCTTAACGAATAGTGGTGGTCAGCCAGCCAGATTGTTAGTTACTATTCTCAATGAGGAGTCAGTTCCAAAAGCAAGCTAATTGTATCTTGTCCATTATATCATCAAGAAGGAGATCAATAAGTAGTATAGGAAGACCTCTCTTGTCTGAATCTTTTTCTCCATTTAGTGGGGACAAATTTCATCAATGACAGGGTCTGCATTTTATGAGTCGGCATGTAACTACCATATTGAGTTCCAAGTTCAGTGTTTAACTGGTTCTAGCTCTGTGGCTCATTACTTACTCTGAACTCTTTAGGTTCTGGTCTGGGTAATTAGCATTTTCTTTTCATTTGTATGGTTACTGTGAAGTAAAACATATCTGACTATGAGATATTTTAGTCCCACAAGCAAGGGCTCAGGGTACCAGTCTTTTTATTTCCAGATGCACATTGACCGTGACATGAGGGCCTGGGAACAGGACAGAGGGTAAATGTGATCTGGGAATTTCAAATTCAATAGTGTTAAACTTAGATTGCCCCTTGCTCAGCGGGATTTGCTTCTTCCCCAAATTGCCCCTTTGAGGATATTTCATTCCCATTTTGCGTGTCCAATATCCTGCTGTTAATGATTCTTTCATATCTTTGTTTTCTTCACTCCTTGCCCACATCCAGCAGCACCTCCTGTCATTTCCAGTTCTGAAGTATTTCTGTAGCTCACTATCACCACCTTTGTTTATTATTATTATATTTTTAGTTTTTATTTTTTTGGCATGGGAGATTGAACCCAGGGGCCTTAACCACCAAGCCACATCCCCAGCCCTTTTAAAAAATATTTTATTTAGAGACAAGATCTTGCTGAGTTGCTTAAGGTCCTCGATAAATTGCTGAGGCTGGCTTTGAACTCGTGATCCTTGTTCCTCAGCCTCTCACGCTGCTGTTTTCCCTCCTGTATCACTTCCACACCTCAGCCAAATTAGATCATTTTTTTAAAGGTTGACTTTTTTTATTATAACTTTACTTTTATTTATTAATTTGTATGTGGTGCTGAGGATTGAACCCACTGCCTCACCCGTGCTAGGGGAGCGCTCTACCGCTGAGCCACAACCCCAGCCCCTAAATTAGACCATTTGAAATAGGCAGTTTCAATGATGTCATCCCATTGTTAAAAATCTTCCTGCTATTAAAGCAAATTGGCAAATCCTTAACATGACTCGGAAGACTCTACATAGTCTTCACCTATTTCTACAGACTCTGTGGAGTGCTATTCATCATGTCCTATCCACATGGGAGTCTCTCAACCCTTCTAACTTGCCCAATTCCTCCACTCTCAATGCTTTCCTGAACATGCCTACTTCAACATTAGGCTTTGGAATCAGAGATAACATTTTTAACTTGTCTGTACCCCAACTATCCTCCTGGGTGAGGTAGGTCCCCCTTGAGACCACTCTGATGACACTTGTTATTTTTCTTCACTGGGCCTCTTCTCTATAGTTGTGCTTTTGGGAGAGTATTATTGGGTATCTTTTCCCTACTAGCTGGGACTGCATAAGCAAGACACTTTATTTTGTTCACAGCCATTTTCCCATTGCTTTGATGAAAACTTGGTAAAATATAGGATCTCAATTCAGATTGAATGCAGGAATTTTCAGACAATTAAACATAACATAGGTTAATGTGTCCTTTTGCTTAATTAAAGCACATCTTACCAAATTATGCAATTAGGAAAGCTTACTATCTTTGGCCCCTACTAAACACTTTATAAGAATCAGATGCTGTTAGTGTCAATCACCATTGCCAGGATCTCAGTGTACTTCCTGGGTCCTATCAGAAGACTCAGGCGGGATCTAAGCCTAGCTGTTAAGTAAAAAATAGGATTGTTTTTGGAATCCTAGTTAAATTTGAATTTCAAATAAATAACAAATAATTTCTTAGTATAAGTATATCCCATGCAATATTTAGGGTTTACTTATACTAAATAATCTTTTTTGTTATTTATCTGAAATTCAAATTTAAATGAGCAACTTGGATTTTTATTTGCTGTATCTGACAATCCTACTACAAAAAAAAAGTCATTTGAATTTAAAAAAATTTTTTAGTTGTTGATTGACCTTTATTTATTCATTTATTTATTCGAGGTGCTGAGGACCGAACCCAATGCCTCCCTGATATGAGGCAAGCGTTCTACCACTGAGCCACAATCCCAGCCCCTCATTTGAATTTTTTAGACAGTCTAATTGAGGGAAGTTTATAGACATACCAAAGGCAAAGACATAGAAGATAATGAAATCTCGGGGGTCTTTGTGATGTTAAATAATTTTCAGTTTGCTGCTGTTTTATAAGAGTTAGGATATTGGATTCAATGAAGGGCAATGCTTTGTTAATTGCTACTGGAACAGTTGAAGGGGATTGGAAAATTGGTCATCCAAATCCTCTAATGAAGAGTCCATTCGCAGTGACAGAATCAGCTTTAATGCTTACCTTATTACTGGACTTTCTGGGACTAGGACTCATTTCAAATAACTATAAATGTGTGATTATACATGTAGTTGTGCCATTAAAAAAATTAAATATTGGCTGCTTTTTTTTGAACCCTGTGAATTTGTAATTGAAGGCTAAATCAATAATTTTCCATAAAGTTACCTAAATGGTAAAATCATATTTTTTTTCATTATTTACCTTTGTTAAGTCAAACTTGACACTGAATTTTAAAGATTATATATTTAAGACTTTTACCCCTAAATATTTGAGTATTTCTCTAAAGCTTGATAATGTTTATTTCAAATGTTTTTTTATATAATTTTGCTATTGATGGCAATACAAATGTTAATATTCACTTAAAATTTAATTTATTAGCATATTTAACATTAACCTTAAAGATTCACTGTAATTAGGCAGATGATGGGATTTCACTATTTAAAGAAAGAGAGAGTCTGGTTATAAATAGAAATGTTGGGGCTGGGGTTATGGCTCAGCGGTTGAGCGCTTGCCTCACATACGTGAGGCACTGGGTTCGATCCTCAGCACCACATAAAATAAATAAAGATATTGTGTTCATCTACAACTAAACAAAATATTTAAAAAAAAAAAAAAATAAATAGAAATGTTGCGGAGCCATCCTTGGTGTAGGACGGGGACAGCTGCATGCAGGTGGAATAATTCATATGTCCCCAGAATTTTGGAGTTTGGAAGAACTAGATCATCAAGTCCCAGGGCTTCATTTTATAGGTGGTAAATGTCTGTACAGAGAGGTTGAGGGTCTTCTGGGCTTGCATAGCAATTCAGTGTTTCCCCGGGAGTAGATCCAGCATGTTGGCTGTCTTTCCTATCTACCAGAATTTACTTGCCATCTTCCTTGTTGTAGGGTCTTTTGAGTCCCTCTAAATCCAAGACTTCTTGTTGTAGGTGTGCCCTGCAGCCTTTTTGTGCCATCTATTCGATGTACATGTGAGTTCTCATTGAATATCAACTCATGTGATGATTGGTTTCAGAATACTGTTGAGGGGCTTGGGGGTGGAGCATTGCCTGGCACGTGGGAGGCCCTGGGTTGGATCTCCAGCACTGCAGAAACACCAAAACCTCAAATCGCCCCCAATCCCACCACCAACACTACAATAAACCAGGAAGGGGAAGGTTCAGGTTGGGTGCTTTCATTGGATAGAGTCTCAAGCCAAAGAAAAATCACTCTGAGGTTCTAGATTTACCCTGTGATAGAAATGTCAGCAGTATCCCCGTCTTAATGAAGAAGTTGGGGATCAGATAAGTTAGCTTCATTGCACAAAGCCACATAGCTTCCAGTAGTAGAGTTGAGATAGAAAAGGGCTTCTCCTCAATATTTTAATACCTTCTTTCTTTCTTAAATTATGACCTCCTTTTTTTTTTTTTTTGATATTGGGGATTTAACTCTGGGGCACTTAACCACTGAGTCACATCTCCAGACCTTTTAATTTTTTTATTTAGTGATATGATTTCACTAAGTTGCTGAGGGCCTTGCTAAGTTGCCGAGGCTGGCCTTGAATTAGAGATCCTCCTGCCTCAGCCTCCTGAGTTGCTGGAATTACAGGCATATGCCACCATGCCTGGCATGACCTCCCTTTTTATTTCACTGAAATGAATTGAAGCAATCAGGAGAAAATTATGCCAGCTTCTGTTACAAGTCTGATTAATGCCTACGTCTTCTGCTGATCTCTTTTTCAAGGAAGAGGAAATGTGGAGTTCTAATTTAATCCCCCTCCCTACACACCTTGTACACCAGATCTCATCCCTGGATCCTGCTCAGGAACTTTAGTCCCGCTTTCCCTCCTTTTTCTTTTGAATCAGCCCTTTTCCTCTTGCTAGATTATGCTCATCCTCATAAACACATAGCCTGATATATCTTACCTTTAAAAAGTTGGGTTCCAGATACTATCAGCTTTGTGCATTTTTCTTTACAGAAAACTCAAAATTATTGTCTGTGTTTTCTACTTGTGTGTCTTCACCCCCCCTCCCCCCATTCCTCAATCCATTCCTACCATCTCTGAAACCATTCTTCTCATGAGTACTGGTACCTTTATTTGGCTAATGTTGTTGGTTACTTCTCACACCTCATCTCACGTGGCTCTTCAGCAGTCCTGGAGTTGTGGATTATTCCTTCATTGTTGAAACATTTTTTCCTCTCACCTAATTTTTCTTTCTTTCTTTCTTGAGGTGCTGGGTTACCCTAGAGCGGTGTGCATCTAGGCAAGCCTCTACCACTGAAACACATCCCCAGCTGTTCCATCATTTAATTTTAGGACAAGTCACACTCCCATTTTTCCTCCGATATCTGTAGGCTCCTATTCCTGATTCCCTTCCAGTGCATCCTCCTCTTTCCTGCCTCTGTGTTGGGTCAGGCAACTCAGTCTGCACACATTTTTTTTCTTCTCTTTTTCAGCTTAGATGATGTGATTCCAAGACTTCAGTTCCCATCTGGATCTTGATGGCTCCTAATGTACAGACCCTTTGACTTCACCTGAGTTCCAGATGTGCGATAAATGAGTGAAAGTTAAGTTTCTCTTTGCACAGAGAACACACAGCAAACCCAGATAAGAGGGCTGCAAGGTCTATACCCAAAGGACTTAAAAACAGCATACTACAGTGATGCAGGCACTTCAATGTTTATAGTGGCTCAATTCACAATAGCTAAACTGTGGAACCAACCTAGATGCCCTTCAATAGATGAATGGATAAAGAAACTGTGGTATACATACACAATGGAATATTACTCAGCAATAAAAGAGAATAAGGGCTGGGGCTGTAGCTCAGTGGTAGAGCACTTGTCTAGCATGCGTGAGGCACTGGGTTTGATCCTTAGCACCACATATAAATAATAAATGAATAAAATAAAGATCCATCAACAACAAAAAAAATAAAAAAAAAGAGAATAAAATTATGGCATTTGCAGGTAAATGGATGGAGTTGGAGAATATCATGCTAAGTGAAGTAAGCCAATCCCCAAAAAACCAAATGCTGAATGTTCTCTTGCATAAGTGGATGCTGATCCATAATGGAGGAGGGTACACAGGAAGAATGGAGGAACTTTGGTCAGAGGAGAGAGAAGGGGGAGGGGGCACGGGGACAGTAAAGATGGTTAAATGAGATGGACATCATAGCTCTAGCTTTATGTATGGCTGCATATATGATGTGATTCTATATCATGTACAACCAGAGAAATGAAAAGTTGTGCTCCATCTGTGTACAATGAATCAAAATGCATTCTGCTATCATGTATACCTAAGTAGAATAAATTAAAAAAAGGCAAAATTGAAAAAAAATTAGCGACTAGAGAACTAGAGAATACCTGACAATCTTTCCAGAAATTTCTGTTCTAATACAATTTAACTTGAGTTAACTTTGTAAGGTGTCAAAATATTCATCAATATCCCCGCAATAAAGCTATTAAGAGGTTAAAAAAAAAAAGAGGGCTGGGAGGACTGTCGCCATCAGTTCTGATTGTTTTCTGTCTCTCTCTTACTTTTCCTCCTTGTGGTTAGGAAGATGTCCTTTTTTAAGGACTCAAAGTCCACAGACTGTTTTGGTTGATATGCAGAGTGTATTTTACACATAAATGTCCCTCCCAAAAGGGCCCCTCACAAGCTACATTGGAATACCACAACCAGTGCCAAGACTTCAAACAATTTTATAAAGATTTGAATTAAAAGTACAAAATGAAAGCTGCTCATTGCAAATTGGCTTCTCTGCCTTCCCAGGAGTCAATTTCTACTTTCAAACAGTTAGGAAAATCAGGAATATTACTTTTTTGGTTATTAAATGTCTGAGCGATGCTGGAATTTCAGGTTGTATTTTATGGAGGTTGTGATTTAAAGCCTCAGATACTTATTATGATGTGCATGGCTGTTTAAAATGGATACAATATCTGAAGAATCATTTATCTCCTGGGAAAAGGAGATCAAATCAATTAGTATATATCAAAACACAATATGGCCAGGTTTCTGTGGATCATCTACAAGATTGATAGAGGTGCCTCATCTCCTTTAAATATGTGGTAAATTTTTACAAGTTGTTTAGATTTGTCCTTTTCAAACTTCAGCGGTGATATCTGCAGTGGTTTAACATATTCATGGTTTATAATGGTGCTAAAATTCAAGTGTTAAACAGGGTGCATTGTCCTGGAGTATGTTTTAAGTGACAATTATGAGGCTAAACATTTTAAATATCAAAGCAGGCATGATCATATTATTAAGCATACCTTTACAGGTACACAGTGTTAAAGGACAGCTCATATTTGGGGTGACCACTTAAGATTTCCTTTCTTTGACTTCTTCCTGCCCTCAGGATTGCAATTTCACTCTTCCCTGTAGATAGTGCTGCATTGGTGAGAAGTTAGAATAACACATATTTCTCTGGTGGTAGTGGTGTGGTGGTGTGGTGGTCACGTAAGTAATATCATGTTTGTCTTATTTTTGATTAACTTGTAATAATTATAAATGTTAATGGGGTTCAGTGTGATATCTCAACACCTGCATAGAGTGAGTATACACTGGTCAAATCAGGCTAATTAGCATTCCCTCTCCTTTGATCTTCATAAAATATGAAATAGGTTATTGTGAACTATAGCCATCCCACAGTGCTGAGAACACCGTTATTCCTTTTATCTGTGTTTTGTGCCCATTATCCAACTTCCCTTTATGTCCTTTGTCCTCTATCCTTCTCCATCTCTCATAATTCTATGCCTAGATTGACATGTTTTTGAGCCTCTGCGTATGAGATAGAATGTGTAGTGTTCGTCTTTTGGTGTCTAGATTATTTTACTTCAATTCCATCCATTTTGCTGCAAATAGCAGGACTTCATTTTTCTTGAGGGTTTAATAATATTTCATTGGGTATATAACCCACATTTGCTTTTCTATTCATCTGTCAATGGGCAGTAGCAAGGTTAATTCCATGTCTTAACTACTCTGAACAGTGCTGCAGTAAACTCTGGAGTGCGGGTGTCTCTTTGGTATGCTGATTTCATTTCCTTTGGTTATGTACCCGGAAGTGGGAGAGCTGGATCACATATCATATTTATTTCTAATAAAATCCAAGTTCCCTCAAATTAGGGACTATGTTTTCATTTATTTATATAGCCGAGCAAGCAGCACCATACTTGCATAGATAGAACTCCAATTAAACTTGTTGGCTGGAACTGAACCAGATAGAATATGGAATTTTCAACAACAATTTCTAAGGCAATGACAGAATGTCTACAAACAAAGAAAGTTTGTTTTGTTCTCAGGAAAAATGAGTTTCCTGTTTCTCACATGGCATTTTGATGATTGGAACTAAGACATGGAATTTGGGAATCGGTGTCAAGGACAATGGATGGAGCTCTGTGTCTATTCTCAGAGTAGCATTGGAATATTGCTAGAAAATTAAGGGACAATGATTTTATGTGAATACAGAATTAGGTATGATGGGATAGTTGAAAATACATGGGGTACAGCAACACTAGTAAAATAGACAACTAATTCATGGTATATTCACATTACGCAGCAGTAAGAGTAAACAA
>CM053414.1:23425914-23481188 GCA_028644305.1 Xerus rutilus | reverse complement strand
CTCTATACACATGAAGCATCTCTCCTCTTTCCCTTCCCAGGAGCCCCTGGAAGCCACCAGTTTACGTTGTTTCTATGAATTTGACAACGCTAGATACCTCGTATAAATGGAATCATATAATAAAACTTTGTTTTAACTCTTCATCCTGAGCCTGGCTTAGTCTAAGACTATAACTAAAATAATATTACTAATGATGTGAATTTAGAAGGCTGTCTAGGCCATTCTGTAAATTATAGCAGAAAGCTCAAGAGGGCAAGACTGTAGGTGAAGCAGCCAAATGTGATTATCAGATGGCCTGAAATCATCATGCCTTAGATCTGCTATTAACATCTTCTTGATCTTTGGCTGACTATATTACAATAGGAAAAGGGGGAGTAGAATGACCAGTGACCCCAGCTGAAGGGCTTGATGGCATCGTCTGACATCATGCACCTTCCTCAAATGGAAGAGGCAGGTAGAGGTCGTGGTCCCAGGGTGTGCAGAGGTAAGCACTTACTGGGTGCCTACGATGTACTGGATACCTTTTTATATGTCATCTTATTTTAATCCTCACATTAATATTATCAAGCTGGTTATTGTTGTATTTGTTTTTACAAGTGAGAAAATGAACTGTGGGTGGACTTCCTTGCCCACGTTCTCAAAGTTAATGATAGAGATGGTATTTGACCTTGATTTTGTTCCACTTTTCTATACTTACTGTCATGCGGAGGTAGTTGTGGTAATATATTGATGACATACATTATCCTCCTACTAAGAATGATCAAACTGAGTTGTTAGGCTGAGTAATTTTTCCAAAGTTGCACAATTAAAAAGTGGAAGAAACTTATTTCTTGCAAACAGGAGATTATTAGAAATAAATTGCAAGCCTTTCCCAGATTTGGGGTTATGTTTACACCAAGGCTTGCAAAATTCCAGTAGTTAGAAAAGATACTGGTAGATGGATCTGATCTCTGCAGCCTGAATGTGCAGAGACAATATAGGTATGGTGACCCATGGCAGCTGAAGCCTTCTTCACAGGACATGAAAGTCGGGGGGTCATTTCACAGAAGCCCTTGAATGACACACCTAAGAATTTGTTCTTAATTTGGTAGGCAATCAGGGGGTTTTGAAGAACCTTGATTGAAGGTGATCAGAGCTTGTGCTTTGAGAAAAATCAATGCATACATTAGAAGGTGAAGCAACTGAATGTAAGCTCTCTCTCAACACTACTAAAATTGGAATGGCTTCATTGCCTCCCTTGCATTCCCCCGACCTTTCCCCAATGTCAACTGGGAAGCCTACTGTTATTTAATGTTTAACACCAGGCATTCTTTTTCCTCAAAGGCATTTGAACAAACTTTCACAATATACTTATAAAAGAAGACATTTTAATATTAGGTCTGTAAGTCAGAACAGAGAAAGCTGAAATGCAAAATCCTCTGTGCTGTTCTTTTGGGTGACTTTTTAACAGATAGAAACGGAAACTGTGTTTGTAATGGAGCATACGTATATACATAGATCTATGATTTAGGATTCTGTGCCAGGGCTATTTTCTTCCTTTTACTGCTTATTCTTCTAACACTAGAGGTCACTCAGATTCTGTCTTTAATATTGTTTTGCCATTATTCATCTTCATTTAAGCTACATCTGAATTCCTGTTGTGGACTTGTGTTTTTCTTTATGAATTATACAGTTTGCCTCTCTTAACCTGCTAATGTTAGTTTGTAACATTCTCTATTACACTGATAGTTTAATTGACAAATTAACTTGTGTTACTTTGCCAGATACTGGCACAAATGAGATTTTTCTTCATCTCCTCAGTGGTTGATGTCAGCAATACAGAGGCAGGTTGATTGGATGCAGAATGGTTCTAATTTCAGAAAAATCAATGCTATAACCACAGTGTTCAGACTGCATTTCTTCAAATGTTATATGTTCAGTCATACAAAATAGGTTCTATTTTTGTTTTCCCTCTATTTTTTAAACATTTTTATTAGTCTTCTACAGATATACATTTGACTATTAGTTTATTCTTTGGATTAGTTAGGATAGTCTGTTCAACTATTAATGTTTTATTAAATACACACTGTGTGCATTGAAATTAAGGCAAGCATTGAGAACAGAGGCAGATGATACTAAAAGTGTTTCAGCGGACTTTTTATTCACATTCCCCTACATTCTAACATGTTGGGATGGGGGGATATATCTATTTAAGTTCTTTAAGTATAAATTTAGAAAATTGTAGGGAAAGGAGGGTGACTATTTTCTTCCACTTATAATTTTTTCTCCCTTCTTTTTTAAAAATTTTGTTCTAATTAGGTGTACATGACAGCAGAATGCATTTTGATTCATTGTACACAAATGGAGCACAACTTTTCATTTCTCTGGTTGTACACAATATAGAGTTGCACCATATGTGCAGTCATACCTGTACCTAGGACAATGATGTACATCTCCTTCTACCATCTTTCTTGTCCCCATGGCCCCTCTCTTTCTCCCTCCTTTATGCCTTCTAACAGGTGCACTGGAGCTCATCTGTTCTTGGGTCTCCAAACACCTAAATAACATCTGGAGGTACACATTTTTTTCTGGCCACCTGACCAGTGTGGCTGCTAAGGTATTGGCCATCAGAACACTTGCCAAAATTGAACATCTTCATAACGTCTTCACAAAGTACTTGATTGACAAAATGTTATGAACATAAGGCTGTTTTTGAAATGTGACTAAAAAAAAATCTTTGCTATTGCTTTCATTTCCTCTATGGAAACTTTTTGAAAACACACAGACCACAACATGGTCAAGGGCAGCAAATTTTAGCCAGGCATGGTGTCACACACCAGTAATCCCAATGACTTGGCAGACTAAGGCAGAAGGATTAGATTTGTTAAGTTTGAGGCCAGCCTGAGCAACTTAGTGAGACCCTATCTCAAAATGAGAACAAAAAGGGCCGAGAATGTAGCTTAGTAGTTGAGTGCCCTGAATTCAATCCCCAGTACAATAAATTGCTTTTTTAGTATGACTCAGAGTCAACTGGAGGGCCTTTAAAATCACAGTTCTGGGACATATCTCAGAGCTTCTGGCTCAGTAGGTCTGGGATGAGGCCTGACAAAGTATATTTCCAATAGTAATATTTCCAATAATTTTCCAGGTAATGCTTAAACCACTAGTCTCAGGACACTTCTTTATGAATTATTGTCCTAGAGTCTAGAGTACCACATTTGGAGTTTGGAGACTCAGGTTCGTTTTAGTTTTGCCACACACTAGTTTGTAAAAATGGACAAATGATCTCATCTTATGTGGCATTCGTATCTCATACATTCACTTGCAATTCCATGATGGTCATTTAAAAATAACTGCCACTTGCCATTTATGGAAATTGTGTTCCTTCATCTCTCCTCTCTCTTTCCTCATCACCCTGACTTCTCGCTAATATAACTGCTTACAGTTACATTACAGTGGAAGTCACTGTGCTCTTCCATGAGTCCTTGCCTTGTGTATCCTGTGTTCTGGAGCCCTCTTTCCCCACTGATTAACTTGTTAAATCCTATTTGTTCTTCACATGCCAGTTTAACAAGTATAATTGAGAAGCTTTACCTAACCTGCCCTGCCTCCCGCTTCTCTTAAACAGAGCTGGTTATTCCTTTTAAAGTCTTCTCATATTACCTTGAACACAATTTTTTATTCTATCGATATAGGGTTCTTATTGGTTCGTCAGAGGGCTGTTTTCCTGTCCCTGTTACTTAGTGCAGTTTTAGCACGAAGCACTCAATAAATGTTTAAATGCATGATTAAATCTATATATGTAACTGCTTTCCTTTCTATATTGTGAGTTCCTAGATGAATACCTTGATCATCTTCCTTTTTTGAAAAATTCATCTCTTTCCATATTGTAGTTGAATTTCAATGAATGTTAAATTGCATTAAAAAATTAAAGTATTAGAGTGAGAAGACCTTAGATGTCTTTTAGTTAAAGTGTCTCCAGATTCTAAGTGCAACACTGACTTTGTATTTTTCTGTTGTGCAGTTATTATAATTGGATCTGATTTTAATAATAACATTTAACATTTAGAAGTGCTTTTGTGCCAAGGATTGGAATAAACACATTTCAGGGACATTTGCAAATTTTGCAATGACCTACAATGTGAGTTTTATGTTATCTATATTTTATAGCATGAAAAGATGAAATTTGACTAGGCAAGGTCATATATTTGGTGATGAATCTGGGATTCATACTTGTTCAATTATTACATTAAAAACAATTTCAAGAGGGAAAAAACTTAACCAATGATGTTTAGTTGCTAAATGCATGTCAACATTTAACATAATATTCAGAGACGTCAATGAAAGCTGAATACAGGAAATGTCCTTGTGCCAGAAATAAGATGGAAACGAGTTGTCTAGGGTTGTCCTAAAACAGAGTGATTTTGTGAAGCTTTGCTAATGTGTCACAGCTTTATGGAAGAAAAAGCAGGCACATATATTATATGTCATCTGTTCTGTGGCAGAATCCATGCTAATGTAATTCCTGTTCTTTTGCTAGGCTGTCAAAAGCCCAGGCTAAAAGGAGGGAACATGCTCTTCATGTTCCCAGGTCCCTGGCTTTTGAGACCAAGAGTTAGAAAGAGAGTGGATTTTGCCCATGGGCTGGTGGGCTTGCTTACTTTGTCTCCGTGCCAGTCACAGTTCTGTGTACTAATATCACATCCAAATAGGAAGCAGCTCTGTTCCAGTCTCATTCCATCTGGAGGTGGCTTACATGGTCAGTTTAATTTGGGCACCAGATTTCAATAAATAAAGGCTAGGCTGCAGTTGTCATTAGTGACTTTATTGTCAATAGTAGCTTAAAGACTCTTCAGTCTAGGGATTTATACTTATTATATAGTCTGGATGCAATCACAAGTTCCCCTACCACTTCAAATTGACCCCAAGACAAAGATTTAATGTTGGAAGCTATGGACTGAATGTATATTTAACTCCTAAATTCAAATGTTGGAATCTCCAATGTGATGACATTTGGAGGTGGAGCTGTTCGTAGCCACGATTGTCTACTACAGTTGAGAAAAAGGGTTTCTTGGGAATAATGGCTGGAATGATGAAATGGTTTATGTTCTATGGATTCTTTGTATGTATCTGTGTGCTTTCTTGTGTGTTTTGAGAGGTTATAACCATGTTCAGTGGTATTCAGTTTAGATTTGGTATTTGTGCCAACCTCTCGTCATTAAAAATTGGCAAAATGCCAATTTCTGGAAAATTTTAAAAGGAACAAAAAAGAGAACTGAAACCTTAGTTTTTCTTTCTATGTTTCACAGCGTGGTCTTAAACTTGTGAGCTCAAGCAATTTTCCTACTTCAGTCTTCCAAATAGTTGGGACTAAAGGCATGTGCCACCACATCCAGCTAAAACTTTAGTTTCTGAACTCATTAATGAATTATTATTACTAGACTGGTCATTGGGTGGGAATAGGCCAATATAAGACTAGAGAATGATGTGTATTTAATATAACAGAATCTGAAATATTTGCTTTAATTATCATTTCTCATTGCATAAAATCTGAAAAACCTAAATAAAAATGTGAAGAAGGAAACTGTATCCCCATAACCTCCCACCCAGAAATAATCATTGGTACTGTATGAATATCATTCTTTCAAGTTGAAAATTCTTACTAGAGATATGAGTGATTTATTTCTTTTTGCTGATAAATGCCAGATAGAAACTGGTGGCAGGTCAAGAAACTAATTTATCCATGCTTTTTATTTGCTATACATGGAGTTAGATGTTCTACACACCTTCGCGGATCCAGCAGCCCACGCATTGTTTTCAGGAGCCACCGTCCCAGCTGCAGAGCTCAGCCTGTGTGCACTGGGTACTGCCCAGCACCTGTCTCCAGTCATTGAGAGAGTGCTTTGTCTTCTACAGGCCCTAAGTGAGGGAGTCAGAAAGGTTAAGGGCAGACTGGAAAATGCTGAGAAATGTTTTTTCTAATGGAAATGAAAATGGAATAGAGAAACGCAGGAGGAAAGAAGGAACTGCATTAGAATAAAAAAAAAAACCAGAAGGGACATTTTCTTGAATTTATTATCCTCCAGCACTATGTCATGTCTGTTTTTAGCTTTGCTTGTTCAAATGACGAGGCAGATTTTTCCAATTAAATCATCATTTACAACCCTGCTCATCCCAAACGTGTAAATAAGCTTCTTTTGGGTTTGTCTGACAGGCATTTGCTTTACATCATCACTGGTGTTTTGACATGACCAGAGATGAAAACAATTCTGCCATACTCCCAGATCCTTCAAAATGCCTTTTTCCCTTTTTGATTTTTGATTCATTGGTGTAAATAAATAAAACCTGCCCTACCGTGTTCTGCTTCCCCTCCCCTTTTCTCTGCAATTCAGGATTTTAATTTGAAAATGGTTATTTTTAGCCTTGCTCTCCACTGTGCCTATGCTCGGTCCCCACCATGCTGCTGATTGCTGCTGATACGCAGCTGGCTACGGGTGGCCAGCACAATCTGCAAACATTGCAGATCAGATTGATTGAAAAGTGGGCTGCAGCCGATAGAGACCCCTCTGAGGCTCAGAAGCAGGAGCTTTCAAAAGAGTTTGCTTTCTGTGGGTGAAGTTTTTCAACCACACCTCCCTGGGATAAGGGGAAAAGGTAGATTAATAATCATCCCTTCTTTAGTAGTCTTGGGACTTGCAAGGGGCTCAGCACTCATGACTTTAGAAAATCATAGTCTCTGGGGTTTTGCAAAGGGCTATTTTTGAAACTATGTAGGAGAAGAGTCAGGTTTGCCAGATCAAGAGGGGGTCCCAGATCAAGGATTCAGTGGAAATATAAGCAGAAGTCCCAATCTGATAACAGGTAGATCAGATGTGTTTTGCTTGCTTCCCACTGTACTTTAAAAAAGTACCTTTATTATTATTATTTAGATATATTTAATATTCAATTATGTATTTAACATGAAATTGATTATTATTTATTTAATTGAGTGGTACATATTCAAAAATATATGTAAGTATCATGCATCAAGACTTACTTTAAACTCTCCATAAATGGCAAGGAATTTATTTCTCATAGTAGTCCTATGAGCTAGGTTCCAATATTATCTCCATTTTACAGATGAGGAAACAAATTAAAAAATGGGTGCAATATCATCTTGTGTACATGCTATTAAAAAAGGAGATACTTTTACATGTAAAACTAAAACCCCATATTTCTGGTTTGTCTTGACTTCTTGGAACTTATGATGAATTGGGCTCTTATCAGGCAACAAGTGTCTCCATTAGATAGGACATGCATGCTATAGTTTATTACATTATTCACATATCCCTATCCCACTTTTAAAATTTCAACTATTTTCCCTATTTGCTGGGTAGTTGAGAAAAAATGATCTGGGCTAGATCATAGTTTTTAAATTAGAGAAATAAGTCTTAGCAAAAGGAGGGTTGGAAGATCATAGTGGGGATGTTCAAGTCCCCAGAAACTGCTTAGAGTTCTGGTCCCAGATGCACTGTTCCCCGGCTGGGTGATGATTGTGGTCACTTCTCTACCCAGTAGTATGTCGTAGATGACTGGATCTGAACTAAAAGTTAGCTTCTCTTCTGGTGAAACCAGAAGAGAAGCTAGTCTGTTAAGGAAGACAATGTTGGTAATGTGGGTGATCAATGGCAGCTCTTCCTACATGACAAAGAGAAGGGACTATTGAAGGTGTTCACTCTGGGGAGTGAGGAGGTGACTTTTGTTCTAAGAGCATGAGTAGAAGTTAACAACATTTGGGTTAGTGGACACTTGTGGTGGGGAGATTATGCCCTGAAAACAGCTTTCCTGAGAGCATCAGGAACAGAGAGCAGCAGGTGCCAATGCTGGGCAGGGCATGGTGAGCAGAGGAAATGAAGGATCTGTGTGTTGTGTGAGGGGCTGAGGAAGTTGTGGAAGACGTTTGTTAGCTGTATCTACTGGTTGAGGTGTTAGTTTGTTGCTTTTCTCTTTCTAAGTGCTGGGGATTGAACCTAGGACCTTGTGCATGCTCCACATGTGCTCCGCCACTGAGCTTACAACGCCTCAGCTCTGAGGCTTTGGTTTCTGAATCTTGGTTTTCTTTATTTTTAATGTGACTATGAAAAGAAAAGTGCTTATCTCATAGTTTTGCATTAAGATGGGTGGTAATACAGGCAAAGTGCTTACCAGAGAACATGACGCATGGCGAATGCTCATGCTAAATGCTATTAAGTTTTTATATTATAGTGATTGATATTAATAATAATAATGATAATGGTATTTATTACCATTAATACTATTAGAGAGTCCACTTGGTGCTAAGGGAAGAGAAGACATTGTTTTGATAAATGCACTTCATGAAAGTCCAAATAGCAGAGCCATGGATAAAACAATGTGCAGTGAGGTGACCCGTGGATGACGGGGCACCAGCAAGGAGCAAATAAAAAGAAAAAGCAAAGCAAGTAGAACCACAAAAAAATTTGCTCTAAAATGCTTTGACAAGATTTCTGGCTGCTATGAAAATATAGCAAAACATTTCTTTACATATGTGATCTCTGTCATTGACAGAAGTAAAGAGCTAGATTTTGAGTTTGAATAGGTGATTGATAGTTTCTTTTCTATCTAAATTGAGGTTAGAATCTGAAGTTCAAATCCTAATTACAATCCCTTTGTAGAACTTACAATTCAGATACATTTCTTTGTGCCAATAGCCCAGTTCTGCATCAGTGTGAGGGCCACTTGCTAGAACAGCCCCACAGAACTGATAATAATTGCAATCTGGATCTGTTCCATTTTGTCTCTGTGACATGTGATTTCATTGCTGTCACCACAGGTGAGAACAGATGTCCTTGTCCCTGTTGTATGTTCTCTCACCCTCACTTTCTATCGGTTCTTTTTCTCCAGGAGATACAAGAGGGTGATAAGCTAAAGGGAAACGAACCAAATCTTACCTAAAAATGGGCTCAGAGACCTTTCTTGTATGCTTTCCCTCTTAAACAGCTAGGATGTTCAAATGTTGGGAACTATGCCTTTTTCTTTTTTCTCATCTCGGAATTCATTAGTTCTCTGCACAACAGCTTCTGGAGAGTCCTTTGGGAAGTATGCCTTCTCCTCTTGCAGAGTCTGAGCTAACCTGTTCTCAGATGCCGGGGTGGGCAAGTAGTCAGTCTGGCTCAATCAATCCATCTGATCCCCAGTGCTACGGCATGTTCTTCAGGGATGGGCACACTCCCTCATCCTTCCAATCAGAACAAATATTTGGCCATTTACTGGGAAGATTGAAACAAAGTTGCTCTCTTCTGTGCTGGTCTTGTTATAAAGATGAACTATGGGAAGATTGGAGCTTTCCACACACAGAAAGATCCTGTTTGAACATGAAACACGTTCAAAAAGCAGAGCAAAGCATGGGAAAAGGAGAGAGAAAGAGAGAGACACTTAAAAAAGGCCAACTCTACTACCAGCCTTTTATTATTTATGTGATTTAGCAGTTTCCCAAACACGCTTAAGCCAGTTTGAGTGGAATATTCATTAATTTGCAAAACTGAGAGTCATGACTAATGAATGTATGTTCACAGCCATCAGGTCCCAAGCCAAGCCAAGCCTCTGAAGTCAGTTTGCTAATTCAGAAAGAGGAAGACAAAGAGGGAGCCGTAAAGCCGAGTGACCCAGAAATACCTATGTAGAGACAGAAACATCCAAGTGGGTGACGTGCTAACTTGGAGTTGGTTCTGAGCCACCAGGCTTGACCAATTCCTGGTGAAGTTGGAGGGAGAAGCAGGTCACAACATCTGACGGTGGCACTTTGTGGTTGGAGTGCCCCATGGGACAACGGAGGTCACACTTCCTGAGAGTGTGTGAAAGATGATCAACTTCAAGTTCGGATTCCATCAAGCTGTGTATCCCATTTTTCATTTTCTGTGTTTTTATATTATTAATATAAACATTGACATTTTGTAGAGGTGTTTTCAATAATTATTTATAGATGAAAAATATAAGCACATGGATCTGTCTTTGGCTTGGAAGAGGAGGAACTAGAAGATGGTAGAAGTTGAACTTAAGCATTAACATTATTGCCTTTCTGAAATACTGTGATTTTCAGTGGTTTTAGGTACTACCCTTAGGAAACTCCCATTTACAATGATGTTGCAGGTGGTCAGCTAGGCAGGTGATAATGTCGAGTTTTGTAGACCATTGTACAGAGCTTGGAGCAACTCACTTCTACATCCCACTGTGTATTTTGTTTTAATTTTTATGTTTTTTTTGGTACCGTGGATACTCGACCACGGAGCCACATCCCCAGCCCTATTTCATGTTTTGTGTAGGGACAAGGTCTCACTGAGTTGCTCAGCACCTCGCCATTGCTGAGGTTGGCTTTGAACTTGCGATTCTCCTGTCTCAGCCTCCCAAAGTGCTGGGATTACAGGCTTGTGCCACCATGCCTGGCTCCCACCGTGTATTTTTTTTTTAAATATTTATTTTTTAGTTGTAGGTGGACAGAATATCTTTATTTTATTTTTATGTGGTGCTGAGGATCGAACCCAGTGCCTCCCGCATGCTAGGCCAGCACGCTACCACTGCGCCATAACCCCAGCCCCTCCCACCGTGTATTTTTAAGGCAAGACTCACGCTACCTCTGCCACTTTTCTTTCCCAAGCTAAATAATATTATTCACCTCATATAATGATATATATGAATTTTATTTCCCTCAATTCCTTGAGCTTAGGAACCAGTCTTTTTCAAAGGGGCATCCCCAGATTCTAGCACAGTTCCTGGCACATACGTAAGGTGCTCAATATATTTTGGGGGTAGGAGTTAATTTCTGCATCATATCATTTTTATTTGTATAGACTGAGTATCTTATCTCAAAAGCATGGGACCAGAAGCATTTCTGATTATTCTGGACTTTGAAATATTTACATATACATAATAAGATATGTTGGGGTTGGGATCCAAAACATAAAATAAAAATAAAATTCACTTGATGTTTTATGTGCACTTTATACCCATAACCTAAAGGTCATTTTATATAATATTTTTGGTGCGCCTGCATTTTGACCACTACCGGTCACACAAGATCAGGTTGGGATTTTCCACTTGTGTATTATGTTGGTATTCAAAACAATTTTGGACTTTGGAGTATTTCAGACTAGGGATGTTCAATCTACATGTATTTTTTCTCACTCTGATTCTCCTTCTGCAGAATGCTGTTTTTTTCCCCCTTCTCTATTCAATTCTTCCTCATCTGTCTCCACTTCTCATACAAATGAAGAGTGAGTGAGTTCCTATGAAAAGAGAAACTCAGTCATGGTGGCCAGAGCCAATTGGTTGCTAATTAAATGGAGCATCAGCTTGAGCTGGCATGCATTTGTTCTGATTCAAAAGCCATCTTCCCTTCCTGCCTCATGATTGTGTCTCTTTCAGTGTCGGCACAATGTGGGCAGGGAAGAACTCTCTGCTCTGCTCCACTCCACACAGGGATAAAGGGAGATGTGAGCGCAGAAGGCTTTGTGATGAAGCGGAAGCCTCTTGTTACAGCGAGGGGAGAATCGACAATAATAGGGGACTGACCAAATGGAAAGGATGGGATCACAGGCCGTTGTTCTTTGAGTAGCAGAAACTTTTCACTCCCCAAGAAGCAGGAAAGGAGCCAGCAGAGGTGATTAAGGCAGCGACTGGGAGGAAGAGTAGTTGGAGATACAGTCTGTGTGCAGAAACCACTCAGCAGGCTTGCAGAGCTGAGGATGAACCTACGGCTCCGTGAACCAAGGCTTCATCAACTGGAATCTGCCAAGAACCAGAGCTTCTATTTATTTGTGGCAGTGCACATGGATCGTCAGATATTTTGCTTACACCGTCTCGTTCATTCATGCATCCAACAGATGTGTATGGAGCTCCCTCTACATTCCAGACCACTAGTTAGAAAATGGGGACTCATCGGTGATTAAGATAGTTGTCTCTTTCTCCAGGAGGGCTCCTAATTTAATGGTGGAAAATGATAAATGATACTATGGTAAACCCTCTGCACTCAGTAGCTATTATTCTCAGGTGCTGGGAACTTAAGCAAGTACTTGTTAATGGTTAGTTCGTGTAACTACATTAGGAGGTAAATTCTATTTTTCTCTCTGCCTTAAAGGCAGAAAACAACATAATAAACATTACCCAAATATCAGTTACAAAGCTGGGGTTCAACTCACTTTGTTAAGGAGCAAGTATGAAGTATTGTGAGAGGACAGCACTGACTGGCTGTCCTTTCCCATGGGGCATTCAGAGAAGTGTTACCAAATAAGTGCCTTTTAGTCTGAGTCTTGAAGTGTCATTTAGTGAGACAAAGGTTTATAGAAGCCACTTCAGCAGTTGTAATGTGGGAATGGGACTGCCCATTAGAAGTATTACTGGATTCTTTTGCAAAGCTTAGTTAAGTGATAGCTGTCATTGAACATCCTATCTTGGTAATCTAATTCAGATTTAGTTTTATGGTTTTAAGAAATATACTTTTGGCACCTGCGTGATGTTCTCATTTGATTGACTTTTTTAGCAAGGCGTGAAGGGCTGAGAAGGTTAGAAGGGAGGATGGTTTTTCAAAGGAATATGGGACCAACTCTTAGAATCAGACATTATAGCATTTAGAGTAAGGGTAGAAAAGTCCTCATAGAAGTTGGGCCCATCATGATTGCTGTAAATGACATGCAGGTGTGAGCCTCTGCCTTTATCATGCCAGAAGTGGGGCATATGGGTGCTTCTACTTGACTTGAAAGGGCTGAGTTCCAGAAGACAGAAACGATGTAGATACTTGGATTTCGCTGGTCCCTATGATCTCGATGTTATCTTTCTGTTGATCATATCATTTCCAGCTCTGTAGTCTTCCAAGCTTCATTCCTGACTTTCTCAAATCAATAATTCTACCAGTAACCAAATTAAAATTATAAAAAGAAAAACATTTTTTGCACATCTCTCCTTTGCTTAAAAATTCTGAAGTCTCTAAATAAACCCCCAAACCATTGGTATGTTAGTCAGCTTTCCATCACTGTGGCAAAATATCTGAGATAAGTTATTAAGGTTTGTTTTGGCTTAGGAAGGTTTATTTTGGCTCTTGGTTTCTGAGGTTCCAGTCTCTGGTTAGTTGGCTCTGTTGCTGTTTGACCTGTGACGAGGCAGAACATCATGGTGAGAAAACTGTGGCAGAGGGAATTGCTGCCCTGTGGCAGGTGGAAGGCAAAGAGAGAGGAAGGAGCTGGGATTCCAATCTGCTCTTCCACGGCATGCCCCCAGTGACCTCAACTTGTTCGATGAGGCTGCACCTCTTCAAAGTTCCACCACCACCCAATAGCACCATGGACTAATGACCAAGTCCTCCATATGTGGGCCTTTGGGGTTCACATAGCAGTCAGTAAAGCATATATGACTTCTGTTTGCCTTTCCAGTTTTAATTATTTTATAATGCACAATCTCTCCTCTCCATTCTCAGTGCTAAACTCCAGCGTCTTGCATATCTTGGGATACTCTAGATGTATTTTGCTCTTACATACCTCCCTTATCTGGCCAACCATCTTTTCTTATGGATTTCATATTAAATATTCTTTCTTTAAGGGCTTCTCTGACCTTCTTAAAGACTGGGTGAGGGTCCCTCTCCTCTTTGTTCCTGTAGTAGCTGTCTTACGCTTTTCGCACAGGACTGGACATGGCTCTGTGTAAACATGTGGAGCATGAACAAGAGCACCTTTGGTCATTGGAAATGAGAGGTACTCAGTAAATATTCTGTGAATGAATGAGTGGATGAGTGATGAGGAGAGGAAGTTCATTCAAAAAGCATGGAAAACGGACCAGATTTCTAGAATGCAGCTATGGTTGTGTGGTTTACATAATGTTATGTTTGGTTTGAGTCATGTCAGGGTATGGTGCTTTGCTTTTCAATCATCCTCCCTGATGGAATTACTAGGGGAAGAGGACCTTTACTTTGGCAACAAATAAGAATTATAAATTAAAAAAAGTTTTTTCATTATAGAATAGCCCTCTTTAATTTTAAATTTTGAAATAACTTCAAAATGTCAGAAAAGTTACAAGAATAGTACAAAGACTCCCAGAATTATTCACCTAGATATCTCAAGTTTAACATTTTGTTACATTTATTCTTCTTTATCTATATGCTTTTTCTTCCAAAACATTTGAAAATAATTACAGCTGTGATGTATCTTTAACCCTAAATACTCCAATGTGTAGTTTTGAAAATAAAGACATTCTCTTATGTAAATAGAGTATAATTATCAAAATCAGGAAATTAAGATGGTAGACCTTACTCAAGTCAAAGTTCTTTTATAAGAAGAATTGGGTTTGATCTGCATTCTCAAGCTTTGGGGCATCTTTGATTCAGAAACTTGCCAGTAAGTCATAAAAAATCAAGGACCCTTTCTCCAAGGAGGAAGAAAAAGACAGGGACTGAGATGGAGATAGCGGGAAGGAAGGAGAGATGAGAGGGTGTAGGGAAGAAAGAGAAAGAGGAAGGGGGGAGGGGGGAGGAGGGAGAGGAGGGAGGGAACATGAGACTTTACATGTCTTTGTGAGGTCACATTCTTACTCCTACTCCCCTCTGTTCAGCTTCCAAAGTCCCTCATCTCTATTTCCTGGACTGTGAGAAAAATCTACTACATACAAGACTGGGGTCTTTATGGTGAATGAGCCACTGTGCCTTCCCAGCCATTGTGGTTTAGGACGGACAGACAGACAGACACACACACACACATACACACACACAAGCTGACCTTTAAAAGACATTCTCTTCTAGAAACCATGCAAGGTTGTGCTTTTCCCTGTTACACCAGTTTGCTTTTTAAAATAATTCTCCTCTTCATATTTCTATTTCATTCCTCCCATGGATGAGAACTAACAGTGAATAAATAGCCCTCCTGAACACCTAACACTGTTTTCATAGCATTCAGATGTAAAAAGAAGAAGCACGTTGAAAACACCTCATGGGTTAAACCCGTTCCTTCCCACGGATGTTTAGGAATGGCTGCAATTTGGCTGTCCGAGGCCATGGCGTCAGGCACTGCTGGGACCTGGTTGGTCTTCAGCTCTCATTTTCCATCAATTTTCTGTCACAGTGATCATGCCATCTGCTTTTTGTCATTTGCTCTTATCAGACACGCCACCACAGACCACACTGGATGTGACAGGCAGGCACCACAGTCAGATTTGATTCAGACATCCTCGGGAGTGGCACCCACCCACCTCTCCCCAGATAAAGGAAAGCTTCCTTTTTGGCATCATTAGTCCTATACCTGGACTGTGGAACAGCACATGGAAAAGCACAGGGACAGAGGCCAAGTCCGTGTCTTTGTCCAGTGTGCAATCACTGCCCATGCATTCTGCGATTATTTACCATCCCCAGCTATGTAGTCTTGATCTGTTTAGGAACAGAATACACTTAGCTATAATCTATACATAAGTACAATTCTAGTCTTTCAAAAAATATGAGAATTAGGCTGCTAAAAGCAATCTTTGAATCAGAATCAGCATTTTGGTGTTTGATAATATTCTCTGGCTCAATGATTATATCTCTGGTCCAGTGGATACTGTTACCACTTGGCACTTATTAAACCAGATAACATTTTAGCTTAACAATAGCCTACTCCAGTTCCTTTTTGGTCTTTCCGTGAACATGATCAGTTTACTCATTTGTGGTACTTTTTTCTCAGGGGTTGCTAAGTTTTATGTGGCGGAGAGCACCTTGGTCTCGAAACTGTGGAGGAATCTGATGTTCAATGGAAGGTGTCCACTTCATCTTGCATGTAGGAATGATGGTTTCCTGTGACCTCCCAGCCACAGAAGAGATTCTAAATGTTGTTCTGTGAGTTTGGGCCAGAGACTGTTGGCAAACAGCAAAAATGGGCCCAGAAGTGGACCCAGGACTCTGATCTGGAGTAGTTCTTTGCCTTGCCTAACTGTGCGTGTGGTTGCTGGAATGACCTAGAGATGTTAAAATTCTCCTTTGTTCTGGGACTAAGACCACAAGGAGAGTTTTTATTGTAACTCTTCTCTTCTGGTAATAATGAAAATGAAATATTAAGAGCTCTTCATTATAGGCCTTAGGGAAATACGCAAATATGTTACAACTTTCTAAAATATGTCCTGATTAAATATCTCATTTCTCCACTTCTATAATCGGGAGATAATAGACCAACTGATTGTGCTAAATGGATTCCAGCAAGTCTTACTCTCTCCTTCCATCAGGAGGGAATACTTATTTCTCTAGTGTGTCATCTCCGTCTACAAAGAATAACTCATTCCTATGATTAAAAGTGAATTTTTTTGAAAAGAAAAAAAACCTAGCAATCAAAGCTTTATATCTGAATTACGTAAGAACGTTTATACGTTTATACGTGTATGTGTTGGTATGAATGTAGACATATCCTGGCCCATAATGTTGAAAGCTGTTTCTTGTTAGGAAGATGAAGGTATTTTCTTTTGTTTGCTCTTCATTGTTGTTGCTTTCTTTCTTGTTTTCGCATTGTTCATGATGTTCTTTCTTTTGTTTGTTTTTGTAAAGTCAGTGCATTTTCATGAGCAAAAATAAACAAACATTACAAAAAATTAGTACTAATTCCTGAATTATTAGCCTCAGGTTGTGGTTTGTTTTCAATTCCCAAACACTTCTAACACTATGTACCTATAAAAAAGAATTCAGTTAAATTCAACAAATATGGATGGAACATGAACCATATGCCAAACATTGTGGTCAGACCTGGATATATAAAGATGAGACAATACTCTGTAGGTAAGATATTTGTGTATTGTAGGTCTTATGATTTCATGGAGATGGAAAAATGACCTTTATTTGGAACAAGCAGTTAAGGTCTCTCTGTATTCAGGCTATTCCTGATTGGGGTTTTGAAGAATGAGCACAGTTCACCATCCAGAGATAGTGAAGGTGACCATTCCAGGCAGCAGGAACAGATGGGCAAAGCAAGAAGACTTGGTACTGCATCGTGGTGGAGAGGAACAGAAGTACTTTTGGATTGTTGGACTATGACAAGTGGGACACAGCATAAGGGTGAAAAGATGAATGTGGCTTGGATGATGAAGATCCACGAAGACTGGTCAAGGAACTTGCCCTTTATCAGATGCGAAATGGTAAACTGATGAAAGAGAGCAACAGTAATAGAAGACAATTGTAATCCGTTCTCCCAAGAACTCCACTTCACTCCTGTCCAAAGCTTTGCTACTTAGCCATGGAACACCGTGATCAGACCTCAGAAGAAGTCTGCCAGCATTCATTAAGACCAATGCTTAATCTCAACTGACAACATCAATGTCAAAATCAGAGCTTGGAGCTGGCAGCATTTCAGCAGAGGAGTCTTTGGAGCTTCCATGAGCTGGTTCAATAAACAATCTTGCTGTGAAACACAGAGCTTGGTATTTAGAAGGTTTTAGCTGGCACCGGCACAAAGCTGTAGCGTCCTGTCCAGTGACTAATTCCACTGTGAAATGTTGAAATACAGCTCTTAGCTCCAAGAAAGCATGTAGGCTTCTATTTGCATGCAAATTGTTGCCATTCATGTGTGAACTACAGCAGGTAATGGCTCTGCCAGATGGAATAATTGGGGTAAGGCCATCCTCCTTGCGAAAGGCCACAGGTATCCACACATGGCGCACTGTCACTCATTCCCATTTTTCACACCACCCCCTGGGGAATAATTATTTTAATAATGGGCTTCAAAGAAAGGAAACTCCAGTCTACCCTGTCATCATCTAGTAAACAAAATGGTGCTAATTAGTGTAATACTGAGCTAATGTAATATTTGATACAATTAGTAAATTAAGTCATAGATATTGAGAGGGATAACAGGGGACATGGTAAATTGATAGATCAAGAAAACTCCCTTGGATTTTGAAAAGTACAGATTGCAGCAGTTTTAAAGGCAAACCATTGTGGTTTCAACTCAAGTGACAGCGCCTTGCAGGGGTTAGGACAGTGCATCTCTGGAATGAGTGTCAATCTCAGCTCCACTTCTTACTAGTCCGAAGATTGTAAGCAAGTCATTTAAACTTCCTAAGTATCAACTTTGTCATTTGTAAAGTGACGAACAGTAGATGATGAACTTTAATCCTCTCATGATCATATGAAACGGGTCAGATTTAGGTAGTTTAGCAAACTGCCTGGTACCTAGTAAAGTTAGCAATAATAACCATAATAATCATTATTACTGCCTGATACATAGTAAAGCTTAATAACTATAATAATCATTGTTACTGTTAATAATCATAGGAGCTAGCTGAATTAAATTTATTTATTTATTCAATTTATTTATCCAAGTAGTTTAAATTAAATTTATTGAATTTAAATAAATTAAATTTATTTATCCAATTGCTGTGCTGATCGGATCGATTCACAGATCCAACTTCTCCAATAATCAGGAAAGGATAGAGCATGTGTGTTCTCTTCTAGTCATCTGCAGCTGGCTGAGCACCGAACACTTAGTAGGTGCTCAATAAGTAGTTGCTAAATGTACAGGTTTTGAACATTAGTCATATTTGTTGTGTCGTGTTACTTGTTTCTCTTTCTCTGCCTTCTTTGTATCTCCTTCTCCTCCATCATCATCATCATCATCATCGTCCTCGTCGTCACTGTCATTTTTTATCCCTTCTATTTCCAATGACATGGAGATAAGATTTGTCCTGGCAGAGTTCATGCTGATGACAGGGAAGCAACTCCGCCCATATTCACAGGTCCTCTGGGGTTATCTACGGGCTTGCAAATGTTTGATATCTTTTGCTGGATTCTCCAAACCTGCTCTTAACCCTTTGCCAGCCCTGACCTATGGGTGACTTTTGTGGATGGCATGAATGAGTTTGCTCACCTTCTAGCTTTTGTTGGATGAAGACAATGAGAAGTCAGGCAGGCAGGGGAGAGTGAGGGTGGGTTTCTTTCCACCAGGGCCAGCTGTTGCCTGTGTTCTCTTTGGGGCCACAGCTTCTGCCAGATGTTCTCCTTTCATAGCTTTCACTTCTCTCCTGGGATTCTGGCATCTCCTTTCTTTCCAGGCCGTGTGGGTTTTCCTCTAGGGACCACTCTTTTACCAAATAGCCCTTCTATTAATCTCTTCCCCATGTTGCTTACTCTAAATAGACCACTGGTTGCCTGCCAGGAGCCTATTTATACAAGGTTCTCAGAATACAAAGTTTCACTCCTTTATCACTAGTCTGCATCATCTCTGGCTCCCACTTGCCAGGTGGCAGGATCTTAGCCTTCTTGTTGCCTTTTAAAATGGGTCAATAAGTAAAGAGAAGAAGGGGAGGTATCACCCCTGTAATTTCTACAGAACTGCTCTTTGTAAGGTCCAGCTGTTCCTGCTCCTTTTTATGACATCTGTCTCCAGATCTCTGATATGTTGTTGATATGCTACTTAGGTTACCCTGGGGTGGTGGCACCTACCTCCTTCCCCTGCCCCATGCTGCTCTGCTCTTGACCCTGATGTTGCTGGAACATTTACCCCTTTTTCCTTGTTCCCCTGGACATCCTCTATCTCTTGTTGTCTAGTCTCTAGTGCTCATCTTTCTCCTGGATAGACTAGAAATCACTATCCTATTTTTATGTGTGGCTACTTCTTAGGGGAGAAAACAAGCCAGGACTCTTTTGGACATGGTTTTTTCCTTTCTATTCACCAGCCTCCCTCCTCCCGTGGTGCACACCTTTCTCAGCTCCTTCAGGTGGGCAGGTCAGCATGAGTTCAGGAGTTCACATACAGTGGCACCGAACCTGCTGGCGCTGTTTCCTGATACCTGCTCTAGAATCGTCCTACTTATTTTTTGTTATTTCCTTTTGGAGGACTTGCTCCTCTCCCTGCCTCTTGGCTACTCCTCTGGAGCTTCTTGCAGTTCAGCAAATTTCTTATATTTCTGAACACCAACATGGCAAGAGTTCAGTTTGTTTCCCAAGGGGGCTCCTGGCCTCAGGCCTAAGGAACAACCATGTCTGGCCTTCTCTCTAGGAGTCCCTGAGCATCTGGAATCACTAACTGCAGTTAAGGCAGAGTTTTATGGTCAAGACGACTTTTTATTTCTTAAGGATTGCTTCCAGGCAAGAGATTCTGCTGTTCAGACCTCAAATTCATAACATCTGACATTTGTTGCTTTGAGCTGCTTTTACTTGGACTCTCTCATTTATCCTTGAGTAGTGCAAAGAAGAACTCTTAGGCTTGAAGTATTTAAATGGCAAGGTCCACTGTGGTGGACAATTAGACTCCAGAGTCAGAAATCCTAGGTTCAAAGCCCTTTCCTCTACCCAAAGCCACCAATCAGCTAAGACCCCAAATGCATCCTACAACTCATTTAAAAACTTAGCAGCAACAACTTCAACTTTGTTCTCCTTCTCCTCTCTCTTCTCTCCCTCCTCTTCCTCCTTCTCCTTCTTTTCCTCCTTCTCCTCCTTCTTTCTCTTCCTCTTCCTCCTTTAAAAATTCCACTTCTTCCCTCTTCCTCCTCCCTACCTTCCTCTCTTCCTCCTCCTCCTCCTCCTCCTTTACACATGGAACAGGAGGGATTTGCTCCACTAACATATTAACTACAAACAGCTCTTTCACCATCTGTTGGATAAAAGAGATTTAATCAAACCCCTAAAAAAATTAAGGTTGCTATTTATAAAGAACTATTTAAAAATAACATCTCAAGCTTTTGTATAAAAAATTTTCATAAAGAAAACACAGCCAAGAACCCAAAAATGATATTCAGAGATTCCCTTGACTCCAGTTGGAAATAAGACTCACTTAAGAACAGTAGGCTTTTAACACATGAAAAGGTATTTAAATGTGTAAATATTATCATCCCTGCAAGAGAAAGCTTCCACTTTGAAACTGGTGAAATTTTATTTTTAGATTTTCAGCAAAGTGAAACCATAATATTGAAACAGGAGTCTTGGGGATGGCATGGCTTCCTGTGGGTACCTCTTCATGTTACAGTTTGGGAAACACTTTCATAAATAAACAGTAACAACCCAAGAGGATTTCATTCCATTTGAGATTCAGAAAGAAGGTGATGCTTAATTTGAGTCTCTTAATTATGAGGGGAGATGGTGAAGATTATCTAAGGTGGGAAGAGGGAACAGCAGTTGCCATGGAAGCAACCATCTCTTGGCAGCTGTGACGTGTTGTGGCACAACTGTCATGTCCACAGGGTAGGATGTGCATACTCTAGGAAGAGTGGTAGTCAAATGTAGCTCGACTGTGGTGTCCATTGTTGGGGAAGCCACTGGAGAGGAAGATGAAGGAAGGAATTAGCTTGAAGATTCTTGTTGAGCAGAGCTCTCTCTGTTTCCTGGTGCCATGTCCCCAGCTGCTTTCCTCAGCCACACGCTTTGACCATGATGTTCTGCCTCATCTCAGGCCCTAAAGGATAGAGTTGGCCATCTATGGACTGAGACCTCTGAAACCATGAGCCCCCAAATAAACTGTTCCTTCCTCTAGTTGTTCTTGTCAGGTCTTTTGATCGCAGAAGTGAAAAAGCTGACCAAAACAGGTGTGGTGTGAGGTAATTGTGGGGGAAAAATAGGTGCATTTTAAAATATGAAAGAGATCAATTTAGAATGAATGACGGAAAAGCCCTGATTTTCCCAAAAGGATATACTGAGATGCTGAAATTATCAAAGTCCATACATATATCACCTAAGAAAAGGTTCGGGAGGCGAATGGACAGAGATACATAAAAGGACTAAATCTCACGTCACTGTTGTCCATCCTCATCCACCCTCCCAAGTACCTTGAACATACACATATTGCTTGTGCTCAGTAGGCCCAGCAGCTCACGTAGACACCCTCCTTCAGAACGTCCCAGTGGTGCAATCCCTCAACTAACTGGCACTCTTCCCATCTGATACCTCAGCAGAATCTGTTGGCTCTGTCTTCCAAGTGCCTTCGGAGCCCCTAGGCTTGTTTCTGTCCCTCTTGTCCTCACTTTCATCTTTTCCTGGCACAATAAATGGCTTCCATATTTTTTCTCCACCATATTTTTTTCTCCACCTGCACCCAATAAAATCTGTTTCCCCCAAAGCAGACAGTTCTCTCTTAAAAATGTAAATCCTGTCATCTTGCTCCTCATCTTAAAACCTTCAGTGATTTTCATTCCTTGCCCTGGCCTTCAAGGATCTGAATGATTTGGCCCCTGCCTAGTTATTATTTCTACTGCCTTTGCCATATCCTCCTATGACTTCCCTCCCTGGCTTTCTTGCTGGTCCTGAAATATACAGGAGCAGAGCCTCTGTGCTTGCTTTACCTTTTCCTGGAATGTGGATTTCCTGTCTAGTTGCTGCTGCTGCTGCTGCTGCTGCTTCTTCTTCCTTTTTTTTGGTACTGAGGATTGAACTCAGGGGCACTCGACCACTGAGCCACATCCCCAGCCCCATTTTGTGTTTTATGTAGAGACAGGGTCTCACTGAGTTGCTTAGTGCCTCATTTTTGCTGAGGCTGGCTTTGAACTCGCGATTCTCCTGTCTCAGCCTCCCTAAGTGCTGGGATTACAGGCGTGTGCCACTGCGCCTGGCTTAGTTGCGGCTTTTTTCACTTTTTCAAGTCTCATCTACTATGATATCTTCTTTGACTATTCTATACAAAATTATTCTATCTCCTATTCCTACCCCCAAATTATTTCTCTTCTGCTTTTTCATAGTTCTGATGGCTCATGACATTGCCCTATATTTGCATTCACTTATTTCTTTAATGAGTGCCTTCCTCATTAAAATCTAAAAGTCTTTAAGGGTAGGAACTTTAGTTTATACTGGTCATTACTAATCACCAAGACCTCACACAGTGCCTGGCACACAGAGACAATGTATGTTTTTACCCCATATTTGACGCACCTATTCGATGTTTACCTTTTCCCTTGGATGTTGCTTGTTGGTTTTCTAACCTGCACCAGATCAAAAACCTCTTACCTCAAACTCAGGTATGATTTCTCCCATGCAGGGATCTCCACGTTTATCCAGGATTTGGAGCATCCGAGAAGAATGATATATTTTGTGGAATGTTGATGTGCAATAATGGCATATACAATTCTGTGAACAATCAGATGCCATTCTGTATAGTAGTAGCAGACACAAAAGTGTTCAGGAATACTTGATGGAAGGAAAGGACATTCAAATCTATGAAAATTCTGTCTAATGACTTATTAGGGATTTTTAGTGAGAATTTGGAGAAGAGAGTCAATTAGTCTATTACAGTTTTAGAACCTCTTGGAAAATTTTGAAACATGGTAGTGTGAGAATTATCAAAGGCATCAGAGCCCCCAAAGAAGTCTGCAGGGCTTTTCCCCACAATGATAAAGTTTTTGAACCATTATTCAGTTCATTTGAAATACTTTAAGAAATGATTCACTTACTATTCCCTTGTATGAATATTCTGCTAATATCTAATTGAAGTGTCGGGGAAAAATTTTTTTCCTGATCTAAAGCTTAAGCTTTCCTTTTCTTAATTTCATTCCATTACTCTTACTTACATCTTCCTCATGTTAAATATGCACTCTCCATTTTCACCCTTGCATGCTTCAGCTGTGTTTCTGGGCTAGTGGTCTGGATTAATTTCTTTCTGGTACTCTTTTCTGGGCTTTCTCCAGTGCAACTGCACTTTTGGAGTTCAAGCACTCAGTCCTGAGTCCAGAAACCTATCTGGAGGCAGAGATATATCAAAGCCTGCTTCATTAGATGTAGTCAAGGTTGTCTGGACTTCTGGTCCTGCCAATCATCATGCCTGTCTCTTTTTGAGACACTGACTCATTTCATCTCTAGCAGCTCTATGAGGTGACATTAGGATGCTCAGTTTAGAAGTGAAAAAATCAGATCAGATAGAAGAACTGAGTTTGAATTTCAGATTGGTGCTCTACAGCAGTAAGCTGGAGAAATTCTCTTTGGCTTCCATCTCACATTTATAAGTTAAGTTTGAATTACTTTGCACTCTGATTCCTAGGTCTCTTTTAGAAATAATGCTTTGGAAGCCTCTTAGTAGATGACATCATAAAAATTATTCTTCCTCCATCAACTTCTTGCTCAGTACCACTCCCCACACATCCTTCTTTCAACTCTTTTTTTCCCATGTTTTATTTTAGGTTATTTGCTTGTGTCTGGACATCATACCTCTGCAGGTTTCCTTTGATAATTTAGCAGTCTTTATCAGTGTTTGCAATGCCCCACATATTACTATTTGTGAATTTCATTAACAAGCTATTTGCTCCCTCTTTCAGATCCATTAATGAAGATGCTAAATGAAACACAATCCATCAATCCTATGCCACCCTACTAGGTACTCAGAGGTTTATGATTATTCCTTGTTCGTGACTCTTGAGCCAGTTCCCAAATCAGCCGAGAGTACTCACGGCCAAGCCAATTTCAATTAATTCTGCAAAGAGAATTTCATGAGTAAAAGCAGCACCAACTTCTCTAAGAGAAAGTTGATCACTTGCATTCACTTAACCTACTAAAATTAAAACTGTGTCTAAGTAGCAATTATGGGACATTTCTCTGGTGATATTCAATCTTATTTTTTTTGAATTTCCATTTACCTCATATCTTCTGTGACCAAGAGTTATTTCTTATGTCTTATTTTCAGTTTCACATTTGAAAATCAGTATGAATGTATATTTTCTTTTTGCAATTTAGAGAATGATTCACTTTTATCTTATTAGTTTCATTCTCTATAGCAGTTAATAATTTTCCTGCTCACAGTGGATGCAGAAAAGAAAAATCTTACAATTGGCATTGTGTAATTGAAAAAAAATACACACACTTTGCAGCCAGTGGACCTAAGTTTCAAATCTCTGCTCCACCATTTCTTAGTTGTCTGGCTCTGGACAAATAATTTCTTCATGTCTAGATAAACTTCAGAATAATGTATTTTGTAATCAAATTTATAAAAATAACAGAAACATTGGAATAATAATTCTTATCTTACTGTTTTTCAGAATTTTCATGAGGATTAGCATAGATGAGATATAATAAGTAACCAAAAGATAGCTATTATTGAATTGACTTTTTCTTCTTCATTTACAATGATATCTAGTCCTACTTATATATTCATATAATTGTTTCATGAATTAATTTAAATGAGGTGAAAAGTACAATAAGAAAAAAACAAGAAAGTTCAAAATGAAGAGGAAAAAAAAAGATCAACCTCCTCAGAATTAATGAATTTTGAGCAAAAACCATTGAGATTCTTAGCTCAATGTGGTGACATTCACCTGTAGTCCCATCTACTTGGGAGGCTGAGGGAGGAGGATCTCTTGAACTGAGGAGTTTGAACCAGCCTGGACAACATAGTGAGACCCTATCTCAGAGAGAAGGTGGGGCAGGGGAGGGAGGGAGATAGAGATAGAGATAGATAATGGGTAAAATGCAAGAAAGGACCTTAAACAATAAGACAAAATCAATGAAATTTTCATTCATACCCATCAGACCTAGAAACATTTTGGGGATCAGGACTTAGCATTATCAAAGTTGGCAAAGATGTATGAAAATGAGACCTTAAATACTGTTTGTTGGAATATAAAGAACCTTCAGTTTTCTAGGACTTTAAAACTGTTTTTCAGAGTTGAATAACAACATGGCTTTATGATCTTCCAACAAATGCCCTTAGAGAACCTCAGGTGTGTGCTGAGAGTTCACAGTTCGAGGATATCCATTTCAGTACTGTGACTGGATATTGGAAGGGATACATGGATATACAATAGCATATCAACTGATTGAATTCTATTCTTAATTAGCTATTGATAAGACTGTGTATAGGGGGCTGGGGATATAGCTCAGTTGGTAGAGTGGTTGCCTCGCATGTGCAAGGCCCTGGGTTCGATCCCCAGCACCACCAAACAAACAAACAAACAAAAAGACTATATAGCTGGGTGTGGTGGCACATGCTTGTAATCCTAGTGGCTCAGGAGGCTGAGGCAGGAGGATCGCAAGTTTAAAGCCAGCCTCAGCAAAAGTGAGGGGCTAAACAACTCAGTGAGACCCTGTCTCTAAATAAAATACAAAAAAGGGCTGGGGATGTGGCTCAGTGTCAGTGGTTGAGTGCCCTGAGTTCAATCCCCAGTACTGCCTCCCCCAAAAAAGACTGTATATAATAGAAAACCAACTACTGTACCTCAGTTAACATAGGAACTCTCTTTTTCTCCTTTAATATGAAGTCCAGAGATAGAGTTGCTTGTTAATGGTAAATTCATAGGCCATCAAGAATCCTAGCTTCTTCACATACCACTCTGCAGTATCTAGCATATATCTCTTTTCCTTATGGTTACAAAATAGTTGCACTGCCACCATAAATTACATCCTCATTTTAGGCAGGAAGAAAGTAAAGAGAAGAGAAATGAGGAGGCAGTCGGGTAATCCCAGGCAGATTTTGCTTATGTTTCACTAGCTAGAACTGAGCAATAGAGCTAAATCTAGTTACAAAAGGCCTAGAAAATATTCTTCAATTTTCAAGACACATAACTACACTGAAAATATATTTATCTTAGTAAGAAAAAAGGGGAGGCATAGTATTGAGTAGTCACCCCGCAGTGTCTGCCCCCTCTGTTTACAAGTTGAAAAGAATGAACTTTACCCATATTCACCATGTGGATAAATTTCAGAAGCACAATTTGGGTGAAAATCTAAGTAAATGAATAATATCCAAAGTATGACACAACTTACATAATTTTTAAAACGCTAAACACAAAATAATAGTGTCTTTTATGATTATCTATGTGTGTATTAAGAAGCAAAGTTCTGAGATTAAATAAAAGAGAAATAGTAGCGAATATATTTTATAAAGTTATATGAGGGCATGATACCAGGTGTCTGGTTGTAATGGTTTTCTGTTTTCAGAATCTTTTCTGCTCCAAACTTCTTAAATATAAAAGAATGTCCCCTGAGGTGACAATCTAATTAAATCGATATAATCATTTTCCAAGAATGAAATCTGTCACTTAAAATCCATAATAAATATTTTGAAGAGAAAAATAATAAGAAAATACAAATAGAGATTTGCTTTTGGCGATCTATTAAAATATTTAATTTTGTGTAAGAATGAAATTGTTAGTTGCTTCTGTTATCCAGTGCCCCCTGAACTCTGAAATTCTCATGGAGGAAATTACAAAGATGGAAAGTAAATGCTATTTGATACAAGAAGACAATTGGATTTTTTTTTAGTAATATGTATTGTGTCATAAAACTGTGTTATGAAAATACATGGTCACCCAGAGGTGATAAAAGTCTATAAAGTTCTTTCCCACTTCCTAAATCAAGTTTAAAGCTGAAAGTATTCACTGGCAGCAATAATGCAATGATAAGGGCCAGTGTAACTGAATAAAACATTTATTTATGTTGAGAATTACCCTTATAATTTCTACCATTTTTAATATATTTATTCAATAAACTTTTATTAAACACGGTTTATACATGAGGGTTTTGACAGGAACTGGGAGTTCTCATATTACACAGTTATTTCTTTAGCACTTAAGGAAGTAATGGAACTAAGGAAGAGACATGTAAAGTACAATAAAAGTAAAAAATAGAGTTAGAGGAAGGCCCATGGCTGCCTTTCCAATGGGAATGATGGAAAGACTTAATTTAGTTAATGACTCAATCAGTCCAGACACCAGCAGGAAATGCGAGGCACACCAGAAGCAAGATAATTTGGGGTTGAATGAATAAAGGACCATTTGCAAAGGGTGGCCAGGGAATGAAGAAACTACAGAGCACCGCGCACACCAGCCCTAGGCTCAAAGCGAAGGGGTGGGCCGGAAATGGTCCACTTCCTCTCTCCTCAGACCTGAATGCAACCGGAAGTCAGAGGACTTGACCACTCCCAGAGGTCAGTCGGGCTGGTGACTCTCAGGAAAGAAAACAGGGTGGAGGAAAGTGGGAATGGGTCTGGGGCACACACAATACCAGAAGCATGGTTTCTTCTGCCCCTGGAAGAATAAGCAGCAGCTCACGCAGAGGACTCTGCAGAGTCCGGGTGGGTGGAGCTAAGGCAGGCGGGGATATGCCAGTTTCCTGAGTCAGGAAACTGCACAAAGGAACAGAATGAGCAACTTTGCTTTCAGGCTTTAATGTGATGGAATTTAGGGAACATGTTGGTGTATTGGGATGTGCTACAGAATGAATCTCATCATTATGTACCATTATAATGCACCAATAAAAATATGAAAAAAAATATAAAAAGAAGAAGTAGGGAAGGCAACCTTTTTTTTTTTTTTTCTGTTTTGGGCGAAATCCGTAGATGTTGAAATGACCAAATTTCCCGAGTGAAAACTTTACTTTCTGTTTATATCACGCACTGTAGAATATTGCGTTATATATTGCAATACTTTTTTCTCCGTCTCTCCCTCTGTATTTATTTTCCCTCTCTCTGTCTGATGTCGGTGGAAACTCAACCCTTTTGGTGGGGATTGAACATTGCCCTTTGTGCTTCTGGGCCACATGTACACCTGTCCGCGTGTGTGCGTGTGTGTGCGCGCGCTGTGGATCTTTTTAACAGCCAAAGACTATAGATTCTTTTTCAAAATAATCTTTCAAATATTTAAAGTATAATACATAGGATCACAGAGGAGACAGTTAAAATATAGTTCTGAGAAATCTAAAAATTATGATGAAGTAAAATATGAGATTTATTAATGCATTAAATAGCATGTTCTGATGGGTCTATTAACTATCATAATTTTAGCATCATATGTAAGCAATAAACATAGAAAGTATGCTGAGAAAATAATTGTAATGTTAAATGGCAATATCTGTAATTTCTACCAGTGACAAAGTGATAATCGAAGAATGTGTTAAAATCCACTTAGAGGCCAATAAAATTCAAGGTATATTTTTTTCTATGCAAGTTTGGAATCTCTGAAGGTCGGTGGACCCCCTCAGTAAAAACCTTTGTTTTAAAGTACATTTACAATCTGTATCTCTAAACAACACAAATAAATTCTACAATGATCAAGTTTACCAAAACAGGATGGATGCCAAACAGAGATATAGTGAGAGCAATTTTAAAACATTAAAAAATTCTATAGAAAATGCCATAATCTCTAAATGGCTAGTTACGAAATGCCAGAATGCAATAACTGAAGATTTCCTCTACTATTTCATGGAGACATAACACAGTGATACTCATGGAATAATATACTCAGTTTAATGTAATAAAAAACCCTTGACTGCTAAATTGCTACAGTGAAAAATGTAACCTCTTTTTATGACAGAACTTTAGCCAATTACAGTCACTGTTAATTCTTACAATTGGATGCAAGTCATATCTTATTTCAGGGAATAGGCTACAAAGATATTATCTTCCATTAAACATTGTTACAGATGTACTACTAAAAGCTTTTGTTGAAGTAAAATGTAAATAAAGACAAGTTCACATGTCATCAGATTAGGGTTCTCTGAGAACCAGATGGTCTCATGTGTTGATGGAATCTGGCAAGTCTAAAATCTGCAGTGGGTTAACCGTCTGGAGATCCAGGGAAGAGCCAATGTGGCAGTTCATATTTCAAGGCTGCCTGCTGGAGAATTGCTTCTTGCTTGGGGAAGGTCACTTTTTGGGTTGTGTGGGCCTTCAACGGATTGCACGAGGCCCACCCATGTTGTGGAGTCTGATCAGCTTTACTCAGACTACTGACTTGAACGTTAATCTCATCCCAAACACCCTTTAGACTCCCAGAATACTCTTTGACCAAATATTTCAGCACTGTGCGCCAGCCAAGTTGACATAAAATTAACCACCACAGTCATATATGTCCAGCTTAACCAATGTTCATGAACTGAATATACCCATGTAACTAGCATCCAAATTAAGAAACAATGTGAACAGCAATTCAACAGCCTCCTAGTGCTCTTTCCCAGGGAGTAATGTTGACAGGATACTTTGGTTTTTCCTTTTTATATTTCCTTTTAAATATGTATTTTATATTTCACATGACAGGTACCCCTTAATTGCTGTTTTTTTTCTCAGTATCATACTCGTGTGTTCCAGCCATACTGCTGTGCATCATTGCACAGTATTTATTTTCAGAGCTGCTGAGATTGCATTGAATGGATGTGCCATACTTTGTTTATCCTACCGTTGACAGGCATTTGGCTAATATGAACAGCAACGATCAATTCTAGTACAACTCCATTGTTATTGAGTGTATACCCCCACATGGAATTGCTTAGTCATACAAAGTTGGCATGCTTAGCTTATTTATTTATTTATTTATTCCTTTTAGATATACCTGACAGTAGAATGTATTTTGACATATTTTACATACCTGGAGTATAACTGATTCTAATTAGGATCCCATTCTTGTGGTTGTACATGATGTGGAGTTTCACTGGACATGTATTCATATATGGACGTAGGAAAGTTACGTCTGATTCATTCTACCGTGTTTCCTATTCCCAAGTATTTTTCCAAAGTGATGCTATCAATTTACACTTCTGCCAGAAATAAGAGTTCTGATTGTTCTAAATCCTAATTGATGCTTGGTATTTGTGATCATTTTTTATTTTAGTCATTCTAGTGTATATGTTATATACTAGGTTGTTTTGAGGTTTTAATTTGATTTCCCCAAATAGTCAATGAAGTTGATGATCTTTCCATGTTTATTGCACATTTGGATTTGCAAGTTCAAAAAGATGTTGCACACTTTTAATGAATGGCTCAAGAATTTCATCTATTTTTCTATTAAGTTTTCTTATTATTTATAAGAGTTCTTTGTTGGACTTTATATTGCAAATATACTCTGTTATGGTTTAGATGTGAGGTGTCCCCCACAAGCTCATGTGTGAGCATGAGTATGTGTATGAAAGTTTACAGATGAAATGACTGGGTTATAAGAGTTTTAACTAATCAGTGCATTAGTCCTCTGATAGGGATTAACTGGGTGGTAACTGTAGGCAGGGAGGGTGTGGCTGGAGGAGGTGGGACCCTGGAGGCATGCCTTTGGGGTTTGTATTTTGTACTTGGTGAAGAAAATTCTCTCTCCTTTTCTGCTTCCTGGTGCCTGTCCGGTCCTGTTTTCCTCCACCACATGCATCTGCCATTTTGCCCTGCCTCACCTCGGCCCTGAGGAATTCAGTTGGCCAGGTATTGACTGTGACTTCTGAAACTGTGAGCACCTGAATAAACTTTTCCCTTCTTTTGTCAGGTCTTTTGGTCATAGCAGTGAAAAAAAGCTGACTAAAACACTCTCTCATCCTGTGATTACATTTTTGCTCTTCTAGTGATATCTTTTGGTAGACACATATTCTTAATTTCATTATAGTATAATTTACTATTAAAAATTATGTTGTGTGCTTTTTGTATCTTGTTTACAACTCTTATGCCAAAACCATTGTTTCTCTAAAATTTTTGTTATTTTAACCTTTTGTATTTAGGTCTGTGATCCATTTGGATTTTGCATTTGTTGTGAAGCAAATGACAAGATATTCCCCCCCTCCCCCCCCCCGCATTTGAATATCTCTTTGACCTTAGGCCAAAAGAAAAAACAATTCCCCATTGTATCCTATATGACCATGTAATTCTATTTTGGGGTTCTCTCTTCTGCTGTCTTGGTTATTTTGTGTACCCCTTTGCTAATACCACTGTCTTAATTATTATGGCTTTACTCTTGAACTTCATAGGTGGCAGTATAAATCCTCTAGCTCTATTTTTTCTTCAAGATTTCTTAGATATACCACTCTTTGAATCAAGCACAATTAAAAATTCTATTTCAGAGGACAGTGCAATCTAGACCAGATGTAACTATTTGAGAAAAGAAATATATCAGCTGACAGAGACTCCTTTACCTCATATGTAAGACACATTCCTGTGGAAATCTTTAACCTGAATTAATATTAAGTGTGCTATAGCAAGAAGCTCACAGGGTTTTGAATTCAAGTCTGGAGGAACTGTAATGCTAAACAGGTTTCTCTGATTCAGGTCAGCGAATTTTACTTAGCACCTAATATTTACCAAATGTTAGTACATGTATTTCTGCTGCGGTAGATTACTAATGTGATTAACTTTGTGGTCCTCAGTCTCCTCTTTTGTAGAATTATTATAGAGATGTATTAGAATATTTTGCTAAATTGTTTCCTTGTCTGAAAAACTGATTGAAACATGTTGATTTTAGGTAATAGAAACTAACTCTGACCAAAGTGGACTTTACTTGAGACTTTGGATAACTTATAAAATCAAATAAAGGTTGAACAAAAAGGCATTAAAAAAGATGAGGATGGAGATTACTTAGGAGAAGGGACCCATGGAGAATTAGAGTTCCCTAAAAACAGAGTCTGAAGCAAGATCTGAATAATGTTTTATTGGAAGTTCAAATCTCAAGGCAGAGAGTCAGAGAAAGAAGTGAGACAAGAAAGCTTGGGGAACAAATGACAGGTGTAGCATTACCATGTGGCACTGTCTCTTGATGGGTCGTGAAGATTCCGAGTTGGTTGCTCAGTAGGAACGTAACTAAGCTACGCAGAATGAACAGGCAGACACACTGCACATTGGCTTCCGTCCAACACAATCAAAACCTGGAGGGAAGCTTTCTTGATGGCTCCATCCTGTCTCCTCTTTCCCATTGATTGACCATTTTCGCACAGAGAGATAGCTTCTCTGTTTTTCTACATTGGATCCCAGTCCCTACAACAGTCACATTCCATGTCTTGGGACATGTGCCTGTTGAGAAAGGTCAGAAGGAGTCAGAGCATGAGACAGTGGGGCTGTGTGGCCAAGCATGGATTTAAGGCTCCCTTGGCAACCAAGGCACAATCAAGCAGTCAGACAAGACAGGTGAGGTGAAAAGAATCTAATGAAGTATGTGGAATGTGTCCCAAACACATGAATTTGGGCTGCAGGGTAAATGAAATCAAACCACACTAAACACGCAAACAAATACGTTCTTTGGGCTGAAGCTCATCAAACCACTGCTGTGTGGGCTGGGATTGTAGCTCAGTAGTAAAGCGCTTGCCTCGCATGCATGAGGCCCTGGGTTTGATCCTCAGCACCACATACAAAGCAATAAAATAAAGACATTGTGTCCGTCTACAACTAAAAAAAATTTAAAAAAAAAAAACCATTGCTGTGTGGCTGAAATGAAAAAGACAGACAAGCGTAGTGTTGGCAAGACTCAGAACAGCTGAAACTCTCTCATGTCACTGCTGGGAGTACAAGATGATATTGTCACTTTGGAAAAGAATATGGCCATTTCTTATCCAGTTAATTACATAATGATTGTAAGACCCAGCAATTCTACTCCTGGGTATTTACCAAAGAAAGTAAAAACATCTGCTCACAAGAGATTGTGTGCAAATCTTCATAACAGTTTTACACGTTATTGCCCACATCTGGAAACAACCCAAATATCTATCACCAGGTGAATAAACAGGAAATGGTGAGAGGATGTCCATGCAATGGCATACTCAGCAATAAAGAGGAATGAAATCCTGACATAACTAGCAACAGGATGGAGGATTAAAACTATTATGCCAAGTGAAAAAAGCTAGAGATCGAAAAGTACTTGTCTCAAGAATCATTGATGACAAGATTAATTGTAGGTAGCAGTAGCAATGAGAACCAACGATTCTTTCTTTTTTTTTTTTTTGGTACCGGGGATTGAACTCAGGGGCACTCAACCACTGAGCCACATCCTCAGCCCTATTTTGTGTTTTATGTAGAGACAGGGTCTCACTGAGTTGCTTAGTGCCTCGCCATTGCTGAGGCTGGCTTTGAACTCGCGATTCTCCTGTCTCAGCCTCCCGAAGTGCTGGGATTACAAGTGTGCACCACCACTCTGGCTGAGAACCAATGATTCTGTGGGATCAGGGAGAGTATTGACTGCACTGGGCATATGGGAACTTTCTGGGGAGATGGAAGGGTTTTATCTCTAACTTGGTTGGAGTGGTACACCCATGGGGGAAGTATCTTTGTCAAAACACATTGAACTATGGGTAGCTTTTATTGAATACAAATTATATTTTAATCAAATTGATTCGAAAATACTGCTTTTTGGCACGCACCAGCCCACTCTACGTTGTACGGCATTGTACTCAGCACGTCAAACGCTAACATCAACTGAAAAAGTCTGTCTGCCTGGGTTTCCCATTTGTCTTCATCCCAGCTTGAGGGCAGGAGAGAGAGCGAATGTGCACTCTTGGCTGATTTCCATTGCCCCTCAGCCACTTACCACCGTGGCTTTGCTAAATTCAGGAAAAATGCTACTCACAAGGCCCCCTGTCTGAATGTTTCAATAAAGGAAAAATTTCCAAGGACTAGAGCCTCCTACATGCAATATCTCTAGAGTTCTTTCCTGTCTAGTCCTCATTTATTAACACTTCTCTTTCTTATTTGTTCTAATTAGTTATACATGACAGAAGAATGCACCTTGACACATCCTACATAAATGGAGTGTAACTTCTCATTCCTCTGGTTGTACATGACATAGAATCACACTGGTCATCTACGTTGGTTCCATAGTTTGGCTATTGTGAATTGAGCTACTATAAACATTGATGTGGCTGTGTACAAATACTGTAGTATGCTGATTTCAAGTCTCTTGGGTATAAACTGAGGAGTGGGATAGCTGGGTCAAATGGTTCCATTCCAAGTTTTCTCAGGAATCTTCATACCTCTTTCCATAATGGTTGCTCCAATTTGCAGTCCTATCAGCAATGTATGAACATACCTTTTCCATCACCTATTTGCCAACATTTATTGTTGTTTGTATTCTTGATAACTGGTGTTCTGACTTGAGTGAGATGAAAGAGTAGTTTTAATTTACATTTCTCTAATTGCTAGAGATGTTGAACATTTTTTCATATATCTGTTGATCGATTGTATTTCTCCTATGAAGTGTCTCTTCAGTTCCTTAGTCCATTTATTGATTGGGTTATTTGTTTTTTTGGTGTTGAGTTTTTTATATAAACTGGAGATGAGTGCTCTGTCTGAGGTGTATGTGGTAAAGATTTTTTCCCCTATTTTGTAGGTGCTCTCATCATGTTATTGTTTCCTCTGCTGAGAAGAAATTTTTTGGTTTGAATCCATCCCATTTATTGATTCTTGATTTTATTTCTTGTGCTTTAGGAGTCTTGTTAAGGAAGCCAGGACCTAATCTGACATGGTGAAGATTTAGACCTACTTTTTCTTCTATTAGGCACAGGGTCTCTGTTCTAGTGCCTAAGTCTTTGATCCACTTTGAGTTGAGTTTTGCGCATGGTGAGAAATAGGGGTTTATTTTCATTTTGCTGCATATGGATTTCCAGTTTTCCCAGCACCATTTGTTGAAGAGGCTATCTTTTCTCCAATGTATGTGTTTGGCACCTTTGTCTATATGAGATAACTGTATTTATGTTGGTTTGTCTCTGTGTCTTATATTTATGTACCATTGGTCTATGTGTCTGTTTTGGTGCCAATACCATGACATTTTTGTTACTATGACTCTGTAGTATAGTTTAAGGTCTGGTATTGTGATGCCTCCCACTTTACTTTTCTTGCTAAGGATTGCTTTGGTTATTCTGGGTCTCTTATTTTTCCAAATGAATTTGATGATTGGTTTTTCTATTTCTATGAAGAATGTCATAGAATTTGGGATTTTAATGGGAATTGCATAAAATATGTATCACAGTTTTGGTAGTATGGCCATTTTGATAATGTTAATTCTGCCTATCCAAGAGCATGAGAGATCTTTGCATCTTCTAAGGTCTTCAATTTCTTTCTTTGGTGTTCTGTAGTTTTCATTGTAGAGGTTTTCCACCTCTTTTGTTACATTGATTCTCAAGTATTTTATTATATTTTTTGAGGCTAGTGTGAATGGGGTAGTTTTCCTAATTTATCTTTCAGAGGATTCATCACTGATGTATAGAAATGCAATTGATTTATGGGTGTTGATTTTTTTTTTTTTTTGGTACCAGGGATGGAACTCAGGGGCACTCGACCACTGAGCCACATCCTCAGCCCTATTTTGTGTTTTATGTAGAGACAGGGTCTCATTGAGTTGCTTAGCGCCTTGCCATGGCTGAGGCTGGCTTTGAACTCTCGATTCTCCTGTCTCAGCCTCCCTAAGTGCTGGGATTACAGGCTTGCGCCACCGTGCCTGGCTTGGGTGTTGATTTTATATCCTGCTACTTTGCTGAATTCATTTATTAGTTTTAGAAGTTTTCTGGTAGAAATTTTTGGATCTTCTAAATATAGAATCATGGCATTGGAAAATAGTCATAGTTTGAATTCTTCTTTTCCTATTTGTGTCCCTTTAATTTTTTCCATCTAATTGCTCTGGCTAGTGTTTCCAGGACTATGTTGAATAGAAGTGCTGATAGAAGGCATCCTTGTCTTATTTCAGTTTTTAGAGGGAATGTTTTCAATTTTCTCCATTTAGGATGATGTTGGCCTTGATTTTAGCATAGATAGCTTTCAAAATGTTGAGGTATATTTCTACTATTTCTAGTGTTTTGAACATGAAAGGGTGCTATATTTTGTCAAATGATTTTTCTGCATTTATTGAGATGATTATATGATTCTTATCTTTAAGTCTATTGATGTGATGAATTATGCTTATTGATTTCTGTATGTTGAACCAAACTTGAATCCCTGGGATGAACCCCACTTGATTGTGGTGAACTTTTTAATGTTTTTATAGGTGATTTGTCAGAATTTTGAGGATTTTGGCATCTATGTTCATCAGGGGTATTGGCCTGAAGTTTTCTTTCCTTGATGTGCCTTTGTCTGGTTTTAATATTGAGGTGATACTAGCCTCATAGAATGAATTTGGAAGGGTTCTCTCCTTTTCTATTTCATGGAATAATTTGAGCAGTATTGGTGTTAGTTCTTTTTTATGTTTTTTTAGTTGTATGTGGACACAATACCTTTATTTTATTCATTTATTTTATGTAGTGCTGAAGATCGAACCCAGTGCCTCACACGTGGTAGGCAAGCACTCTAACATTGAGCCACAACCCCAGCTCCTATTTTTTTGAAGGTCTTGTAGAACTCCACTGAGGATCCATCTGATCCTAGGCTTTTCTATGTTGGTAGGCTTTTGATGGTGTCTTTTATTTCATTCCTTGAAAATGATCTCTTTAAATTGTGTATGTCCTCCTGGTTCAGTTTGGGTAGGTCATATGTCTCCAGAAATTTGTTGATATCTTTGAAATTTTCTATTTTATTGGAGTATAAATTTTCAAAATAGTTTCTAATTATCTTCTGTATTTCAGTGGTGTCTGTTGTGCTATTTCCTTTTTCATCACGAATTTTATTAATTTGAGTTTACTCTCTCTCTTTGTTGGAGTGGCTAAGAGTTTTTCAATTTTATTTTATTTTTCAAAGAACAAACTTTTGTTTTGTAATTTTTTGAATTTTTTCTTTTGTTTCAATTTCATTGATTTCAGTTCTGATTTTAATTATTTCCTGTCTTCTACTGCTTTTAGTGTTGATTTGTTCTTCTTTTTCTAGGACTTTGAGATGTAATGGTAAGTCATTTATTCATTGACTTTCTATTCTTTTAATGAATGAACTCAATGCAATGAATCTTAACACTGCTTTCATACTGTCCCAGAGATTTTGATATGTTGTATTGGTGTTCTCATTTACCTCTAAGTATTTATTTTATCCCTGATTTCTTCTGCTATCCATTCATCATTCAATAGTCTGCATTATTTAATCTCCAGGTGTTGGAGTAGCTTTTATTTTTATTTTATCATTGATTTCTAATTTCATTCCATTATGATCTGATAGAATGCAGGGTAGTTTCTCTATTTTTTTGTACTTTCTACAAGTTGCTTTATGGCATAAAATATGGTTTATTTTAGAGAAGGATCCATGTGCTGCTGAGAAGAAAGTGTATTTGCTTGTTGATGGATGAAATACTCTATCTGTTAAATCCAAATTATTTATTGTGCTATTTAGTTCTATAGTTTCTTTGCTTAGTTTTTGTTTGGAAGAGCTATCCAGTAGTGAGAGAGGTATGTTAAAGTCACCCAGTATTATTGTGTTGTGGTCTTTGACTTGAAATTCAGAAGGGTTTGTTTGATATATGTAGATGCTTCTTTGTTTGGGGCATAAATATTTATGATTGTTTTGTCTTGTTAATGTATAATTCCCTTAAGCAATATGAAATGTCCTTCTTTGTCCCTTCTGACTAACTGTGGCTTGAAGTTCACTTTATCTGATATCAGAATGGAAACCCCTACTTGTTTATGCAGTCCATGTGAGTGATATGTTTTTTCCCATCCTTTCACCTTCAGTTTGTGGATGTCTTTGCCTATGAATTGAGTCTCTTGGAGACAGCATATTGTTGTGTCTTGTTTTTCAATCCTATCTGCCAGTCTATGTATTTTGATTGATGAGTTTAGGCCCTTAACATTCAGGGTAATGATTGAGATGTGATTTGTGTTCCTGTTCATTTTGGTTTATTTCTGTTTTTTTTTTTTTTTTGGTGGTGCCTAGAATTGAACCCAGGGCTTTGTGCATGCAAGGCAAGCATTGTACCACCTGAGTTATCCCCAGCCCTATTTCTGGTTTTTAATTTGACTTAATTTCACCTTTGGTTGTCTTTTCTTTTAGAGTAGTTCTTCTCTTTGCTGGTTTTCACTTTTTTGTTCATTTCCCCCTCATGGAATATTTTGCTGAGAATTTTCTTTAGTGCAGTCTTTCTAGCTGTGAATTCTCTTAACTTTTGTTTATCATAGAAGATTTTTATTTCATCTTCAAATCTGAAGCTTAATTTTGGTGGATATAAAATTCTTGGTTGGCATCCATTTTCTTTCAGAGCTTGGTATATGTTGCTGCAGGATCTCCTAGCTTTGAGGGTCTGGGTTGAGAAATGAGCTGAGATCTGTATTGGTTTCCCCCTATATATAATTTGATACTTTTCTCTTGTGGCCTTTAAAATTCTATCCTTATTCAGCTCGGCATTGTGGTGCACACCTGTAATCTCAGTGGCTTGGGAGGCTGAGGCAGGAGGATTGTGAGTTCAAAGCCAGCCTCAGCAAAAGCGAGGCACTAAGCAACTCAGTGAGACCTTGTCTCTAAGTAAAATACAAAAATAGGGCTGGGGATATGGCTTAGTGGTCAAATGCTCCTGAGTTCAATCCCTAATATCCCCTCCCTCCAAAAAAATTCTATCCTTATTCTGTATGCTAGGCATTTTCATTATAATGTGACTTGGTGTGGGTCTGTTGTAGTTTTTCCTATAAGCCTCTTGTATTGGATTTAACATTTCATTCTTCAGGTATGGAAAATTTTCTGACACTGTGTCATTAAAAAGATTGTGCATTCCTTTGGTTTGTATCTCTGTGCCTTTCCCTATCCTGATAAATCTTAAATTTGGTCTTTTCATGTTATCCCATAATTCTTGGAAGTTCTATTATTGGTTTCTTGCCACCTTCTCTATGTGGTCAACTTTTTTTTTTTTTTTTTTGTGGTACTGGAGATTGAACCCAGGGGCACTCTACCACTGAGCCACATCCCCAGCCCTATTTTGTGTTTTACGTAGAGACAGGGTCTCACTGAGTTGCAAAGTGCCTCACCGTTGCTGAGGCTGGCTTTGAACTCGTGATTCTCCTATCTCAGCCTCCCAAAGTGCTGGGATTACAGGCTTGAGCCACTGTGCCCAGCTCTGTGTGGTCAATTTTATTTTCAAGATTATATATTTTGTCTTCATTGCCTGAGGTTCTGTTTTCCCAGTGGTCTAGTCTGTGGATGATACTTTCCATTGAATTTTTAATTTGGTTTATTGATTCCTTCATTTTGATAATTTCTGCTTGATTTCTTTTCATAATAGAAATTATAAAAAGAATCTTTACTGAAGTGATCTTTCACCTCCTGAAATTTATCTCTGATTTCACTCCTCACATCATCCTTTGTGTTGCAAATCAGTTCAACTATGTACATTCTGAACTCCTCTGTCATATCTTCTACTGTGCTGTCAGTGGATTCTATTATTAGAGCAGCTTGGTTTGTTTGGGGCACCTTGTTTCCTGTTTTTTCATGTTGTTCATATGTCTTTTCATATAGCAGTGTGGATCTGAGGTAATATAGTTTCTACCCTGTAGACTTATAGTGTCCCTGAAGGTTTCCAGTTCCTTGCCTTTAAGGGGGAGATCAATATCAATAGCATCCAATACAGACAATATACATCCTTAAACCAAATAGCTCCTATTAAGACATCAGGCACCTGTCTCCCAGGCAGTCCCTAGGGCTGTGATATGTGCACCTGTCGAGGAGAGTTGCTCTGTCTTGGGTGGATCAGGATGAGGTGCTGAGAGCTGTGGGCTGGCCATACAGCTGTGAGCTCTGGGTAGGGCTGGTGGCTAAGGAGGGTTTGGGAGACTGGGAACTGGGGAGCCAGAGGACCCTCTTGGGCACAGGGCTGATGCCAGACCTGGTGAGACTAGGGGATTGGTGGATTCAGGACCAGAGAGGTAGTTGGAGACCAGGCTAGTGCCAGGGCCCAGTGATTCCTGGCCCATGTGGGCTCCAGGAACTCAGTGGGTGCTGGACCAGCTGACTGGGAGAACTGAGAGCAAGATGCCCTCATACCCTCTTACAACCTGTTGTGGCCAGCCCCGTTCATCCTCGTGCACTTCAGAACTCCCAGAGCTAGGGACAGCCCAGTCTCTCCTGTTCCTGCAGCAAGATGTTGGCTACTAGCACACCTAGCAGGAAGACCTCAGGTCTCACCAAACCTACAGGCACTCTGATAATGGACTTCCAGGCCCTGGCTCGTGTCCCAAGATGGCAGTGGCATCAAACCTGCAGGCACTCCAATATGGGGCCTCCAGGCCCTGGCTAGAGTCCCAATATGGTGGCTGCTGTGTCTTGAGATAATGATGGCAGGGGCGGCAGTATCCCAAGATGGAGGTCGCTGCACTTGGAAATGGGGCAATGGAGGTGGGCAGAATGGTGGTGGCGGGTGGTGCCTAACATTTACATTTGTGTCCCCCACATCATCTTCAGTGTCTTGTATCTTGTGTTGCTTTTCTTGGCTTTAAAATCCTCCAATACATTCAGGATGGGAAATATTTGGAAGGGACTAAGGCAGAAACAGAGAAAGTGAGACTCCCAGGATTAGGGCACCTGCCTCATTTTATAAGTGAATGTGGTTTCTGAGTCACTTAGAGACACAGAGTAAATGGAGATCCGAACTTCCTCCCAGTTATTTTCTGGGTGGTATGTTTGCTGAGAGAGGATTTGTGGTCTGGCTCATTGCAGTTCACTTGGCTTGTACTTGTTGGGGTTTCCCATCAATTCTGGTGATGGCTTGGCTGGCTGTCTCAGTTTTCAGGTTTTCCTTGAGTTCCCATGTCTTTTGAGTCTTTCTAGGTCTTGCAATGACACATTCAGAAATGTCAAAATGTGGACTGCTAACCAGATGTCTTTTGCACTAGTAAATCCACTTCCATTTACTTTGTAGAATTCTCTGTAGGGGGGGCTGCCTTCTTCAGTGAGATTTATTCTAACCTAAATGTATACTGTTTAGTTCTGGTTCTGTCCTTTCAGAAAGCTCTACTTGTGCTTGCCAACTCCCTCACTGTCATTTCTAATCAACCTGGCGCTTCCTTCCATGACTGTATCTGGGTAATTACATTAATAGGATAGAGTCCTGAGAGATTTCATCTTGAAAGTGAAAAAATCCAGGATCTTGTAAGTCCCTATTTCTCCTGAAACCATCTTCAAAGGACTGAGCACATGCATATTTCCTTAGATTTTATTGGTTGTATAAGCACTGCTGTGATGAAACTGATACTACTTTTACTTTGTGGAGCAATAATTGGATTTCTCTCAAAAGTCTAACCCAATTCTTTCCAATTTATTTTAGATAAAAGGGAAGTATATTTAGAAAATATATTTACCGGTGAAATTTAGAAAGACTAGGTAAGGTTGAATTTGAACATCTGCCATGAAGTTTATTAAAAGTGAGGTTTTCACTAAATCCTTTAATCCTTAGAAAAATGTTCTCAAATTTTAAGATGCTGGGTTGGACCCCAGACTTACAGGATTAGAATATTTGTGGGTGGGAACTGGGCAGCTGAATTGTTAACAAACAACCCGACTCATGTATTTTTGATGCACATTTGTCTAGTCCGCAATTTGCACTCTGCCCCCACCCATAGTTTAAAGACTCAACTCTGAGTGAGTTTTAGCATATGGAAGATAGAAATCTTTTTATTCAGTCAAATCGACATTGCTGAAATTCCACATTTTCATTATATAAAAACAGTATATTTTTCCAGTAATTAAACTTATTGAAGAGTTCCAAGAATTAGGACTTGAAAAAGAGGACTCCATTGTTTAAACATTTTAGAATGGACACTTATTAATTATACATATTTAGGGTACAATGTGCTACTTTAATACATGAAAATAACATGTCATGATCAAATCTGAGTAGTGAGTATTTCTATCTCCTTAAGCATTTATCATTTCTTTGTTGAGAACCTTCAGACTAAAAGGACTCTAGTCTATTAGGGGAAGAATCTGTCATGAAATCTATGCATTATACACTGGGAGAGAAATGAGGCCATTAGCATTTTTGTTTTCACTCAAGCTTTTGAATTTAGTAGGTGCATTTATCTGTTTTCTCTTAGGAACTCTTTCTAGCTAAAAGTAAAAGCAATATAGAGCTGTGTGTGCTGGTGAGAGAGAAGGGGGAAGGAAAACTGGATCTAGTTACCAGAGAAAGGATCAGTGACATGATTTGAAGCATCATACACAATAGGAACTCTGTGTTCAAGACATTGGAACTGTATTATGTAGGGCAAATAACATGATCAGAATTCCTAAGGAAAGGAATCCTATAATATCAAAGCAAAAATTGGTTTGTGAAAGGATGGCCCAGAATAATGTAAAAAAGTGCAAGTTATGTTTAGGGCCATCTGGTAAGGATGTTTTCATTTGCTCTATTACCTTTTTGGAAAAAAAAAATAACCCTTTCTAAATAGCTTCTGTTAAAGCCTAGATCTAAAGAAAGCGAGGAAGACACTAAATAGAAGAGAAGAAAGAAACATATTTATGCAAAAAGCAATGGGAATTTTGTTGCTTTTCTTTGCACAAGAGTAAAGTGTCATATGCCAGTGACCTACTTTGGGAAATCAAGTGAAACAGATTCCAATGCAGATGTGTGTTGGGGGCCGAGGTGGTGTATTTGTCTGAAGTTCTGTCAGTATTTCTTAACAAATTTTAGAAACAGAATTTGAGCAGGAACTTAGGATAGAAATACTCCAGTGACCGAGAATGATGCTTTTGGACAATTAAAAAACATGATTGAAATTTTCTTCTGGGAAAGAGAATTAATAGATATATTATAATGATAATGACTGTTAGACATAAACTTGGTGTCAGCCACTGGAATGAAGTGTTTAGTATACATTCCCACATTTAACCATTACAATGGTCCCGTTAAATATGTATCATCATGATTTCAACTTGACAGTTGAGGACACTGAGATTTAAAGAGGCCAGTAAATTTATCCAATGTAACACAGCTAGTTAAGTGACAGACTCAAGCCTGGAGCATGTTTTTGAACTTCAAGTCCTAACTTAATTACTCCACTAGACTCCTGGTGTGTGTGTGTGTATTTATATTTATATCAACATTTATATTTATGTTCAGATCTGTATTTAAGTGTTGGCATTTAGAGTTAGCCATAAACATTATGTCTTTTCCTATCATTTTGAATTATCTGTGTTAGCCAAGAAAGCATAGCTTGCCACCCACCCCTGAAATGCAAATATTCATAGTTAAGTTGGAGACACTAAAAAAAATATGAAACTCCTAAAAAATTTAGTTTTGCATCTTCTACTCTTTGGCTAAAGTTGCTTAATATGAGTATAATGTGGAACATAAACTTTGTAAAGGCAGAGATGTTACTTTTTCTTTTTCCTTTCTCCTGTCTCTATAGTATACATATATATAACGGACCTAACACAGAACAGATACTTTATGTATTTTTTTTAGTGAATGAGGAAATTCAGTAATCAAATAGGTCAATTTTTCTCTCTTGGAGAGTCTCTTTAAGAGTGTTGAATGGAAGTCATTCTGACTTTCTTGCCTTAAAAACCATGAGCTGTTAATGATTTGGAGCCTGGTGTTCATTGCTACTTTTCTAAGACCAGAACTTTGTCTGGGATTTATTAATTTTTCAAGTAAGAGATGCAAATGCATTCTGACGTGGTATTGACAACAGGTGCCATTGAGGGTAAAATGGGTTAAGGAACTCTTGAGAAATAAATATTTAGGTTAGAGTATTGGAATGCTATCATTTTTTTTCTAATTGCTTTAACTTCTGATGAGTTGAAACTACATTTAGCACCACTTTATTACTTTTAAGACACAAGTCAGTATTACAGAGCTACCTGTTCCGTTTCTTTTAAATAAATGCCTCTAGACCTCCATAGGAAAAGAAACAAAAACAATTGCATTGTGGGTTACTTAAAATCAGTTCCCATGATAGATTAGCCTGTGGCTGCTCACATCGAACACACCATGGGCATAGAATAAAGTGAGACAGAGAAGAGTGGAGAGATGATTATTTTAGGTACATACCTTTTGATAATTCCCAGTGAAGGGTAGTCACGTTTGCCTTCGATGTTCTCCACACTGTTTTATGAAAGGGAAGTTTGGAGCTAATGAAAACCAAGCTTTTGAATTTTGTCAGTTTCATTTAGACAGTCTGGAAACTGTCAACTCAGAGAGGGGGATCAGTTGCTTTCCAAAAATATTCTGTATTATGTGGCTGAGGTCTTAATGATACTAGAGATATTTTTTTTTCTGGAATTCAGATTTTAAAAAATTTATTTATTCTAATTAGGTTTACATGATAGCAGAATGCATTTTGATTCATTGTACACAAATGGAGCCAACTTTTCATTTCTCTGGTTGTACACAATGTAGAGTTACACTGTAAGTGCAGTCATACATGTACCTAGGATATTTTTGTCCATCTCATTCCACCATCTTTCCTGTCCCCATGACCCATCCCCTCCATTCCCTCCACTTTGACCCAAGTTTCTTCATTCTTCCCATGCCACCTCCCACATTATGGATCAGCATCCACTTAGCAGAGAGAACATTTGGCCTTTGATTTTTTGGGATTGGCTTATTTTGCTTAGCATGATGTTCTCCAGCTCCATCCATTTACCTGCAAATGCCATAATTTTATTCTCTTTTAATGTTGAGTAATATTTCATTGTGTGTATATACCACAGTTTCTTTATCCATTCATCTATTGAAGGGCATCTAGTTTAGTTTCACAGTTTAGCTATTGTGAATTGAGCTGCTATAAACATTGAAGTGGCTGCGTCACTGTAGTATGCTGTTTTTAAGTCCTTTGGGTATAGACCTAGGAGTGGGATAGCTGGGTCAAATGGAGGTTCCATTCCAAGTTTTCTAAGGAATCTCCATATTGCTTCCCAGATTTGTTGCATCAATTTGCAGTCCCATCAGCAACGTATGAGTGTGCCTTTTCCTCCACATCCTTGCCAACACTTCTTGTTGTCTGTATACCTGATAACTGCCATTCTGACAGGAGTGAGATGAAATCTTAGAGTAGTTTCAATTTGCATTTCTCTAATTGCTAGAGATGTTGAACATTTCTTCATATATTTGTTGGTTGATTGTATATCTTCTGAGAAGTGTCTGTTTAGTTCCTTTGTTCATTTATTGATTGGGTTGTTTTCTCTTTGGTGTTAAGTTTTTTGAGTTCCTTGTATATCCTGGGGATCAGTGCTCTATCTGATGTGCGTGTGGCAAAAATTTGCTCCCAGAATGTAGGCTCTCTGCTCACTTCATTGATTGTTTTTTTTTTTTTTTTGCTGAGAAGAAGCTTTTTAGTTTGAATCCATCCCCTTTATTTATTCTTGCTTTTATTTCTTGCACTTTGGGAGTCTTGTTAAGGAATTTGGGTCCTAATCTGACATGATGAAGATTTGGGCCTACTTTTTCCTCAATTAAGTGTAGGGACTCTGGTCTAATTCCTAGGTCCTTGATCCACTTTGAGTTGAGTTTTGTGTATGGTGAGAGATAGGAGTTTAATTTCATTTTGCTGCATATGGATTTCCAGTTTTTCTAACACCATTTGTTGAAGAGGCTATCTTTTTTCCAGTGTATGTTTTTGGCACTTTGTCTAGTATGAGATAACTGTATTTATGTGGGTTTGTCTCTGTGTCTTCTATTCTATACCATTGGTCTATATGTATATTTTTTGATGCCAATACGATGCTGTTTTTGTTACTGTAGCTTTGTAGTGTAGTTTAAGGACTGGTATTGTGATGCCTCCTACTTCAATCTTCTTGTTAAAGATTGATTTGGCTATTTTGAGTCTCTTTATTTTTCCAAATGAACTTCATGACTGCTTTTTCTATTTCTATAAGGAATGACATTGAGATTTTAATTGGAATTGCATTGAATCTGTATAGCATTTTGGGTAGTATGGCCATTTTGATTCTGCCTATTCAAGAGCATGGAAGATCTTTCTATCATCTAAGGTCTTTTCAATTTCTTTCTTTAGTGTTCTGTAGTTTTCATTGTAAAGGTCTTTCACTTATTTTGTTACATTGATTCCCAAGTTTTTTTTTTTTTAGGCTAGTGTGAATGGGGTCATTTCCCTAAGATTCCCAAGTTTTTTTTTTTTGAGGCTAGTGTGAATGGTGTCATTTTCCTAATTTCTCTTTCAGAGGATTCATCACTGATGTATGGAAATGCATTTGATTTATGGGTATTGATTTTATATCTTGCTACTTTGCTGAATCCATTTATTAATTCTAGAAGTTTTCTGGTGGAATTTTTTGGATCCTCTAAGTAAAGACTTATATTGTAGGGCTGAGGTTGTGGCTCAGTGGTTGAGCACTTGCCTCACATGTGTGAGGCACTGGGTTCCATCCTCAGCACCACATAAAATAAATAAAGGTATTGTGTTCATCTACAACTAAAAAATATATATTAAAAAAAAGAATCATGTCATTGGCAAATAATGATAATTTAAGTTTTTCTTTTCCTATTCATATCTTTTTATTTCTTTCATTTGTCTAATTGCTCTGGCTAGAGTTTCAAGGACTATGTTGAATAGAAGTGGTGAAAGAGGGCATCCCTGTCTTATTCCAGTTTTTAGAGGGAATGCTTCCCATTTTTCTCCATTTAAGATGATGTTGGCCTTGGGTTTAGCATAGATTTCTTTTGCAATGTTTTTTGTTTTTGTTTTAAATTTTTTTAGTTGATGAATCTTTATTTTATTCATTTATTATTTATTTATATGTGGTGTTGAGGATTGAACCCAGCGCCTCATGCATGCTAGGCAAGCATTCTACCACTGAGCTACAGCCCCAGCCCCTGCTTTTACAATGTTGAAGTATGTTCCTACTATCCCTAGTTTTTCTAGTGTTTTGAACATGAAGGGGTGCTGTATTTTGTTAAATGATTTCTCAGCATCTATAGAGATAATCATGATTCTTGTCTTTAGTCTATTGATGTGATGGATTATGTTTATTGATTTCTCTATGTTGAACCAATCTTGCATTCCTGGGATGAAGCCCACTCGATTGTGGTGCACTATCTTTTAAATATGTGTTTGTATGCAATTTGTCAGAATTTTATTGAGAATTTTTGCGTCAATGTTCATCAGGGATATTGGTCTGAAATTTTCTTTCTTTGATGTGTCTTTGTCTGGTTTTGGAATCAGGGTGATTGTAGCCTCATAAAATGAGTGTGGAAGGGTTCTCTCCTTTTCTATTCCATGGAATAATTTGAGGCGTATTGGTATTAATTCTTCTTTGAAGGTCATGTAGAACTAGGCTGAGAATCCATCTGATCCTTGGCTTTTCTTGGTTGGTGAGCTTTTGATGGCTTCTTCTATTTCCTTGCTTGAAATTGATCTGTTTAAGTTGTGTATGACTTCCTGGTTCAGTTTGGGCAGATCATATGCCTCTAGAAATTTGTCAGTGTCTTCAGGATTTTCTATTTTACTGAAGTATAGATTTTCAAAATAGTTTCTAATTATCTTCTGTATTTCAATAGTGTCTGTTGTGTTATTTCCTTTTTCATCTTGGCTTTTAGTAATTTGAATTTTCTCTCCTTTTTGTTAGGGTGTCTAAGGGTTTATCAATTTTATTTATTTTTTCAAAGAACCAGCTTTTTGTTTTGTCAGTTGTTTCCTTTATTTCAATTTCATTGATTTCAGCTCTGATTTTAATTATTTCTTGTCTTCTACTTCTTTTTGTATTGATTTGTTCTTTTTTTTTTTCTAGAGCTTTGAGATGTAGTGTCAGGTCATTTATTTGTTGATGTTTTCTTCTTTTAATGAATGAGCTCAATGCAATGAACTTTCCTCTTAACACAGCCTTCATAGTGTTCCAGAGATTTTGATATGCTTTATCAGAGTTCTCATTTACCTCTAAGAATTTTTTGTAAATCTTTCCATGATGTTCTGTTATCCAAGCATCATTCTGTAGTGTATCATTTAGTCTCCAGGTGATGGGAGTAGCTTCTATTTTAATTTTATCATTGATTTCTTATTTCATTCCATTATGGTTTGATAGAATCCAGGTAGTATCTCTATTTTTTTGTATTTGCCAAGAGTTGCTTTGTGGCATAACATATGGTCTATTTTAGAAAACAATCCATGTGCTGCTGAGAAAAAAGTGTATTCACTTGTTGATGGATGAAATATTCTGTGTATGTATGTTAATTTTAAATTATTGATTTTATGATTGAGTTCTATGGTTTCTTTGTTTAGTTTTTGTTTGGAAGATCTATCCAGTGGTGAAAGAAATGTGTTAAAGTCACCCAGTATTATTGTGTTGTGATCTATTTGATTTTCAAAATTGAGAAGTGTTTGTTTGATATATGTGGATGCTCCATTGTTAGGGGCATAGATATTTATGATTGTTATGTCTTATTGATGTATAGTTCCCTTAAGCAGTATGAAATGACCTTCTTTATCCCTTCTGACTATCTTTGGTTTGAAGTCTGCTTTATCTGATGAGGATAGAAACCTCTGCTTGTTTATGTGGTCCATTGGAGTAGTATGGTTTTTCCCATCCTTGCACCTTCAGTCTGTGGATGTATTTTTCTATGAGTTGAGTCTCTTGAAGACAGCATATTGTTGAGTCTTTTTAAAAAAATCCAGTCTACCAGTCTGTGTCTTTTTATTGATGAGTTTAGGCCATTGACATTCAGGGTTATTATTGAAATATGGTTTGTATTCTTGTTCATTTTGGTTTATTTTTAGTTTTTAACTTGACTTGGTTTCTCCTTTGATTGGCTTTTCCTTTAGTGTAGTTCCTCCCTTTACTGATTTTCATTCTTGTTTTTCATTTCCTCCTCATGAAGTATTTTGCCGAGAATGTTCTCTAGTGCAGTCTTTCTCACTGTAAATTCCTTTAGCTTTTGTTTATTGTGGAAGGTTTTTATTTCTTCATCATATATGAAGCTTAATTTTGCTGGATATAAGATTCTTGGTTGGCATCCATTTTCTTTCAGAACTAGTATGTTGTTCCACAATCTCCTGGCTTTGAGGGTCTGGGTTGAGAAATCTGCTTAAATCTAAATTGGTTTCCTCCTGTATGTAATCTGAACCTTCTCTCTTGCAGCTTTTAAACTTTTATCCTTATTGTATACATTAGGCATTTTCATTATAATGTGCCTTGGTGTGGATTGGTTGTAGTTTTGTATATTTTGTGTCCTGTAAGCCTCTTGTATTTGATTTTCCAATTTATTCTTCAGGTTTGGGAAATTTTCTGATGTTATTTCATTTAAGAGCTTGTGCATTTTCCTTTGGTTTGTGTCTCTGTGCCTTCCTCTATCCTGATAATTCTTAGACTTGGTCTTTTGATGTTATCCTATAATTGTTGGATGTTTTGTTCATGGTTTTTTACCATCTTCATTGTGTGTTCAACTTTATTTTCAAGATTATATATTTTGTCTTCATTGTCTGAGTTTCTATCTTCAAGTTATCTTGTCTATTGGTCATGCTTTCTATTAAATTTTTTATTTGGTTTATAGTTTCCTTCATTTCAAGGAATTTTTCTTGTTTTTTTTTTCAGAGTCTCTATCTCTTTCTTAAAGTAATCTTTGTTCCCTGTATTTACTTTCTTATCTCTTTGTTGGAGTGATCAATGGTTGCCTGTATTTGCTCTCTAATCTCTTTGTTGGAATGATCAATTGTTGTCTGTAATTGTTCTGTTATATTATTCTGTGTTTCACAGATCATTTTAATTATGTATGTTCTGAACTCCTTCTCTGACATTTGATCTACTGTGCTGTCAGTGGATTCTATTATCGTCATATCTTGGTTTGTTTGGGGGCATTTTCTTCCCTTATTTTTTTATATTGTTCATGTGTCTTCCTCTCTAGCAGTGCTGATCTGAGGTATTACAATTTCTACCCTATAATTCTGTAGTGTCCCTGCAGGTTACCAATACCTCACCTCTGGCATAATGGGGCCTGCAGGTACCTCGGGGATGATCTTCCTGGTCCTGGCTGTTGTCTCTAGATGGAAGTAGGTAGGGACAGCTACTAGTTGGCAGATGGGGGCTTCTTTGGGGGGGGGGTCGGTCTCCTCTTCCAGCATGCATAGTCCAGTCGGTCTCCTCTGCCTCTGCATGTGGGGCTGCGGTGAGTGTGCTCATCCACGAGTTGGGCGGTGGTTGGTCTGCTCCACCTCCTCCATACTAGAGAAATTTTGAAAATAGAATACAATGATTTTCTTATTTAATAAGTGTTAAAAATATATAGCTTGCTATTAACAAGGATTGTAACACATGAATTAATATTAAGACATGGTATGATTTCTCATATATAATAATTTTTCTAAAAAACTATGAATAAATAGAAGAAAGATCAATAGAGTAGAGGAAAGAACAGAGGGAGGGAGAAGATAAGGGAAAGGAAAAGTGCTGTGGACTGAATTGGAACAAATTATATTCCATACTTATAAAATTATATCAAATAGAACCCAGCAGGGTTCGGTGGCTCATGCTTGTAATCCCAGCAGCTCAGGATGCTGAGGCAGGAGGATGGTAAGTTCAAAGCCAGCTTCATCAACTCAGCAAGGTCCTAAGAAATTTAGCAAGACCCTGTCTCAAAATAAAACAGTATATGGGTTGGGGCCAGGGATGTGGCTTAGTGGTTAAGTGTCCCTGCATTTAATCTTGGTACCAATAAAATAAAATAAAATAAAATAAAATAAAATAAAATAAATAAAACAAGCAACACCCTCTATATTATATATAACTATAATGTAATAATAAAATAATAATAAATAATAAAAAATAAATAAAAATAAAAAATAAATAAAATAATAAATAAAAATAAACAAAACCATGGTATAGACTATGCTTTCAAAAAAACCTTTTTTTAAGTTAAAAAAACCTTCCTCACTGCCTATGTTTTCATTAAAAGCATTTATTAAGATCATCAATCTGCCAATCAGTTTGTGTCTCTACTGGCTTTTTTTTTTGATATAGGGTTTTGCTATATTACCCAAATGGCCTTGCAAATCCTCCTATCTCAGCCTCCCAAGTAACTGGGATTATATAGGAATATGCCACCACATCCAGAAGTTTGTGCCTCTAAAGAGGAATGAAAGTGACAAAAACAGATCTCACATTCAAAGGGGTTACATAGTTGTTTATAAAATGTGGTCCTTCCTTAACATGGCCAGAGGCCTTGTTCTGAATCCTCCACTCCTTCCTCTCACATCTCACAAATCCTAGTAAATGCTATAGACTCTGCATTCAAAATACATCCACAATATGGCCACACCTTGCTATCTCTATTCATCATCTTGCACCTGGACCATTGCACACTTACTATTTATTTATTATTTGTACCAGGGGTGCTTAAGCACAGAGCCACATCCCAAGACCTTTTTATATTTTATTTTGATACAAGGTCTTGATAAGTTGCTTAGGGCCTTGCTGAGTTGCTGAGGCTGGACTTTGAATTTGTCATTCTCCTCCCTCAGCCTCCTAAACCACTGGGATTACAGGCATGTGCCAAGGCTCCCAGAACACTTACTCTTTTTAATTCAGCACCTCAGACATAAGCCATAACATCACTGCTTTGTCTGAAACACTAAAGGCTCTCATCTCTGAGTGGTTACCAAAGCCCAGACTGTGGCCTGCCAGCTCTTACCTGATCTTCCCCTTCCTCCAGCCCCATTCCCTCTGATCTTATTTTTTCTAAATTCTCTCCTACCCTACTCACATCATAGTGACTTCCCTGTTGATCCAGAAACACACCAGTACATTCTCATGAGTACTGATTTTTGATCTTCCCTATGCCTGGATTACTCTTCTGTTGTGTGTTTTCCTGGCTTGTTCTCTTTCTTTGGGTCTTTCTTCTATGCCAGATTCTGAGTGAGTGCTTTCCTAGCTACCCAACTTAAAATGGAAACTCCCTCCTCCACGTGGACACTCCTCAGTTTCCTTCTCTGCTCTTTTCACCTTCATTTAACATTATTCCCACCATTTAACATTTGATATATCTTACATATTTGTTTTATTGTTCATCTCATCTAGCTGACATGTTGGCTCCACAAAGACGTAGGTTGTCATCTGTTCCCTTTGTGTTGTATCTTAGCACTTAAAACAGTGACTGACACATAGAGTTGCTCAATAGATCATTTGATGAATGAATCAATGCTGATAGTGCATGTGAAAGTGCATTATTGTTGCCTATACATGTTAAGTACTTAGGAATGGTACATATGTCACTTAATTTTGAAGTAACCTTATGAAGTTGTGATTATTTCAAAATTCTAGAAGAAAAACAATGGTTCAGAAAGTATAAATTACTTGCTCAAATTACACAGGCAAGGAATGGAAGAAACAAAATGGAACCAGAGTATCTGGTAACATAATCACATCAATTCAAAGGATTGGGGGGAAAAAAGCAAAGGAGCAACGTATGATACAAGTGTTCCTTGGTACTGAGAGCTACAGCACCTCGTACTGGGTTATATTCCTCCTCCATCAAGTTCTCCAGTTTTCTTAAAAGCATTCTCTTTTTACTTATCTTACTTCAAGAGAAGGATCAGTCTTTTTTTTCTTCCCTAAGTACATCCATTTTCCCCTCTTGTAAATTTAAATGTGGCCCCATTTCATTCATTTATTTATTTTAAGAAAAAAAAAAGATAGTTTTGAAAACATAGTCTATACCATGGTCCCTCTACTCCTAACCCAAAGGGCAGTTATCTCTCCCTACTGTGTCCCCCAGTTATATATCTCAGAAGGGATAAGAATAGGTTTTAGTGACAGACAGATTTAATTTTAAATTTAGCTTTACCTCTTAACTGAATGACCTTCAGAAAAATGTTCAATACCATTCATTCATCCTAAGCATGTCTGTTGAAATCATATGTATTTTGTGAGGATTAAATTAAGTATATATGTACATACGTGCACACGCACACGGATCGCTAAAAAGGGGTGGGGCGCCACATGGGCCTTCCGATGAGTTGGGGTCCAGAGAGAGGGAGAGGGGTCCCCGGGAAGACGATATGGGGTCTCTCTGGACGGTGGTGGTGACCCATGGGGTCACTCACCCAGACCCCGGTGTAGGTAAAAATCTGCTCTGCTCCAGCAAGATGCAGAAACATCCGGAGCAAGAAGCAGGGACACCGAAGCGAGAAGCAGAAACACCCTTTATTCCAGAAAGTGTAGAAACTTAAATACGCTCTTGGACCAATCAGATCCAAAGGTCACAAACAAACGGATGCTCTTTGACAAGAGCACAGTCTATTAGCATAGAATGGGGAAAGATGGTAGGAAGGGGCTGAAGGTATTGGAGAGTGCTCCTACACACACACACACACACACACACACACACACGTACACAACATCCATGACATGGAAAGCACAGAGGTGATAGTAGTTAAGTGACTGCCAGAGACGTGGCACAGCTTCCCTTGTCACACTGGTGAGTTTCCCTCAGTGACAAATAGCAACAAATTGACAGAAAAGGAAACCCAGATAATTTTAATGACAGTGTTGTTTCATGATTAGCTATGTTAAACTACCTCTGAGCATATCAGACAATGGCTATACATGTTATGTATTTAGTAATGGGATCATGTAAGACAATCACAAAAATTTCCCTTAAGAATAATTACCTCTGCCTGTGTTCCTCCCACACCCAGACAGATATATACAACTGTCACCTTCCACAACTCCTTCCACCCACAACTATCATCACCTTCTCCAACAAGTACCACTACCATTGCCAACCCCCACCCCTCATAACTACCCATCTCAACTAACATCATCACCATTGCTACACACAGCCAGTACCACTCAACTGTCACTGCCATCTTCCCAAGTTGCCACCTCCATTACCACCCCCACTCATAACGATCACCTCTACCTCACCACCATTTATCCACAATACCCTCTCCAGTTACCACTGCCGTCACTACCCACAGCAGCCACTGCCCACAAATATCATCTCCCCCAACCACCTCCTTCGCTACCACCACCACCACCACCCACAACTACCACCTCCATTATCACCACTACCCACAAGTTCACCGTTGCTGCCTCCCCTGTGTTAGATAGCTTTTTGTCAGTGTGACAAAATATCTGTCAGGAACAATTTAGAAGAGGAAAGATTTATTTTGGCTCATGGTTTCACAGGTTTCAGTCCATCATGGCAGAAAGATATAGTTGCTCAGCTCATGACAGACAGGAAGGAGGGAGGTGGGGAGGAAGGGACAGAGAAGGGGATGGAGGTGGCGGAGGGACAGGCCAGGGATCAGATGTAGTCCCCAAAGGCACACTCCTAGTGACTTCCTCCAGCCATCTCCACCTGCATACAGTTTCCACCACCTCTCAGCAGTCCATCCAACTATCAATGGATTAATCCACTGATGAGGTCAGAGGCTCCATGATCCAATCACTTCCCCCAAAGCCCCATCTCAGGACATTACTTCACTGGGGACCAAACCTTCACCACGTGAGCTTTTGGAGGATCTTCTAGATTGAAGCAACAGCATCCCCCAACTACCACCACATCCCACCAACTGCCACCACCCCTTAGCACCACTCACAACTGCCACCACCACCTACAACTGATACTGCTGGTTACCAGTGACGAGTTCTGCTCCTTCACATGTTGAAGTCTGAACATTAGAGAAGCACACGGAGGCAACCATTTAAGCAAGGTTTATTTAAAAGGGGCAACATAGACTTCTCCCAGGAGGGAGAAGGGGGCCATAGCTGGTATCCTGGTATCTCAAGAAGTACAGGTGCTTTGCCTTTTTATATGTCCTAGGTTTCCTTTGTTCTCCTGCTCTCTCTCTCCTTCCTATGTACATGACTATGCCCAGGATGTTTGGTGGGATGGCC
>CM053414.1:23409619-23425414 GCA_028644305.1 Xerus rutilus | reverse complement strand
AACCATTTAAGCAAGGTTTATTTAAAAGGGGCAACATAGACTTCTCCCAGGAGGGAGAAGGGGGCCATAGCTGGTATCCTGGTATCTCAAGAAGTACAGGTGCTTTGCCTTTTTATATGTCCTAGGTTTCCTTTGTTCTCCTGCTCTCTCTCTCCTTCCTATGTACATGACTATGCCCAGGATGTTTGGTGGGATGGCCAAAAAAGTGAAAAAGCACCCGGATAGGGGGAAGGGCTCAGGTGGAGTGATCGGAGCAGGAAGGAGAGTGTAATTAACAACTCCCTGTAGGGAGAGAGAATCCCCAGGACAGGTTACCTTAGCAACAGATTGGTGCAGGGGCAGGTTATCTTGATAAGGGTGGAGGAGGGGCTCTGAAGGCCTTAGCATTTCAAACCCTCTCCAACTTCCCAGACCCACATTGGCCACCTTGATCCTACCTGACTCAACTTACCTATCTACACTGACTGCCTGTCTAATTCTGGCTTCACAACTCTAGCCCTCCACCACTGCCACCCAATTCAGTAGTGAATAGTGCCACCACTATTATGTCTTTTATTAGAAAAAAGAGAAAGTTACAAGGTGGAAAACCTTGTAACAACTAATTGAAAAATTTTCTAGAAAAGTAATCACTTTCATTAATTCTGAATATTATTGATCCACTTATAATCTTATACAATTAACATTTTCTATACTTGAAAAACTGATTAGTTATAAAACATTGCTCATAAAATTACAAAAAGGATACTATAGTTCTATTGCATAAATTCTGGCTTTTTTAATAAGTTCAAAATGTTGCCTCTGCTGCTTCTATTAGAAGTTTCTGAATCTTCCATCAGTCTTTATTACACATGTTCTACATTTTTTATAAACACACTCTTAATTTATGCTGATGCCCTTCATATGTACACAGGGAAAAAAGTAAAGACTTATTACATTTTTACAGTGTAGTATATGTTAAAATGCATTTTCTTGAAAGAATATGTTTATTTGCAGCTGCTAGCTGATCTATAAATATTATTTCCTTTTAAAGAACTTGGGGACATATGTCTTGACTCAGAATGAACTGGATACAAAGTAGTTACACTGTCTCAACTCTCCAATGACTGATCAATCCATACAAGAGAAAAGTATTAGGGAATATTGCATTTTGATCTCCCCAAAATACAGACATGGAATCTGAAGTGTTCTAGGACTTCCCAAACTACTTTTTTTTTTTTTTTTGGTACCAGGGATTGAACTCAAGGGCACTCTACCACTGAGCCACATCCCCAGCCCTATTTTGTGTTTTATGTAGAGACAGGGTCTCACTGAGTTGCTTAACGCCTCGCCGTTGCTGAGGCTGGCTTTGAACTCACGATTCTCCTGTCTCAGCCTCCTAGAGTGCTGGGATTACAGGCTTGCTTCACCACGCCTGGCTCCAAACTTCTTCTTCTTTCTTTTCTTCCTCCTTTTTTTTAAAATGAATTTGAAACTCTTTTTTATAAAAATTATCAGCACTATAATCATACGTAATAGCGAGACTCATTGTCATATATTAATATGTGCACACAAATAACTTGGAGAATGATATTCTCCAGTTCCATTTATTCTCCACCAAATGACATAATTTTATTCTTTTCTTTTTCAACCTTGAACTCCTAATTCATATATACCTTATGTAGATGCCCAGATTAAAGCAGAGACATAGGATTTCTCCTCTGTCACCTCTGCCCGAACCCCAGGGCTCTGAAGTCAATTTCTGACCTATTGATATCACCTACATGGTGTTACTCAACAGGAGAATAGAAAGTGTGGCCCTATTGTGGCACACAAAGTCTTTGCATCAGGCACTGTGTTAGACTCTGGAGAGCTAACAGTTATAACAGGCACAACTGAGTCCTCATAAAATACACTGTGAATTGGAAAAATGCAGAGAGAAAAGAGGAAATGCTTGAGAGTATTATACAGAAACTAACTGATAAAACAGAATGACTTATTTATATCCACTACAAACTTCAAAAAAATGAAAGAGAAAGGGAAATTCTCTCATGTAGATTAGATATTATTGTAATAATTCAGCATGATGAGGTAACAAAATCAAATCATCTCGTAACTTGGTAAAAGGAATAACTTTCATTATCTTCCAATAATCAGTTCAGCTCATTCCTTAGCCAACTAGGTAGATTAAAATCTTTATCCACAAATGTGCATAGAAGTCATAAAATTTGCAGTTAAGAAATAAGAGGATTTTGTTAAAAAGTAGAGTGTCATATTTAGATGACCCTCACTCTGAACATCTGCAACCTGAATTCCATGTGAATATAATCTTATTCAGGTACATTTATCACAATGCAAATGGTAGAGTTTGGTTTAAAGAATCCCTTTTGCTAAGGGAAGGTGCTGGTTGTTGTAATAGTTAAGCACATTAAAAAAATGCCCATATCATTTTGAAATTGTGTTCTGCATGGACATTTTCCCTCTGAGTTGAGAATCCATTTTAACAGCAGATTTTCTAAAAATATTCTGAACACTTCCCAGAAAATGTTAAATGTGGCATAGAGAGAGAAGACTTTATTTCCAGTTGGTGCCTGTTATGACTGTTTTTGGACTCAAATCTGTACGTTTTTATTAAATGTATCAACTGTGATTTTCTTTGTTTCTTTAAAAGAAAGCATTGACTACAATCAACTTTCACTGAATTATGAAGTTGAAAGCTTCTGTGTTTCCACACGCACACAGCCTGCCATCAAATAGATTTCCTGAGAGGTCCTCTGGATTATTAATTTTGGTGGAACTCTTGTGTTGAAGAGAAGGATAAAAGAAGTGGCATCTCTAATGAGGTCAGATTAGCATGGTGACTCTCCAGTAAGGGAGAGAAACTGGGAAAAGCCAAGCCTTGTTAAATGTGGGTGGCTTTCCTGCTACCTTCTGTGCACGTGAGGAATCGGGCTAGCCATTGCCTATTTACATATTCCTGCAGTGTTGTTAGTGCCAAAGGAAAATGACTTGCCCAATTTTCTACTCACTAAACAATCCCTTATTGCAAAATTAAATTAGCAGAAGGAAAATTTTGTATCTGTTTTTGTGCCTTAAAACAGTTTATGCACATAAACTAGTTTGGAAATTGAATATCTCTCTTAGGAAAGAGAATGTTTATTTTGGAGATGTACACAAAACACACACAAAAGACACAATGCATGCGGTTCTCTAGAAGTTTTTGCAAATATCAAATAATATGACAGTTATTGCTCAATATCTTTCATCTGTGTATGAGGTAGGCCAACTCCTGACTGACTGTTCATTTGCACATATACAACTCAAATTATTTGCCTAAGCTAAGCTGTCTACCACTTCTTCCAGGGACTGTTAAACATCTTCAAAATTTCTTAATGTGTACTAGTGACCTATAATTTCAGAGAATTACTAGTTGATTGTAATTTCACTAAAAAATACCTGCCACAGTCCAGTTTGAACACACAATCTGTTATGAACAAACCATGGTCAGTTAGGTATAGAAAGAAGAGCCCCTTCCTAACTGAGAACTCAGCAACAGTACCAAGAAGGAGTGGGTTTTTTTTTTTTTTTTTTTTTTGTACCGGGGATTGAACTCAGGGGCACTTGACCACCCAGCCACATCCCCAGTGCTATTTTGTGTTTTATGTAGAGACAGGGTCTCACTGAGTTACTTAGTGCCTCGCTGTTGCTGAGGCTGGCTTTGAACTGGAGATTCTCCTGTCTTAGCCTCCCTAAGTGCTGGGATTACAAGCGTGAGCCACCGCGCTCGGCTAGGAGTGGGTTTTGGACAAGACAAAGAGAAAGTGATGTCTGTGATTCGTGTGGGTCTTGGGTAAGTCTTCACTTCCCTCCCTTCTGTTTCTCAATTTCCCAAGGAGGGGGGCGGATAGCATTATCTAGAAAACATTTTATACTTCTCACCTTTTATTAGTTAAGTCTGATTTGAAGGCACTGAGAATGGGTTGTGCAGAAGGCATGTGTTCATTGCTACAGGGATTAAACAGTGCTGGTGAGGCTGAGGACTCTGCTGCTGCGTCACAGCCGGGGCTCATCTCTGGTGTCATCCCCACGAGCCAGCGTCCAACCTCAAGACTCTCACTTGGTCTTTTAGTATCACTCCTGGGTCTTCTCTTAAGCAACAGGAACTTGATTATCTTGACTCAAGCACAGACCTGACGTTTGAGGTCCTGAGCTCCCGGGCAGTCGTGAAACTCTTATACTCAGGGAGGTGGAAAATGAGTATTTCTTCCTACAGAGTATGACTGATTTAGCTGCTGGTGTAAATACTTGGTTGATATTTCATGGCCTGTTATTTCAACATACAAACACATATACACCTCTCTCTCTTTCTCTCTCATGCACGCATAATCATATAGTTTGCTGCTGTTCGTCACCTATTGATTGATTGGTGCATACTTTTGTTCACTAAAAATTTACTGGGCCCATACCATGCCCCAGATTCTGTTCCAGCTGCTGGGAATTTAGCAGTGAAGAAGAGAGACGTATGTATTTCCCTTCATGGATCTTATGTAATGGTTGGATAGCGATGGATGAGGGGAGTAAGAAAAACAAATAAAAAAGTTACACAAATAATACATCAAGATTTGATACCGAGTGTGAAGGAAAACAGTACATAAAGGAAAAGGAGCAGTTGAAGGCACAGTGGGAATTTGCAATTTTAAATAGAATGGCCAGAGGTGGCCTCTTGAGACGTTGCCTCTTGAGAGGTTGACTTGACCAGGATAGGAAGAATGTGCACAGTAGCCTTTGCTGCCTGTGGAGAGTATTGCAGCACCAGATAGAGAAAGACAGACGGCCAGTCCGCAAGTTTTTTTTTTTTGGCACCAGGGATTGAACTCAGGGGCACTGAGCCACATCCCCAGCCCTATTTTGTGTTTTATGTAGAGACAGGGTCTCACTGAGTTGCTTAGCGCCTCGCTGTTGCTGAGGCTGGCTTAGAACTCACGATTCTCCTCACCAGTCCACACCAGTCCACACATTTAATGTGAGGATCTGGTTCTGAGCCTGGGACACAAAATCAATGCTAACAATAGTCAGGTAGGCAGGTTGGGCATCAGGATAGATATGACTTTGCTAAACTATAGAATGAATGTCCTTAAGGACTAACTATTGCCAGATCTTTTATTTTTTTTAAATGTACAAAAATTGTTTTTGGTAAAATGCTGATTGCATAATACTTATCATTTTAACCATTTTAAGCGTACGGGTCAGTAGCGCTAAGTACATTCACACTGGTGTGCAACCCATCTCCAGAAATCGTCTCATCTTGCAAAACTGAAGTTTGATACCCATTAAACCAAAACATCCTCTTCCTTCTACTCCCCAAGTCTTTGCACCTACCCTCTCACTCTCTGTCCCTACACAAATGTGACAGCTCTCTGTAAGTCACATAATGGATTAATATAGTGTTTTTCTTTTTCAACTCAGTTCCTTTATCTTAAGGTCCTCAAGGTTCATTCATATAGCATGTGTCAGAATTCCCTTCATTTTAAAGACAGAACAACATTTCCTTGTATGTATATACCATTTCAAAAAATTCATCCACTGATGGACATGTGGGTTGTTTTCACTTTTTATCTACTGTGAAAACTGCTGCTATGAACATGGATGTGCAAATATCTCTTGAGACTTTGCTTTCATTTTTTTTTTTTGAGTGTATACCCAGAAGTAGAATTACTGGACATATGTCCATCCTATTTTTACTTTTTTGAGTGATTCCATACTGTTCTCCATAGCGTTTGCACCATTCTTTTGTCTTTTGGATTTAATTTTTTTCTTTTGTACTAATGCATTATAATTATACATAATAGTGGAATTCATTGTTACATATTGCACATGTCTGCAATATAATAACATAATCTGGTCAATTTCATTCCCCAGACCTCCCCTTTCCATGTCCTCCTCCTCCCCCTTGTCTCCTTCCTCTATTCCACTGGTCCTTCTTCCATTTCCATGAAATCTCTCCATTTCCTCACCTTATTTTTTTCTAGCTTCACATAAGAGAGCAAACATATGAACCTAGACTTTCTGAGTTGGACCTATTTCAGCAGCTGCACCACTTTATATATCCACCAACAGCATACAAGGGTTCTATGTTTTCCACATCTTTACCAACACTTGTTCTTTTCTTTTCTTTTTTTTTTGTAGTAGTCATGCTAAGTGTATAAGATGGTATTTCATTGTCTGTATTTTTTTTAATTTGAGGGAAATAATTTATTTGTTCAATATCAATTTTTTAAGATTTTACACTTAATTGTATTTAACTAGAGCCTATTAACTTTTTTTTTTTTTTTAGCAATAAAGTGTTTTTAATTAAGGTAGACACATTCTTCAACATAATGCTATTATAGTTTAATGGACTATATTATAGTGTAAACATAACTCTATTTATTTATTTTATTTATCTACTTAGGTATACATGATAGCAGAATGCATTTTGATTCATTGTACACGGATGGAACACAACTTTTCATTTCTCTGGTTGTACGTGATGTAGAATCACATCATATGCAGTCATACATGAAGCTAGGGCTATGATGTCCATCTTATTCCACCATATTTACTGTCCTCATACCCCCTCTGTCCCCTTTGACCAAATTTCTTCCATTCTTCCTGTGTCCCTTCTCCCATTATAGATCAGATTCCACTTATCAGAGAGAACACTCGGCATTTGGTTTTTTGGGATTGGCTTACTTCGCTTAGCATGATATTCTCCAACTCCATCCATTTACCTGCATATTGCCATGATTTTATTCTCTTTTATTGCTGAGTAATATTCCATTGTGTATATATACCACAGTTTCTTTATCCATTCATCTATTGAAGGGCATCTAGGTTGGTTCCACAGTTTAGCTATTGTGAATTGAGCTGCTATAAACATTGAAGTGCCTGCATCAGTGTAGTATGCTGTTTTAAAGTCTTTTGAGTATAGACCAAGGAGTGGGATAGCCAAGTCAAATGCTGGTTCCATTCCAAGTTTTCTAAGGAATCTCCATACTGCTTTCCAGATTGGTTGTATCAATTTGCAGTCCTACCAGCAATGTATGAGCGTGTCCTTTTCCCCACAAACTTGCCAATACATATTGTTGTTTGTATTCTTCATAATTACCATTTTGACTGGTGTGAGATGAAATCTTAGAGTAGTTTTGATTTGCATTTCTCTAATTGCCAGAGATGTTGAACATTTTTTCATGTGTCTGTTGATGGATTTTATAACTTCTGTGAAGTTTCTGTTCAGCTCCTTAGCCCATTTGTTGATTGGATTGTTTGTTTTTTTGGTGTTAAGTTTTTTGAGTTCTTTATATATCCTGGAGATTAGTGCTCTATCTGATGTGCATGTAGCAAAGATTTGTTCCCAGAATGTAGGCTCTCTATTCACTTCATTGATTATTTCTTTTGCTGAGAAGAAGCTTTTTAGTTTGAATCCATCCCATTTATTGATTCTTGATTTTACTTCTTGTGTTTTAGGAGTCTTGTTAAGGAAGTTGAAGCCTAATCCAACATGATGAAGATTTGGGCCTGCTTTTTCTTCTATTAGGCGTTAGGTCTCTGCTCTAATTCCCAGGTCATTGATCTACTTTGAGTTGAATTTTGTGCATGGTGAGAGATAGGGGTTTAGTTTCACTTTGCTGCATATGGATTTCCAGTTTTCCCAGCACCATTTGTTGAGGCTATCTTTTCTCCAATGTATGTTTTTGGCACCTTTATCTAGTATAAGATAACTGCATTTAAGTGGGTTTGTCTCTGTGTCTTCTATTCTGTACCATTGGTCTACATGTATATTTTTTGGTGCCAATACCATGCTGTTTTTGTTACCATTGCTTTGTAGTATAGTTTAAGGTCCGGTATTGTGATGACTCCTGCTTTACTCTTCTTGCTAACAATTGCTTTGGCTATTCTGGATCTCTTATTTTTCCAAATGAATTTTATGATTGCCTTTTCTCTTTCTATAAGGAGTGACATTGGGATTTTAATTGGAATCACTTTGGATCAATATAGCGCTTTGGGTAGTACAGCAATTTTGACAATATTGATTCTGCCTGTCCAAGAGCATGGGAGATTTTTCCATCTACTAAGGTCTTGTATGATATCTTTCTTTGGTATCCTGTAGTTTTTATTGTAGAAGTCTTTCACCTCTTTTGTTAAATTGATTCCTAAGTATTTGATTTTTTTTGAGTCATTGTGGTTTTTATTTACATCCTGACAATTAGTGATGCTGAACATCTTTTCATGTGCTTCTTGTCCATTAGTGTATCTTCTTTAGAAAAATGTCTAAGTCTTTTGATTATTTTTTGACCAATTTATTGTTGAATTGTAGGAATTCTTTGTATATTCTGGATACTCATCCTTTATCAGAATATATGATTTGTAAATATTTTTGCCTTCTCACCCTGATTTTGAACTTTGATGAACATTGTCTATGCTTTTGCTATCATATCCAATAAATCATTGCCAAATCCAAAGTCAAGAACCTTTCCCCTATGTTGTTTAAGAATTTTGTAGTTTTAGCTCTTATGTTTGATCTTTGATTCATTTTGAATTAATCTTTTTTTTTTTTTTGGTACTGGGGATTGAACCAAGGGGTGTTTAACTACTGAGCCACATCCCCAGGACTTTTTAGTTTTTATTTTGAGAATAGGTCTTGTTAAATTGCTTAAGGCTTTGCTAAATTGCTGAGACTGGCTTTGACCTTGCAATCCTCCTGCTTCAGCCTCTTGAGCTGCAGGGATTACAGGTGTATGCCACCTTGCCCTGCTTGTGTTAATCTTTATAAATGGTGTAAGGTAAGAGTCCAATTTCATTCTTTTGCATGTAGATATCTAGTTTTCCCAGTAACATTTGTTGAAAAGACTTTCCTTTCCCCATTGAATGGTCTTCGCTCCCTCTTTTGACCATATATGTGAGGTTTTACTTCTGGATGTGCTCCATTTTTTGATGTTTCGAGAAAAATCAGAAACTCAGAATTTCATATGCAATAATATTATTAGGTATGCGAATGTAATGGAAAAAATAAAAATCAAAGCATTGCAGAGCAAAGAAAATACACAGGTGGACCATTTTCACCCCTTGGGTATAACTTGTTGCTTTTGTTTTGAAAAGAACATAGATGAATGGGTATATATGTATGTGTGCAAAAATTGTTCTTTTCTACTGGGTTTATAATGAAACAAATTTTTGTGACAAGTATTAGTGTGGGAAAATAGGGTATTTCGATTTTACTAGGGGGATGAAGCAAGAAGTAAAGAGGTATTCTGAAGCCATTTCTCCTTTGCAAGGGTAGTCAGCTTTGAACATGATTCATGTATTTCCCCATAGGATCTACTTCCCTGAGTACATGAACATGGGAAAGGAAGAAAAAGGAACGTTCAGTGACAAGCTTATGCCCAGTGTTTTACACATTTTAGTTTATTATCTTAGGAAAATTCCTTTGTGAACTGGCTTGCATTTAAGATTGATTTTTATTTCCATTAAAAAGAAACCCAAGATGCTTAAGGTTAAGTAAGAAAAAATAGGAAGACCATTTTAGGTTACAAAGTAAGCGAATGGCAGAACCAGAATTTAGATATGTTTCAATCATCTTCTAAAATTTGCATGGTTATGTTATAATAATAAGTTTTCACTAAATAATAGTCTCTCAGTGGCTGAGATGGACAGCCAGGTGGCTGAATGAAGGAGAAAAGATCATGCTTCTTCATTAGCCCATTTAAAACAATTAACTAGATTAAAAGAAAATAAAAATGAAATCAAGAGGAACCTAACCTTCCTGGCTTTACACTGTTGCTACCTTAATATAAGCCTGAAATCCATCAATTTATGCAAATATCTGCACCCTGTAATTAGATTTTTTTCCCTTTTAACTAAGTTCCTAAAGTGTGGGCACTAAGTAAGAGATGACAATTATTCTTCTGCATAATAATAATGAAAAATTTGAATAACCATAATTACTGGGAGCAGCAGTTTTTCAACAACCACCTTTTGAGAATCCAAAGTGAGTTTCTGAATTCTTGTTCAGGAAGCTTTTAAACCTGCAAATCCCTTCTATGTCAACAGGCCACATGTGCTTCTCTGAGAATACCAAAAGCAAGGTGTAGTCCACAGAATCACACAATCTGAGCAGGAAAGGAATCCAGAAAGCCCCAATTCCCTGGTTTTGTGTATGGTGAAACTAAGGTTAAATGTGTCTTCAAGTCCAGAGCCAAGACTAAAAGGAGAATCTTTTCAGTCTGAGCACAAAGCTCTCTTCTATTTAGCTTTCTTTCAAAAAAATTTTGTTGTAGTTGTAGATGGACAACATGCTTTTATTTTATTTGCTTATTTTTGTATGTGGTGCTAAGGATCGAACCCAGTGCCTCACACGTGCTAGGCAAGCACTCTGCCGCTGACCGCCAGCCCCAGCCCCATCAGCTTTCTTTTTCAGTGGCTTTAGTAATAACACCAAGAGGCTCCAGAATTCACAATGGAGTCAAATAGTGTCTGTGGACCAAGTATATATTCTACATGTCTATGTTTCTTCTCCCTAAATTGTATGTAGATGAAACTGTGATTTTTAATGTTCCTCAAGTCATCTAGCAACTTGTCCAGCACTCCTGTGAACAAGGACTGTGCTAGTTGCTACAGGAATAGTGAGCTTCATAGCAAAGTCTATGCCCTCGTGAAACTGATGCTGATGAAATGAACCCAAGCAGAAAGTGGATGAACAAGGAAAGTTAAAACATGACATTTGGTAGAATGTTCTATAAAGAAAAAGAAAATAGGGTGGATATAGGAACTGTTGGCAAGTGGGGTTTGCTCTTTCCTCCTGAGAAGTTCAAGGAGGGTTTCTTTACTCATCAGAGAGGGTGTTATGATTTGAATCTGGAGTGTCCTCCTAAGGCTCATGTGTTGAAGGCTTTGTGCTTAATGCAGCAGCATTCAGAGGTGGGACTTTTGGGAAGTGATTGGATCTTGAGGGCTCTGCTCTCATCAGTGTATTAATCCATCCTTGAGTTCACAGCTGAGTGGGCTACTGAGAGGTGGTAGAAACCAGAGCAGGTGGGACCTACTCAAAGGCAGGGGATACTTAGGAGCATACCCTAAGGGACTCTATTTTGTTCCTGACCCCTTTCCCTCTCTCTTCTTCCTGATCACCATGGGGTGGGTGGCCTCCTCTGCCACATGCTCCAGTTGCCACGATGTTCTGCCTCACCTCAGGCCCAAAGCAATGAAGCCAGCTGGCTTTGGACTGAAACCTCTGAAACCATGAGCCAAAATAAATCTTTCCTCCTTAAGTTGATTTTCTCAGGTATTTTGTCACAATACTGGAAAACTAACACAGAGGATAACTTTAAAAATAAGTGTATTTAATTAATTAATTCATTCATTTTTTCCACAGAGGACAATTTTTGAGCAGAGACTTGCAGGAAGGGAGACAGCCAGCCATGGGGCTACTGAGGAAGAAGAATTAAAGGGTGTCAGTGTGCTTGAAGTGAAAAAGAGAACTAAAAATATTACAGACTATATATAAAAATCCTATATGATATATTAATGATATATTTCATGGTATTATGTTTCATGTGGAAATATTAATTTTTATTGGATAAAAAAACTCTTGATCAACATTGAAAATTTTGATCTATCTACTCCCAGTCCTATCACTAATCAAAGCATTTTGTCTTCCTTCTATAATACAAGCTTCATAATAGCTGTGATCTTGTGTACTCTGTTCATTGTTTATTCCCACTATCTACAGCAGTGTTTAGTACCTGAAAGATTTAAAAAATCTGTTGAACTGAATAACATAAAATGCACATCCCCCACATGTTTACTGCATTATGCTTCCGCCAACCCCCAAATAATATGTCCATAAACTTTGAAGTAGTTTGAACAGTTCTGCTCTAATGGGAAGAGATCTATGGACTTATACAACCCAGAGAAATTACAACAGATATTTCTTAGGGTTTTTGTGAGATGTAGCTATTGTATTATATATGTTGAACACCTAGTGTAGGGTTGGTAGATGGAAGATGCTCAGCTTCACCTCTTTTCCCTTAAAGATCCTGCTTTTGGATGCATCTCTGATATGAGCAAGTAAATGTTGAATTTCACATTTGTGAAATTGTTCTCTCTTCTAAAATCCCAACCACTGCCATCATCTATTGAAATCAGAAGTGGATAGAATTGGGCACAGTCACCTTATTCCAAGGTCTTGGCATAAACTTGGGCCCTGTCCTTTCCTCTGTCACAATCTGTCAAAAATCCTGTGGAGACTTTTCCTCCAAAGGGTTTTCAATAACCGACAGTCAAAAGATGAGTGAAATAATTAAGACAGCTCTATTTGACATAGTCGGGAACCATTGCTCTGGGACCTGGGGAGAAGATTGTAAAGCTGCGCTCTTCTATAGCAAATCTATTGAATTTTAAATGAATGAAGGAATGGCAAAGGGAGAATTCAGAACTTAATACCAAGTGCTGCATCCACATGAGGCACTTTGCTAGATGCTGTAAGAAACACGGTTGTGAAATGGGATGTTATAATCAAGTGGACAGAGAGATAATTACTAAAAATGAAGGAGGCATGCATGAGGATGGAGTGAGTGATGGGAGGCTGAGAAAGATTGGCAAGGCTGCGGGAGCGAGGGCATCTTTCAGCAAGGAGCTGGCATGGTAAGTGTGTCTAGAGGAATGAGCAGAATTTTTCCAGGGGAATTCTAGCAAAGTGCAGCAGTGCAGTCTGTAGGTTAGGAGTTAAGGCTCTAAGCACCACAATTTTAGTTCTGAATGGACTCTACCATGTTCTTAGTCATCTGAACTCTTTCTTGTCTGTACCATGGGGCAGGCATGAAGATAGACTTGTTATAAAGATTAAATGAGGGGGCTGGGATTGTAGCTCAGTGGTAGAGCGCTTGCCTCGCATGCATGAGGCCCTGGGTTCGATCCTCAGCACCACGTACAAAGCAATAAAATAAAGACATTGTGTCCATCTACAACTAAAAAAAATATTAAAAAAAAGATTAAATGAGGTCATAATGCATAGCATAAGGAATTTTCACAGGCTTCAGACACAGTTAACTATTTAATAAATAATAGCCACTATGGTTATTATTATTTTCCACTTTAATCAAATGTAAATTTTTGTGCAATGGCTGGCATCTAGAAAATCCAGGCAGAATATGCCATGGAATGACAAGGAGTTCGAAGTGGGTGTGACTGTGAAGAGGCTAAGTTTCACCCAATAGGGAAGTTATGGAGGAAGGAACCCCCTCATATTGAATTTTTTAAAAATTTAATTATTTTATTTAAATGCGTTTCAAGTCATAGTACATATATAGAACTCAATTTTTCCATTTCTCTGGTTGCAAACCAGATAGAATCACACCATTTTTGTCTTCATACATGTACCAAGGGTAGTGATGACAATCTCAATCAACCATTGTTACTATACCCATTTCACTTTCCTTCCTCCCACCTGCCCCCTACCACATCCATAGTTCCTCCATTTTTCCTATGTTCCCCATTCCCACCCCCCTTAAGTATCATCATCCACTAATCAGAGAGAACATTTGGCATTTGGTTTTTTGCGATTGGCTTACTTCACTAAGCATAATATTCTCCAGTTCCATCCATTTGCCTACAAATGCCATAATTTTATTCTCTTTTATTGCTGAATAATATTCCATTGTGTATATGTATTACAGTTTCTTTATCCATTCATCTATTGAAGGGCATCTGGGTTGCTTCCATAGTTTTACAAATGTGAATTGTGCTGCTATAAACATTGAAGTGACTGCTTTACTGTAGTGTGTTGTTTTTAAATTTTTAGGGTATAGGCCAAGGAGTGGGATAGCTGGATCAATTGGTGGTTCTATTCCAAGTTTTTAAGAAATCTCCATACTGCTTTCCAGATTGGTTGCACCAGTTTGCAGTCCCACCAGCAATGTTTAAGTGTACCTTTTTCACCACATCCTCACCAGCACTTATTGTTGCTGGTATTTTGGATAGCGGCCATTCTAACTGGTGTGAGATGAAATCTGAGCGTAGTTTGATTTGCATTTCTCTAATGGCTAGAGACGTTGAACATTTCTTCATATATATATTTATTGATTGTATATCTTCTTCTGAGAGGTTTCTATTCAGCTCCTTAGCCCATTTATTGATTGGGTTGTTTGTTCTTTTGGTTAAGTTTTTTGAGTTCTTTATATATCCTGGAGATCAGTGCTCTATCTGATGTGTGTGTGGCAAAAATTTGCTCCCAGAATGTAGGCTCTCTGTTCACCTCATTGCTAGTTTCTTTTGCTGAGAAGAAGCTTTTTAGTTTAAGTCCATCCCATTTATTGATTCTTGCTTTTATTTCTTGTGCTATAGGAATCTTGTTAAGGAATTCGGGGCCTAATCCAATGTGATGGAGATTTGGGCCTACTTTCCCCTCAATTAGACACAGGGTTGCTGGTCTAATTCCTAGGTCTTTGACCCACTTTGAGTCGAGTTTTGTGCATGGTGAGAGATGGGGGTTAAGTTTCATTTTATTGCAAATGGATTTCCAGTTTTTCGAGCACCATTTGTTGCAAAGGCTATCTTTTCTCCAATGTATGTTTTTCTCACCTTTGTCTAGTATGAGATAGCTATATTTATGTGTATTACTCTCTGTGTCTTCTATTCTGTACCATTGGTCTACATGTCTGTTTTGGTGCCAGTACCATGTCGTTTTTGTTACTATTGCTTTGTAGTAAAGTTTAAGGTCTGGTATTGTGATGCCTCCTGCTTCACTCTTCTTGCTCAGGATAGCTTTGGCTATTCTGGGTCTCTTATTTTTCCAAATGAATTTCATAATTGCCTTTTCTATTTCTATAAGAAAGGACTCTGGGATTTTAATTGGGATTGCATTGAATCTGTATAGTGCTTTGGGTAGTATAGCCATTTTAATAATATTGCTTCTGCCTATCCAGGAACATGGGAAGTCTTTCCATCTTCTAAGATGTTCTTCAATTTCTTTCTTTAGTGTCTTGTAATTTTCGCTGTAGAGGTCTTTCACCATTATTGTTAGATTGATTCCCAGTATTTTATTTTTTTGGAGGCTATTGCGAATGGAGTGATTTTTCTAATTTCTCTTTCAGAGGATTCATTGCTGATGTATAGAAATGCATTTGATTTATGGATATTTATTTTATATCCTGCAACTTTGCTGAATTCATTCATCAGATCTAGAAGTTTTCTGGTGGAACTTTTTGGATCCTCTAAGTATAGAATCATGTCGTCTGCAAATAATGATAGTTTGAGTTCTTCTTTCCCTATTCGTATCCCTTTAATTTCCTTTGTCTGTCTGATTGCTCTGGCTAGAGTTTCAAGGACTATATTGAATAAGAGTGTTGAGAGAGGGCATCCCTGTCTTGTTCCAGTTTTTAGAGGGAATGCTTCCAATTTTTCTCCATTTAGGATGATGTTGGTCTTTGGCTTAGCATATATTGCTTTAACAATCCTGAGGTATGTTCCTACTATCCCTAGTTTCCCTAGTGTTTTGAACATGAAAAGGTGCTGTATTTTGTCAAATGCTTTCTCTGCGTCAATTGATAGAATCATGTGATTCTTATCTTTAAGTCTATTGATGTGATGGATTACGTATATTGATTTCTGTATGTTGAACCAGCCTTGCATACCTGGAATGAACCCCACTTGATCATGGTGCACTATTTTTTTTATATGCTTTTGTATGCAATTTGCCAAAATTTTATTGAGAATTTTTGCATCTATATTCATTGGGGATATTGGTCTGAAATTTTCCTTTTTTGACGTGTCTCTGTCTGGTTT
>CM053414.1:23389199-23409119 GCA_028644305.1 Xerus rutilus | reverse complement strand
ATTGTTTGGGGCATAGATATTTAAGATTGTTATGTCTTGTTGATGTATGATTCCCTTGAGAAGTATGAAATGACCTTCTTTATCCTTTTTCACTAACTTTGGTTGGAAGTCTACTTTATCTGAGATGAGGATGGAAACTCCTACTTGTTTACGCAGTCCATGTGAGTGATAAATTTTTTCTATCCTTTCACCTTCAATCTGTGAGTATCTCTTTCTATGAGATGAGTCTCTTGGAGGCAGCATATTGTTGGGTCTTTTTTTTAAAATCCAATCTGCCAGTCTGTGTCTTTTAATTTCTGAGTGTATGCCATTGACATTCAATATTATTATGGAGACATGGTTTGTATTTCCAGACATTTTGGCTTATTCTTAGTTTTTAACTTGACTGGGTTTCTCCTTTGATTGGCCTTTTTGTGTAGCTCCTCCCTCTGCAGGTTTTCATTGTTGTTTATCATTTCCTCCTCATGGAATATTTTACCAAGAATGTTCTGTAGTGCTGGCTTTCTTGCTATGAATTCTTTTAATTTTTGTTTATCTTGGAAGTTTTTTATTTCATCATCAAATCTAAAACTTAATTTTGCCTGATATAAGATTCTTGGTTGGCATCCACTGTCTTTTAGCGCTTGGTATATGTTTTGCCATGATGTTCTTGCTCTGGGTTGAGAAGTCTGCACTGATCCTAATTGGCTTCCCCCTATATGTAATCTGATTCCTTTCTCTTGTGGCTTGTAAGATTCTCTCCTTGATCTGAATGTTAGGCATTTTCATTATGATGTGCCTTGGTGTAGGTCTGTTGTGATTTTGAACATTTGGTGACCTGTATGCCTCTTGAATTTGATTATCCAATTCATTCTTCATAATTGGAAAGTTTTCTGATATTATTTCGTTGAATAGATTGATAATTCCTTTGGTTTGGAATTCTATGCCTTCCTCTATCCCAATAATTCTCAAGTTTGGTCTTTTAATGTTGTCCCATAGTTCTTGGATGTTCTGTTCATGGTTTCTTACTGTCTTCACTGTGTGGTCAACTCTATTCTCAAGGTTAAATATTTTGTCCTCAGTATCTGAGGTTCTGTCTTCCAAGTGGTCTAATCTGTTGGTGATGCTTTCTATTGAGTTTTTGATTAGGTTTATTAAGTTTCTTTCATTTCAAGGTTATCTGTTTGGTTCCTTTTCAGAATCTCTATCTCTTTGATGAAGTGACCTTTTATTTCCTGTATTTGCCTATGTATCTCTTTATCAAAAGGATCTTTTGCTGACTGGGCTTGCTCTCATATCATTCTTTAAGTCACAGAACATTTTAATTATGTACATCCTGAACTCCTGTTCTGTCATTTCTTTTGCCATACTGACCATGGATTCTAATAGTGTAGTATCTTGATTTGTTTGAGGCACTTTCTTCCCTTGTTTTTTCATGATGTTTGTGTGTCTTTCCTTCTAGTTCTGTTGATCCAAGTTGTTACAGTTTTTACTCCTATATGTGTATAGTTTCCCTGCAGAGTTTCAATACCTCTCATTTAAAGGGGAGACCAATATTGGTTGATCACAATATAAGCAATATATAGTTTCAAACCAAGTAGCTCCTAACAGCTCCCAAATACATTTACAGTTTAATCACGATATACACCAATTATGACTTCTTTTATAATCTATTATGTAACCAATAAGTTTGCACAAGGGTCTATAGTTGCTATTGGTGGGATAGGGACACTGGAGGGTAGGGTATAGGATAGAATATTGGGGTGGTAGGAAGTGAGGATATGGTTATTAGATCTTAGATAGCATGAAAAAGGGATCCAAGAGAAGTTGGTTATTACTAGAAAGAGCGACAGAGAGTTGGGGAAGACCGATAAGGAAGGATAAAAGAAGGGTACAGCGAGGAGAGATGATAGCAAGAAAAATACAACATATGCAAGTGGGAGATACAAGACTATCTAGTACCACTCTAGTGTTCAGTTCAGAAATCCAAATCTACTATATCTCACTGTTAACAAATTTTTGGTTTCACAGCTGTTGGGGATTAGAGGGTAGGAAAAGAGTGAGAGAGAAAAGAGGGAAGGAAAGAGAAAGAAAGGATAGAGCAGAGAAATAAAACAAAAAGATTAAATAATAGAAATATTAGGAGAAAAAGATAAAGGATAAAATAAAAAGTAAGAATAGAAGAAAATAAAAAACAATAAAATATAAAAAAAAGAAAAAAAAGTCTCAATGTGAATAAACAGGTATGGTTCCTTTCACCTCCAGTAGGTGGCGTTGTTCATTGCTTGCTGGACTTTCTCCACTGGTGGCCTGGATGTGGGTTTCACAATTGGGTGACACTCTGGGCCGCTGGTGAAGACTTTGATTCAAGGCTGCGTTGCTGTCAAAGTTTGTACCGAGTTGCTGTCCCAATGCCCCCCGAGACTGGGCTCCCCAGAGGCTCGAGGTAGCAGTCCCTGGTCTGTTGGCTGGACACCTGTTGAGGTTCCTTTGGGCAGATCTGGGCCCTCTGCGGCTCCTGCTGGTCCTCAGGAACTCTGAGGCGGAACTGGGGTGGGCCCAGGCCACCCTTGGGCTGAGCTGTCTTCGCTGGTGTCTCTGGAGCGTCTCCTACCCTGAATTTGTGCTTCCCACTGGCTAGCAGCTGGGGCTGTGGGTCCACGAGAGCCACTGCTGTGGGCCCTGTGTGGTTGGGTGGGCGCTGGAGCCAGGTATCTCATGTAGAAGCTGCCCCCACCCGGGGCGAGCCCTGGGCTGGGGCTCTGAGCCGCCCGCAGCTGCTCACTGCCATCGCTGCTGAAGTCACGCTGTGGCAATGGCTGTTGTCTGGTGGCCCTTCTTACACGCGCAAGTGAAATTTCCTGTGGGGGTAGCTGTAGGGTGATGCCTCAAAGCTGGCTGGAAGATGGTATTACCGCATTTTCAATCTTCGGTTTTGGCGAGACTGACCACTGCGTCCATCTAAGCCGCCATCTTGCCCCCATACTGAATTCTTGACTGCTCCACATGCTGGGGGTCGGGGAGGGCATAGACACAGCCATCGCCCTAGGTACTTGGCTTAGTGAGAGATAGGCAAGAGCCTTTCCATTCTAAATGCAAGAAAGACTGCAGTTAGCTTCTGTCATGAGAGAACAGCAGTAGGAATGATCAGTTTCACCTAGAAATTCTAAAAAGAGGTGACATTAAAAAGCATATTTAAAAAATAGCAATTAAAACAAACAAATCAAAACCTGTTTCTGATTCTAGAAGTCCTACCACTCTACTGGCTACAACATCCGGGTGAATTGCTTAACCTCCCTGGGCCTTAGCTCTTTCATCTATTAAACAGGGATAATGTGCTAGCTATTGCTTAGAGCTATTATGGGGTTGTTAAAGGTAGTCCATGTAAAGGGGCTTACCCAGCATTGTGTCAGGCAACTGGTAGTAAATCACTGCTATTTATTATTATCATTTCAAGACTATAGAATCTGAAGCATTTTGTTGTAGATATCTTGTTTGATTCTCTTAACATCCTTGTAACATTGACAAGATAAATAGCTATTATTCCACTTTGATGAATATACTGAAGATTGAAGACATGGATTTGTCAAATCACAAGCAACTAGGTGGGTCAGGACTCAAGCTGTAGTCTCTTTATAACCTCAAAGCTTCTTTCATTCAAATGAGATCTCACGAGAAGCCCTAACTTATGCAACTTTAAATAGAGCTGATCCGTTAAAGACTCAGGGCTATAAGATTTCTTTCCTCTTCTAATGGCTCCACAGAACTCAACTTGAGAAAAAAAGTAAACAGGCCTAAAGGAAAGATCTGGGATTTGGCATCCCTGAGACCAGCATAAGGAAGGCTGATCTCAGGGAATAAATGTACATGAGGTTTGCTCACTGTGGGACCTGGGGCACGTTTCTTAAATTCTTTCTGGCTCATTTCCCTTATCAACTGCATGTGGGTAATAACATCAAGTACCTCATAGTTTGTTGTGAGACATAAATTTGATAGCAAAGCATTTAAAAAAATGTGTTTGGCATGTACTAAGTGCTCAATCATCATAACTGTAAATAATTTCATCTTTCTGGGCCTTATTTTTCTCTTCTGCAGAGTAAAAATAATAGTTTTCTAAGAAACTTTTTATTAGACTTAAATGGGGTAATGCATAGAACATGCCTGGCACATCACAGGAACTAAATCGAAGTAACAGCAGCAACAATAGTGATCATGAAAATTCTGGTGATGACACTCTCTTCTTGGAATACTAACTGTCTCCATCAAAGCAAGTCCTCTTTTGTGTTTTCAGTTTCCTCTTCTCCTCAACTGCCCCTGCTTGCCCATGAAAGAACCTCCTGCTTCTCACAGTCCCCTGGCCCTTTCTACAGGAAAGGCTCCTGTCTTCCAATTAGACCCAGACCAATTGACCCAGGCCCTTCAGCAATTTTGGTGCCTTCCACATTAATTTGACATCTACACTTCACCTTGAAAATATGCTAATTGCAGCAGGGATCTGAAGACTGCCTGAAACACAGGTTTGTAAGAGTCTGTGGTATGCTCAGGATAATTGCAAATTTAATTCCCTTTGAGAAGATGTACAAAACCCTGACCACTCCCGTTAGCCTGAAAGAAATTAACATCTCTGAAATCAAGTGAGATGAACCAAAAGAAAGGAGAAAATATTTCTTTTAGAAAGAAAAGGGCTCACAACTTCATTATTTGAAAAGTCTTCCTGAAAAAAGTTTGTTTCAGAAACTATAATTTTTTTGGGTCCATTTGTTTATATTAGGTAATTAATCTTCCAGAATTAATAGTGTGAGAAAAAAACTTAATCCTATTTTTCAGAGACAAGTTTAACTTAAAAATAGAAGTAAATAAAAAGGAGAATGGTAGGGAAAAATTCAATGTGTTTTATTATCATCAAAAGAGCACTAATTTAAGCTAAGCCTGCAGTACCATTGCAAAAGAAAAAATATAGCCTTAAATTAAAAAAAAACAATTTTTATTGAGGTGTATTTTATGTATCATAAATTCTCTAGTTTCAAGAGTACAATTCAATGATTTTTAATAACTTTTCCGGGTAGTATGGCCATCACCTTAAATCAGTTTTAGAACATTTCCACTCCTCTGACAAGATCCCTTATGTTCATTTGCAATTAATCCCATTCCTACCCCAACTGCTGGCAAGCACTCATTTACTTTCTGTCTCTATAAATTTGCCTTTTCTGGACATTTCATATAGATGGAATCATAGAATATGAGCTCTTTGTGTATGGCTTCTTTCACTTAGGGTAATGTCTTTGAGATTTGTTCATAAGGTATCATAAGCCAGTAGTTAGTTTCTTTTTATTGCTGGATAGTGTTTCACTGTATTGACAGACCACATTTTTGGTTATTCATATGCATATATCCATATGAGTGATGATGTTTAGGTTGTTCCTAGTTTTTGCCTGTTGTGATATAATATTATTATTATTATTATTTTTGGTACCAAAGATTGAACTCAGGGGTACTCAACCACTGAGCCACATCTCCAGCCCTATTTTGTGTTTTATGTAGAGACAAGGTCTCACTGAGTTGCTGAGCGCCTTGCCATTGCTGAGGCTGGCTTTGAACTTGCAATTCTCCTGTCTTAGCCTCCCAAAGTGCTGGGATTACAAGCGTGAGCCACTGCACCTGGCTTAAAATCTTATTTTTACCAGACCCCATGTGTTGACATCTGATCCTCTCTTGATTCTTCCTCTCTCCAGAGCCCAAACCACATGGGCAATTATAGGCTCAGGGGACGGTGTCATTATTATGAGCATCCTGAAGCTTCCATCTTCCTCAGTTTTCTTTGCTCAACTCTGTTTAACACTCTACCTCAGAAGATGAGCAACATTTTCTTCATTTTCAGGGCCTAGTTCATGTCCATAACTAAGGTACTACAGATTATTTTAATGGGTACTAGGGGAGGGAGACTGCTAAATGTTCCATAGCATACATTAGAGAATCAAGTTCAATTTGCTTTCTGTCAAAATTTCCTTCTTGGCCCAATTGAGGCAATATATCAAAAGTAAGTGGGTGAGAGACCCTTCCCCCCCTGGTTGAAATTATTCATTCTGTCTGTTTGCACCCACATTTTAAATATAAACCCAAAGCTATCATCAAAAATGTCAAGAGCTCAGTTGGTTGTACTTTCATGGTTTATGATTTGCTGAAACAAGATTATTCATCTTGCCCAGGATGGCATGAGAGCAGTATTTAGAACTCCAAATGGCTCCTAAGGATCTCATAGAAAAAAATGAGAGAGAGAAAAAAACACAAAGAAAGGAAAAAAGAAAATGGAAAATAGAAATTAATTCAGCTGAAGATATATATTTTAAAATCAGCTGCAGATATTTCTCATTGCATTGTTCATTTGATAGAATCCACTTACTTCCAAGTAACCAACCTTTACCAAATGACTTTTACAAGCAGAATGCAGAATCCTCAACTCTTAGCTGGGGATGCAAATATAAAGTTTATCTCCATACATTTGATCACTCACAATATTTATTGAGTAGCAATTTTGTGCAATGCACTCCAGGTATTAGGCATTTAAAAGTGAAAACTGATTTGGTGCACACCCTTGTGGAGCTAGCAGCCAAAGAGACAAAGAAAGCAAATAGAGAAATATACAAAATAACTACATACAATGATAAATGCTGGGAAGAGATAAAGAAACAAGGGTGGACCAGTAGTATAATGCAAGGGTACTTTGGACCTCCAAGGAGGTGACATTTAACCTGAGTCCTAAAGGAAAGGAGGGGTTGGAGGATCAAAAGAGCAAGGGAAAGAAGTTCCAGGCAGAGGCAAAAGCAAGAGCAAGGGCCCAGAGAAGGAATGGACTGAGCTGAGTTCTTGCCCTGAGGGATCCTCCCTTGCTATTGGGGAAGACAGACAAGGCACCATGTTTAAATGATCTGTTTTTGGAAGTACTGTGAACAAACTATGTTCAGACGCTATGTGGTCAAGAACAAGTAGCTCAGAGTGATCCTTTGCATTAGTAGAAAATAAGAATTTAATGACTGAACAGATGAATGAGTAAGTTGCAGAATGGACAGATGGAGGGATGACTGACAGAATAACAGAATGATTGAATGCATTAATAGAAAGAAGCCCTTTTTGATAGGTAGACAGCAGTGGGTTTATAATGCACATTTTATAATCCAAGGATTGCGTGGGAACGAAGGCATATAGGATGAATGGGAAGAAAGGGAGGGAATGGGTTGATAATATTTTCCAGCCTTATGCTTTTTTATTTCCCCTTTAGGGGCTAACTCTGAGTAGCTTCCTGAATTATAATTTGAAGAACCCTTCCCCACACCATTTAGGCATAAAATGAGAGCATCCTCCACTTTTGTGACAGCTGCCTGGTGAGCAAAGGAAAATTAATTAACTGGCACGAATGGCCTGTAGGTCAGATTTTCCACATAAATGATGCATAAAACAGTTGTATCTTTTAAGATTGGATTCATCTTGAGAAAGTAGGAGAGGCATGATTTGAGAACCTAAAGTAATTCCATGAAAATTATCTTTGTCTACGAAGCCATTTATACCTGAATATACACAGGTGGCACACAAATAGATCTATTGCCTTTTCTTTCTTCTTGCTTTAGAGCAAAACTTTCTCTTAGCAGATTAACAAGAGGCAGCAGACCTTATCTCCCATGCTGCTGGATCCAGCTTATTATGCCAATGGGAGCCCTGACAACTGTCTGTGTTACGTGATAGCTGTCGTGAGTCAAGGCCAAATAGACTATTGGTATTAAAAAATCACTTGTACTACTCACAGTTGGCCAATTTCCAACCTGATGGATTCTCCATACATCTAGAAAATAAACAAGGTTGGTCCTGGCAAGTCTAAGCCTTTTGATTTCCTTCCAGAATTATTTACTTTTGTTCCAGGAGGAAATGAATACATTCCATCAATGCAGGAACCCCAGAGTGCAAATGCAATTTCCCACAGCACAAGTAGTAACTCCAGAGAAGGCCGTTAGGCATCCCCACCCATAGCCAGTAAAAATTTTTTTTCCGATAACATTAATAAAAATGACACACGGTGCATTTGCTCAAGTGGCAAAGTGGGACATTCCTAGTTTTAACCTTTGTTGAAATCATTCTCCTATTATATTTTATCCTTTCACTTCAGAAATGAAATTAACATAGCTGGAGGTCATAGGGGGGCAGTAACATAAAGGGCCACAGCCACAGCCAGCTTTGATAAGTTCTCTGTAGGCAGAGAGCAGTTGCCCCCCACCAAGCGGGGCTTCTGGGTGGACTATGCTCATGCCTGGTCCTGTCTGCAAGAAGGGATAGAAGTAGGAAGTTGAGCCATAGCTTAGAAGTTAAGTTTCTTCTTTGCATGGCCACTACTTACTAAACTTTAGTTCTGTTCTTTCCCTCTGATTTCACTTACCTTTCAGTGGCTTCTATTTAGTTTTCCAAATACAAGAAGGCATTTCTTCCTCTGTGAAGCCTTACTGGGCCCTGTCTTCTCTGCTCAAAGCATTGAGGTTTCTCTTCTTTAGCACCTTGCATGTATCACTATCATATTGCATATCAAAGCATATACATTGAAATTATTGTATTGACCTCTCACCTAGTCTCTATTAATTTTTTTTTCATTGCTGAAGCTTGAATCCAGGGCCTCATGCATGCTAGGCAAGCACTCTAACACTGAATCACATTCTCTGACCTTCTCCTAGGCTCTCTGATGCACAGAACATGGGGTCTAATTTGGAAGATTTCCCCCCCTTTATATCTATCTATATCGTGGGGGCTTAGTGAATGAATGAGTATAGAGACAGTCCAAGACCCCATTCTAGGAATTTTTACTGCATATTAAACCTTTTTCTCTCCATCTTCATTTACTCTGCACCAATTTCAATATGTGTTTGCTGTTTCTTCAACTAGTTTCCTGGGGATAATTTTATAAAGTCAAGTCTATCTCTATTTATGGGTATACACTCTGTCCCTTGCCTGGATTCCGATAGCAGCCAGTGGTTAGGATAGACTGAGAGCAAGCCAGTTATATTGTTATTGCCATCTCTCAATCTATCCTAAGTGCTGGCAGATTAATATTCCAAATGCTAATCCTTCTTCTGATTTAACCAAAATCACAATGTTTTTACAAGCAAAATTGCAAACTTCCTTCTATTGCCTTAAAGAGAAAACTCAAGCTCCCAAGACAGACAGTATGAATATTGAGTTAAGAATCCCAGTGTTTCCCCAACTCACTCTATAACTCATTAGCTATGTGAGAAGTGACGTAATTTATTGGTGTCTTAGTTTAACCATCTTAAAAACGAGAATAGTAATAATAGCTGCTTTTTAGATGAAACGGTATCATGCGATGAAATGGTGTCCTGCAATGAAATGTTTAACACTGAGTGCTTGACATTTAATAATAATATGTAATCATTCATTTCATGGTCTATTTTGTCCTATATCTCCTCCTCTCTTCTTACTCTTTTCCTGCTTTCCCTTCTATAAATTTATTTATTTTTTTCATTCAACAGCAACAGGTTAGAGGATGGTGTATCAGACAATTTTCCACCGTGTAAAAACTTTTTAGAAAGTTTCTTCATAGAAATGCAACTGTCAGCAGGATCTAGATTTTGTGCTCTTGCTAATTATTGTGGTTACTATGTAGAGGAAACTTGTAAATACTGGTAGGATTACAGATGCACATAGGACTTAGATTACCCTCTAAGTGATATTGCTTAGAGGGTGATATTGCTCTAATCTGTGATATTGCTCCTTATAGTATCTCTATGACTTTTTTTTTTTCCTTTGGTCCTGGGGATTGGACCTAAGGGTGCTTTACCACTGAGCAATATCCCTAGTCCTTTTTATTTTGAGACAGGGTCTTGCTAAGTTGCTGAGGCTGGCCTCAAACTTGCCATCCTTCTGTCTCAGCCTCCCTGGTCATAGGATTTACAGGTATGTGGCATCACATTGAGTTCCTTTTAGTTTTCTCTGATTCAAAGGACCTGGGTTTGTGGATGCTGACTTAGCATTATCAGCCTTGTCATTTCTGTCTGCAAATTGTGGGTTCCTTTCCAATTCAGGATGTGCCATTACATGCAAATGATTTTGCTGCTGGGTGTTGAGGTTCTGTTTTATGTAAAACAATGTATCATATTCATCTCTTCTGTCATTCATTCAGCATCCATGCGTCAAGTGCCTGCTGAGTGCTCAGCACCGGGAGTTAATGGGAAGCACGTTTGTCTACTAGTAAGGTTGTAGTGGGAGAGTGGATGCTTTATGCTTTGTCTTTAATGTGATATTTATGCCTAGTTCACAGAAGTGGTCATTTCCTCCTTAGCTGCCTTACTTGGCAATACAGTGACCTACCCCCCAACTTAGTAAGTGTTAATTATATATTTGGTTTTCAACGAATCAAGAGGTGATAAAGATTTTTAAAAAATTTTTCATAGCAATGCTCCTTGACTTTGTCCTGATTCTCTGCATATAGACAGGATGTCAGTTATAGCAATAACAGGATAGATAACTATGTAAGGTAGGAGGAGCTTAGTCTTCAGAACCAGGGAGACCTGAGTTCAGAGCCGACCCAAACAGTGTGCTGTTGGACAAATAACTCAACTTGACATGGAGATGCAGAATGGGTTCAGATTTGGGAAATTTGGATGCTGTGAAGAATAAAGGAGATGATGTAGATTGAGTGGTGAGCCTAGGAGTAGTGCACAGTACTTACTTATTCAGTGGAGCCTCTCTTTCCCTTCCTCTCTTAAAAGACAGCACCACAACATCCAGGGCATAGGATTCCCTTTAAATTGTTAGGACTTTTATCACATGATATTGCTTCTGTCACCATTGGAGCAAGAATTGAATACTTTCACAGCTTGCTGGGGGGTGGGAGGCTTGGTTTCCTCTGAGGTCTGAGCCCTGTCCATTCACCCAGAGGCTGCAGACTCCCGGAAAAGGCTCACAGAGAGAGAGCGAAGGAAGGCACAGAACAGTCTTCTCACCATTCCTCTCCCTCCAGCTGTGCATTCAGAGGTCCTGCCTTCCAGAGAGCTGTGCACCAGACCCTTCGACAGCTGGATGTAGAGGGACGTACATCTCCTAGGACACCTTTAGCCTGGTGGCGCAAAATATATTGAATCTTGATGGCATGGACCTTCTCGATGATTTTTTAAAAAAATTACAAATATATCCTCTTTCTGCTCCTTTCTATTATTTCAGTAAAAAATAAGGTTGTGCAAATCTCATGAAAGAAATAACAGCATGGACTGTGGAATCTGGAGTGTAATTTTAGTGTGCATGTCTACATCCAAATGAATATTTTAGATGACTACCAGGAGTGCGGGGCTTTTGGTGTGACACATCTGGTCTGGCATGTATGGTGGCCATGTTGGGGTGTGTGGGGCAGGCAGGCATGTGTGTGCAGGAGGAGTATATGGTGGTGCCCCATGTGTTACGAATGTGAGGAGGGTGTCTGTTTATGAATGTAACATTGTGAATGGTAGCATTCCTGTGGTCTATACTATGTGCATATTTCTGCCCTGCGTGTTGTGAGAGACACGTGGGGCTGTGAGTGTGGATGTATAATGTGTGTGCCTTCACCCTTCTTTTTGTGGTTAGTTTTGCATCTCCCAGCAGCACTGCTTGCTGTATAGGTCAGAGTAGTTTTTTTTTTTTTTTTTTTTTTATCAGAGATTGAACCCTGAGCCACATGCCCAACTTGTTTTATATTTGATTTAGACAGTGTCTTGGTAAGTTGTGTAGAGCCTTGCTAAATTGCTGAGGCTGGCTTTGAACTCACAATCCTCCTGCCTCAGCCTCCCGAGTTGCTGGGATTACGGGTGTGCGCCACTGTGCCTGGTTCAGAGTAGTTCTTATAAACAAAAGCATTTGGCTTCTGCAGTTCAGCTGTTTAGAGCTGGTATAACTTTAGCTGTTAGGGTATGGATTGCTAGAGGCGAGGTTTTGGGGAGATTCCTCACAGCCATTTGGAGGCCTATTGAGACTCACCTTGGCAGATACAAACACTCCTGAGACCTTACTGTTTCATGCTAATCAGAGTCCTCACTCGGCCTTCTGACTTCATTTTTTTCACACCCTAATAATAGAACAACCAAGATCTTACTTTAGCCTTTGTATTGACTCAGAAGCCCCAACTTTTATAATTTTCAGGGAGAATTAGAGAGTTGGCAGCAATTAGAGATCTTTCTGAAATGCCAAGGCCAGCTTAAATGTATTTTCTTTAGAATAATATGTCATGTTAATGTGAATATCTGTTCTGCCCACAGAGTTGTACTTTGCCCACACTGAAATGTTTTGTGCCTTTATAGGGAGGGAATCTATGTCAGATGTTCCTACAAATCTCCTTGGGGAAGCCTTTTCCCACAGTATCCCCACCGTGCCCTAAAGTGACCTCAGGGCATGTCCTCAGTGATCCCTTTCATTATACCTTCCTTGACCACCCCAGGGATGGGGGAGGATCCCTTCTCTATGAGATCTTCATTCTTGATCCTAATCATAACCTGTGTGGTACATCAGCTGGAACCCGTAATGCAAAGCTCTTCTTCATTGGACTGATCTATCTGAGGGCCAGGCTAACGTGCATGCGTCCATCTCTGGTTTCTAAGCTCTGTTCATTCTCTGCCTTAGAAGTGGAACTATTGGACTTAAAGAAGGAGATAAATATTAAAAAATAATAATAGCTATTGCAATAGGTCTACTTGGTGCTAGCCACTCTAAGTGCTTCATATTATGACTATACTTAATTCATTTATCAACCCTATTAAGTAGATTATAGAACCCACCCCAAGTTATAGTGAGGAAACCATGGCAGAGCAAGGTTACAACCTTGTCCACATCACTGAACTTACCAGCAGGCTGTGAACCCAGGAAATCCACTCTAGCTGCCAAAGCTCTGCTCACCTGCCCAGGGCATCTCCAGGCTTTGCGTTCTCCTCAACAGGTCTGTGCTGCCGCCTCTAACACAGGGAGGGATGACTTCAAATTCAGTCCATGTCATTTATCTGAGTACATTTTTTCCTTGTTTTTTTCCTCTTCTATTAGTAAATTTATTTATGGATTTTTGGTGGCAAACGTCATACATTAAATTTCATCTTGATTAAACTCAAAGGGAATTTATTGGCTCATAAAGAGTATAGTATAAGGGTCGGGTAGCTTTCATGCATGACCGAAGTAGGCAAGACTTCATAACATTATTGGCAGTTTGTCTTTTTTCATCTTCAAGTTCTTTTTCTTCTGTGGGCAAGTCTATTGTCATAGAGCTGTGGGCACCGTGGAGCAAAGATGGTCCTGAGCAGCTCTAGGGATATATCCTTGGAGTTTAGCAATTCCAGTGAAAGCAAGAGGACTTTGTTTTCCTTCATGAGTGGTACAAAAGTCCTAGGTAAGGTTCCTTTTGTTTCAGCTTTGTGAATGCCTGCTCTGAACCTATCACTGCACATGGCCAATACTGAGTCTTACAGGCAGTGCTATGCCCCTGGGTCTTCCCCTGGCATGGCGGGTGGGGCAGCTCCTCCTAAACCATAAGGTCATAGGGTCTCCTTCCCTAAATCTACAAAAGTAAGTTGCTATCTGTAGACATTCTGAAAAAGTTGATATATACTATTTCTAACACTCTGGTATCCAGGACACCACAGAGGAAAAAGCATACTCATCAGACCCAGAATATTCATGTAATGCCAGCCAATGTCTCCTTCATACAGTGGACCTGCTGGGTCAGAGATGGACATATTCAATGATATCTTTGTACTAGAAACAAAGGCCTATCTGAATTTGTAAGGAGAATGAGCAATAACCCTGGATACAGTCAGAGGGACAAAGAAATCTTTAGGGGCAGAGGAGAGGAGACTATTCACCATACAAAATATCGTTTGAAGAAAAATGAATTATTTACAACAAGAACAAGGAGCATTTATACACCATCCTCTATTTCCAAGCAATTATGGATCAAACAAAACCAAACAAAATTAATAGTGCTTTGGAAGCTTCATTGTTTGCACTCTGGTATTCTGTACATGTATCTGAGGGAGGGTCCTATAGCTCAGATTTAACTATGCCATTCTCTAATAATTTTTCATTCCTTACCAGCTAAAATTAAAAATCTTAGTCATAACAAAATAGCTAAGCTAAAACTTTTTGAGACTGCAAGCACTGAAAATATTATAGCACATACTTCATACGTAATAAAAGATGAAAACAACACTAAACTGAAAAAGTTATGATTTTCCCCATGATGACTACTGGTGGATTCTGTTTGTGTTCATAATATCAAATTTTTTCTGTCTCCTCTCCTGAGTGCCAGAGTATTTTCCAAGCGCCTGTATAGATGGTCTTTTACTTCCTTGCTTTCAAACTTTAATGTGCATATTAATTTTATGGGGCTCTTCTTAAATGCAGATTCTGACTCTGTAAGTCTGGGAATTTTTTATTTCTAAAAGTTCCCAGGTGACTTGGATGTCTTTGTTGCAGCAAAGATACAGAACTTTTACTCTTTCCACATCTTCTACTACATGAATATTCTGTTGATCTTGAATATATCAAACCTGTTCATACTCTGCTCAGATGATTTCTTCTGGCACCCACTTCCTTATCTACCTGTCAAACTCCTCCATTTACTACAAGATCAAATGGGATTAACTGGATCAGGGGCTCCCAAATCCTCCTAATGTTCAGGAAGTCTTTCCAACCTCAAAGCCCTGGAGATTCTTAATCCCCAGGGTCAGTCCCAGGAATTTGTATTTCATAAAACATTTTCAAATGGGTTTGATGAATCATTAAACATGGAAACTGGTGAACAGGAGAATTAATTTGTTTTTTCAATACTAGGCATGGCAATAAATTACCCCATAATCAAGTAGCTTAACAGACCGAAGTTTCATTTCTTCTTCTTCTTTTTTTTTTTTTGGTATCAAGGATTGAACTCAGGGGCACTCGACCACTGAGCCACATTCCCAGCCCTATTTTGTGTTTTATGTAGAGACGGGGTCTCACTGAGTTGCTTGGTGCCTCGCCGTTGCTGAGGCTGGCTTTGAACTCGCGATTCTCCTGTCTCAGCCTCCCAAAGTGCTGTGATTACAGGTGTGTGCCACTGCACCTGGTTTCATTTCTTATTTTCAATCCAGCATGAGTCAGCCAGATCTGGAGAAAGGGGACCGTCTGCTCCATGAAGTCATTCAGGGACACAGGATTTCTCTAATGGTTTTGTGGACCCTTAAACTTCTACAGAATCTTAGGCATCTGGTTAGGGAACAAAGAAAGAATGAGAGTGTGGAAAGCCACATGGAAACTTGAGTAGTGGTATGCTGGAGCTGGCTCATAATGGATTATGAGTGTTCATTAATTTTTTGTGGGATTTCATGAGTTGGTTTTTAAATATGATCAGTATGAGAATTAAATGGTAGAAACTTATAATTAACTAAATCATATGAAAACCCAAACTCATCATTTCCTAGTTATATCCCTGTACATTACTGGAATCCATGCTCTTGATGTTATCCACTTCCATTGTATCTATACAGTAGAGATAGTATGTGCTACATTTCTTCCTGCTCCACATTCAGGGACATTATGTTGACACCCTGAAATCAACCAAATGGAAGTATTTATACCATGAAAACTGGCAATTGCTGCACATCAGGACTTCTTTTGCCCCACGTCTCCCCCAAGAGCCAATACTGGTTTTGAGGGTCTAGGCCTTAAAGTAGCCTGTACCACTCCAATATGTATTTCACTGGCTAGAACTCAGTCATGGTTTTGCTTAGATGAACTGGTGTGAGGAAGCCAGTTTAGTTATAAGGACCAGGGGACATCTGCGGCCTTGTCACAAAAAGTGACTTAGTTGTCAAAATGATTTTTCTCAAGGACATTGCTATGAATAAATTTGTGTGTGTGTGTGTGTGTGTGTGTGTGTGTGTGTGTGTGTGGTCACTTATGAATATCTACAAAATCCATACAAAGCTACAATTGTGGGCACCCTGTGAAGAAAGGCTAGTGGTAAGTCTAGGTTTTAATATGTGAATTTTGTAGTTCTGTTTGTTACAGACATTACCCCTGTAACATCCTCCCTTTTCTCAAGACGTGCAATTTTATATTGATCTTACATTTGTGAATCAGCATATGGGATGCCAGTGAGAACACCTGCCTGGAAGGATAAACATATTTAAATATCAACCTTTCACTCTGATTGGTTTTGAAAGTTCTACTGATTAGACACGGATATTTTAAATCATAATTTAAAAAAAGAAGACATCAAAAATGAGTTACATAATTAATTCTCAAACAACTCATTCATCAGAATGCTAGAAATTCCCGCACCGTGGTACCACGTGTTCAAAGTGGCCTCAAGTAATGAATGGCATTTAGCTATTTCATATAGGTTGGAAAAACTTATGTTGTATTAATAATTTCCATGTTGTATTTATGGATTATTTACATTTGAAGATTTTTGAGTGATATTATGTTATAGTTTGGTTAGTATTAAAATGGAACTATGTCTCCAGGAATCTCCAGATTCTTGCAGAAGATATGAACACAATGACTACTATTAAATAAAGTATTGCCGCACTGTTGGTTGGATCAGGGATCAGTGTTCCTCAGAGGAACATTTTGGGAAAGTGGATTTGTAGCATATTTCTTAGGTTTAAGGCTTACAAGAGACTGCCAGTTTTCCCGAATCCTAAATTGAAACCATAGAATTTTATTCCCCAGTGGGCCTCTGCAATATAGAATAGAGTCAGGTTATGGGCCCAGTCACACGGAGGAAAAGAATGAAAGATGAGAGCAAGCCACACCCATGTGAACTACTGTCTAAGGCAACAGTTATCCTGCCTGTTAATAAACATGGACCAATTTGTGTTTTAAGACATTGACAAAATAGTTTAGCAGCCCCTTCTCCTTGTGAAGGATCTGGGAGACAGATGGGAGAGATTGTTTCACTCAGTCACCACTGTTTCAAAGAACTGGGCTTAACAAATGTATTCACTGAAAACATAGAACAAATCAGGATATTTCCTTTATGCTGTTTTTTTGTTTTTTGGGTACCAGGGATTAAACTCAAGGACACTCAACCACTGAGCCACATCCCCAGCCCTATTTTGTGTTGTATTTAGACACAGGGTCTCAGTGAGTTGCTTAGTGCCTTGCTTTTGCTGAGGATGACTTTGAACTCATGATCCTCCTGCCTCAGCCTCCCAAGTTGCTGGGATTATAGCCATGTGCCACCATGCCTGGTGATGCTGTTTTTATTAATTACTATGAAATTGCTTTTTATGTTCATAAAAAAGGGGAAACTTTAAAAAGAAATTGGAAATCTGTATTTTATCCCTGTGGCAGCCATGAGGTTGTGCTTTGCAGATTTCCAAATGTAATTGACCAAGGGCACCTGCTGTGACGTTCTGAAACGCACCGTGGTTGTATGTCCAGATGGTGTTTCGCTCCTGGCCAGCGAGTGTGGCAGGGTTACCAGGGCAGGCCCATTCCAGGGAGACCCAGGACTCCTCTGCTGGTGACTGTGGCTTGTGTGTGTCCTGATGGCTTTGTCCAAACGTCATATGACTTCATGCAGCGTGGGATGCCTCAACCCAGCCTGGCCGCCCATCCGCCCTCATTTGGGCAGATGGTTAGTGGACTGGTGGTTTTTCCAGCCTTTCTTGATCCCTCTTCATTTTCTTTCACATGAGCATTTCCCCTGATAACACTTGTGAATGTCTAATCTTGGAATAACACACTCTTTTATTTTTATAAGTTAAATTCATTTTAACTGATGCAGAAAAATGCACATATTTAACTTCATTTTAAAATAATTTTTTAACTTATACTTTCAAAATATAAATTATACCAGGTGATTTTTGTTACATGTAGATATTATATAGTGTTTAAATCTGGCTAAACATATCTATCTTCAGAAATGCTTATCATTTCTTTGAAAATAGCCAAAATCCTTTTTTCTAGTCTTTCAAGATATATATTATATTAACCATAGTCATCCTCCTGTGCAATCATACACCAGAACTTCTTACTCCTATCTAGCTATAATTGATGATGTTTTTCATGTAGAATACCTTTAACCTAAGAGGTTAAAAACTTTTAAAACAGTGATTTTAATAATGTTATTTAAAAATACATAATGTATGATGCCCTTAAGAAAGAGTAATGAAAAATATCTAAATTTCCTCATGATTTTGCCTTATTATTTAGTTTCAATTTTCCACGTTTAAGGAAGTTGTTTTATCCTAAATATGTTAGGTTTAATGAGTTGCCTTCAAGGACCATTCAGTTTAAGCTATATTGATTGAAAGTACATTTTCTCAGAGGCCATGATTTGGTGTAAACTGAAGAAGGGAATTTTCCACAGCTTATTTAGCTCAGAATCAAGAGGCTATAATTTTACCAGGCATGATCAATATATTATTGGTCAATCAATATCTACCAGTTGATTTATTACTTTAACATTTTGGTTGATACAACCTGGCAAACAATTATTTATCTTATTTGGGAATAAGGTTCAAGACTGAGTTGCTAGAGAGAATCTTTTTCCACTGAATTATTTCAAGCAGGAAGTGGAGGATCATGGGAGCCTGTGCCCCTGGGGTAAAACTTTTCTGCCTGAGTTGGTTAATGGTGAATGAGTGCTTGGCTAGGCGTGTTCCTCTCTCAGGTGGTCTGCATGAGCATGCTTGCCCAAGTTCTAATGAAGCTTGAAACTAACCTGGCTCTGTTGAGTTAGTTTCTGGTTTCTGCTGGAGTCTTAGCAACACAGTCTGGATGGTATTAAAGAAGGAGCCTATCCATTTCTGGCAATGTTTCTTGTTGCTGGGAATTTTGTCTGAAGAAAAATTATTAGCCATATAGTTATACTTGTATTTACGTGAGCCTGAGAAATTCATTATGGATGAACAAAATCAAAATGTGTGTACATTTCAATAAATATTTAGTTGCTAAATGATAGAAATTAAGTTAATGACATCAATGACAAATAGTCTACATAATACGTCACAGTTCATAAACCATGTCTGCATACATTGTGCATTTCAATTCAAATTGTTACTGTGAAGGTAGATGAAATTATTTCTATCTTAAAAATAAAAGGACTGAGGATCAAAGAGGTTAAGTGACTTAAAAACATCCTATAGTTAATGAGAGAACATAAACCTGGAAGGTCTGATGATATTTCCATCTTCTCACCAATACGCATCACTTCTCTCTCTTTTTAAAATTATTTAGTTGCATTTCAAGTCATAGTACATATATAAAGCTCAGTTTTTCCAATTCTCTGGTTGCAAACCAGATAAAGTCACACCATTTGTGTCTTTATACATGTACCAAGGGTAGTGATGACCATCGCAATCAACCATTTTTACTGTACCCATTCCCCTTTCCCTTCCCCTTTCCCCCCGGCTGCATCCAGAGTTCCTCCATTTCTCCTATGTTCCCCATTCCCACCCACCCTTATGTATCAGCATCCACTAATCAGAGAGAACATTTGGCATTTGGTTTTTTGGGATTGGCTTACTTCACTTAGCATAATGCTTTCCAATTCCATCTATTTGCTTGCAAATGCCATAATTTTATTCTCTTTTATTGCTGAATAATATTCCATTGTGTATATGTACCACAGTTTCTTTATCCATTCATCTATTGTAGGACATCTGGGTTGCTTCCACAGTTTTGCAATTGTGAATTGTGCTGCTATAAACATTGAGGTGGCTGCTTTATTGTAGTGTGCTGTTTTTAAGTCTTTAGGGTATAGGCCAAGGAGTGGGATAGTGGGGTCAAATGGTGGTTCCATTCCAAGTTTTTTAAGGAATCTCCATACTGCTTTCCAGATTGGTTGCACCAGTTTGCAATCCCACCAGCAATGTTTGAGTGTACCTTTTTCACCACATCCTCACCAGCACTTATTGTTGCTGGTATTTTGGATAGCGGCCATTC
>CM053414.1:23356067-23388699 GCA_028644305.1 Xerus rutilus | reverse complement strand
CTAGGTGCCCTCTTCATTATTCTCAAGTAATTGATCAGTTTGTCATATGTCATATGAGAAGATTGATCTTGATCTCACTTGTCAGACAAATCTTACATTATACTTTGCTAACCACCTTCTCTCTCATATTTTCCAAAATTGATGTCATAAAAATAAAATGCCATTCAACATGAAATTTGGCATCTAGTTAAATATCTTATAAGGTAGTAAATACAATGCTGATGTCCCTACACCTAACTTTTGTACAACTATGGTTTCAATTTGTAAGATGGGATGGTTATACATGGAGCTAAACATTTCCAATGAAATTACAATTCAGTATTTTTATATGAATACATATATTAAATATGCAAAGATTAACATGTTATTTATTTGGGTACCGGAGATTGAATCAAAGAGTGCTGGAACACTGAGCCCCACCCCTAGCCCTATTTTGTATTTTATTTAGAGACAGAATGTCACTGAGTTGCTTAGCACTCTGCTTTTGCTGAGGCTGGCTTTGAAGTTGTGATCCTCCTGCCTCAGTCTCCCAAGCTGCTGGGATTACAGGCATGCATCACTGGGCCCCTCTTATCATGTTAGTAAATTTCAACATTGAACTGTATATTTGCTTATAGAATATGATTCACATGTGCTGAAGTGATGATTCTGGCTTGTGTGATTCTTTGAAGGAATTTTGCTTCCAAGTAACAGGGATATTTATCCATTTAGTGAGAGAATTATAAAGGACTTTATTCAAAGGAAATGCCCTTGGGTGGAGGAGGAGTGGGCTCTGGTAATATATGCACACATTCCTGCCAATGATATAAATGTCTCTGTTTTCTGATGGAAGCGGCCATGAGCAAGATGTGTTTCACATGGCATTGCATACTATATTCAGATTTGCAGCTATAATCTTGTCAGAGTAGATTATCACATGATTGGAGCTGTAAAAAAATGAATTGGGGTTTAAAATTTTATGAAAAAGCACTTATATTGTGGAATAATACTTTTTAATGGAGTGTAGGCATTAAACAGACCTTGTATTAGGCTCTGAAATTAATGGTCACTGTATAACTTTCTAGTTTTCATAGCTTGATAAGATTAATGCTTGCTTATATAGCAAATTCAATGGCTCATTTAATTTCATATGAATGTTTAAAGTCAAATTGCTTTTGGATTAAGTCTAAACTCATTATTCATTTTAATGTCTGAAAGAACTTTCATTTTTCTTTCATTTTATTTAACCAAGTGCATCATCATTAAGTAAAGGCTAAGGACCTAGATAGCTAAAAATAATGTGAAAAGGAAATTTATTAATTTACATTGAAAAGAGACTTATTTGTTATAAAATTTATTTAATACTTTACCATGCTTACGTATGGTACTATTTCAGAGGAGATGAGATATTTATAGGCTTTTGCTTGCACTTTAAAATACCTTATTGAAAAGTTGCCCATTTTCATTGCCTAATATTCGACTTACAGTCCTTGAGAAAAGACTGCCACTGACTTATATGTACACATTTTTTATTCTATATCATCCTTTGGTTTACAGATAGAAGAGGGAAAAATATAAATGAATCTTCTTATTTAGAATGTGGGTCATATTAATATATCAATTATAATCATAGAATCAGCTCTATTAATTGAAAATTCCTTTGACATACATAAAACATGTTGCCTTCTATTCTATCATTTCATGTTGTACAAGTTACCATTATTATATCCTGTTTAGATTACGGCTGTGGTAAACATCTATTGAACATGCACTGTATTTCCAAGACTTAGTTAAGTCCTATGTGGTCAGGGATGTCAATCTTGGTCAATGCTTGGTCTACATGATCTATGACAGTGCTTGGCATCAACAAAACTTGTTAAATGAGTTAATAAAGTAATGAATGAAAGAGTGAAGGAGAGAGTGAATGTACTAAATCTAGTATATATTTTACCCTCATTTTATAGCTGATCAAACTGAAATTTAGAAGGTTGAAAAAGTGAATGTCCTTCATTCAAAATGCTTGAGACTAGCAATATTTCAGATTTTGGATTTTTTTTCATATTTTGGAATGAATACATGTGCATAAGGAAATGTCTTGGGGATGGATCCCAAGTCTAAAGAAAATTCATTTATGTTTCATGTATGCCTTATGTTAGTTATCTTCCCATCACTATAACAAAATACCTGAGATAGTCATCTTATAAAGAGAAAAGATTTATTGCCACAGTTTTGGAGGTTCCAGTCCATAATGGGTTAGCACTGTTGCTTAGTACCTGTAGTGAGGCAGCACATCACAGAAGGAGCAAATGATGGAGCAAAACCACTTCATGTATGGTCAGGAAGCAAAAAGAGGAGGGAGCTAGTGTCCCACAATCCTCTTCAAGGATCATATCCCCAGTGACCTATATTCTCACTAGGCCTCACCTCCTAAAGATTCAACCACTTTCCAAGAGTGCCACCTCTAGGATCAGGTGTTTAACACACGAGCCTTTGGGGACATTCAATATCCAAACCATAGTACACCTTATGTACATAGCCTGAAGGGACTTTATATAATGATTGGAAAAATTCTGTGCCTGCAACAAAGTTTCATGGTGTGGAATTTTCCACGTGTGGTGTCATGTGAGTGCTCAGAAAGCTTCAGATTTTGTAATATTTTGGATTTTGGATTTTGAGATCCGTGATGTTCAACCTCAGCAGGCAGCATCATGTGGCTAAGTTAGCACCGCTGACACTCCTTGCTCCATGTGAACACAAATGCAAAGGCTAATTCTAATATCATAGCATTTCTCAGCTTTTTAAAAAATTAATTTATTTAAATGCATTTCAAGTCATAGTACATATATAGAGCTCAGTTTTTCCAATTCTCTGGTTGCCAACCAGATAGAGTCACACCATTTGTGTCTTTATACATGCACCAAGGATAGTGATGACCATCTCAATCAACCATCTTTACTGTACCCATTCCCCTTTCCCTCCCCCCACTTCCCCTCTGCCCCATCCAGAGTTCCTCCATTTCTCCTATGTTCCCCATTCCCACCCCCCTTATGAATCAGCATCCACTAATCAGAAAGAACATTCAGCATTTGGTTTTTTGGGATTGGCTTACTTCAATTAGCATAATATTCTCCAATTCCATCCATTTACCTGCAAATGCCATAATTTTATTTGCTTTTATTGCTGAATAATATTCCATTGTGTATATGTATCACAGTTTCTTTATCCATTCATCTATTGAAGGGCATCTGGGTTGCTTCCACAGTTTTGCAATTGTGAATTGTGCTGCTATAAACATTGAGGTGGCTGCTTTACTGTGGTATGCTGTTTTTAAGTCTTCAGGGTATAGGCCAAGGAGTGAAATAGCTGGATCAGATGGTGGTTCCATTCCAAGTTTTTAAAGAAATCTCCATACTGCTTTCCAGATTGGTTGCACCAGTTTGCAATCCCACCAGCAATGTTTGAGTGTACCTTTTTCACCACATCCTCACCAGCACTTATTGTTGCTGGTATTTTGGATAGCTGCCATTCTGACTGGGGTGAAATGAAATCTGAGCGTAATTTTGATTTGCATTTCTCTAATGTCTAGAGACATTGAACATTTCTTCATATATTTGTTTAACTGATTGTATATCTTCTTCTGAGTGGTTTCTATTCAGCTCCATAGCCCATTTATTCATTGGGTTGTTTGTTTTTTGGTGTTAAGTTTTTTGAGTTCTTTATGTATCCTGGAGATCAGTGCTCTATCTGATGTGCGTGTGGCAAAAATTTGCCCCCAGAATGTAGGCTCTCTGTTCACCTCATTGCTAGTTTCTTTTGCTGAGAAGAAGCTTTTTAGTTTAAGCCCATCCCATTTATTGATTCTTGCTTTTTGAGTCTTGTTAAGGAATTCAGGGCCTAATCCAATGTGATGAAGATTTGGGCCTACTTTCTCCTCAATTAGATGCAGGGTCTCTGGTCTAATTCCCAGGTCTTTGATCCACTTTGAGTTGAGTTTTGTGCACGGTGAGAGTTAGAGGTTTAGTTTCATTTTACTGGATATGAATTTCCAGTTTTTCTAGCACCATTTGTTGATAAGGCTATCTTTTCTCTAATGTATGTTTTTGGCACCTTTGTCTAGTATGAGATAGCTGTATTTATGTGCATTGATCTCTGTGTCTTCTATTCTGTACCATTGGTCTATATGTCTATTTTGGTGCCAGTACCATGCCGTTTTTGTTACTATAGCTTTGTAGTAAAGTTTAAGGTCTGGTATTGTGATGCCTCCCGCTTTACTCTTCTTGCTCAGGATTGCTTTGGCTATTCTTGGCCTCTTCTTTTTCCAAATGAATTTCATGATTGCCTTTTCTATTTCTATAAGAAAAGCCTTTGGGATTTTAATTGGGATTGCATTGAATCTGTATAGTGCTTTGGGTAGTATGGTCATTTTAATAATATTGATTCTGCCTATCCAAGAACATGGGAGATCTTTTCATCTTCTTAGATCTTCTTCAATTTCTTTCTTTAGTGTCTTGTAATTTTCATTGTAGAAGTCTTTCACCACTCTTGTTAGATTGATTCCCAAGTATTTTATTTTTTTGGAGGCTACTGTGAATGGAGTAGTTTTTCTAATTTCTTTTTCAGAGGACTCATTACTGATGGATAGAAATGCATTTGATTTATGGATATTGATTTTATATCCTGCAACTTTGCTGAATTCATTTATCAGTTCTAGAAGTTTTCTGGTGGAAATTTTTGGGTCCTCTAAGTATAGAAGCATGCAATCTGCAAATAATGATAGTTTGAGTTCTTCTTTTCCTATTCATATCCCTTTAATTTCCTTTGTCTGTCTGATAGAGTTTCAAGGATTATATTGAATAGGAGTGGTGAGAGAGGGAATTCCTGTCTAGTTTCTGTTTTCAGAGGGAATGCTTCCAATTTTTCTCCATTTAGGATGATGTCGGCCTTGGGCTTAGCATATATTGCTTTAACAATCCTGAGGTATGTTCCTACTATCCCTAGTTTCTCTAGTGTTTTGAACATGAAAAGGTGCTGTATTTTGTCAAATGCTTTCTCTGCGTCAATTGATAGAATCATGTGATTCTTATCTTTAAGTCTATTGATGTGATGGATTATGTTTATTGATTTCTGTATGTTGAACCAGCCTTGCATACCTGGAATGAACCCCACTTGATCATGGTGCACTATTTTTTTAATATGCTTTTGTATGTGATTTGCCAAAATTTTATTGAGAATTTTTGCATCTATATTCATCAGGGATATTGGTCTGAAATTTTCCTTTTTTGACATGTCTCTGTCTGGTTTTAGAATCAGGTTATACTAGCCTCATAGAATGAGTTTGGAAGGGTTCCTTCCCTTTCTGTTTCGTGGAATAATTTGAGGAGTATTGGAGTTAGTTGTTCTTTGTAGGTCTTGTAGAACTCTGCTGAGAATCCATCTGGCCCAGGGCTTTTCTTGGTTGGAAGGCTCTTGATGGCCTCTTCTATTTCCTTGCATGAAACTGATCTGTTTAAGTCATGAATGTCCTCCTGCTTCAGTTTGGGTAGGTCATATGTGTCACAAGAGAAAGGAATCAGATTACATATAGGGGGAAACCAATTAGGATCTCTGCAGACTTTTCAACCCAGACACTTACAGCTAGAGGAGCTTGGACCAACATATACCAAGCACTGAAAGACAATAGATGCCAGCCAACAATCTTATAGTCAGCAAAATTAAGTTTTATATTTGATGATGAAATAAAAAACTTCCAAGATAAACAAAAATTAAAAGAATTTACAGCAAGAAAGCTTGCACTATGGAGCATTCTTAGCAAAATATTCCATGAGGAGGAAATGAAAAACAACAATGAAAATCTGCAAAAGGAGGAACTACACTAAAGGAAAGGCCAATCAAAGGAGAAACCTAGTCAAGTTAAAAACTAAAAATAAACCAAAATGTCTGGGAATACAAATCATGTCTCAATAATAACCCTGAATGTCAATGGCCTAAAATCATCAATCAAAAGACATAGACTGGCAGATTGGATTTTAAAAAAAGACCCAACAATATGCTGCCTCCAAGAGACTCATCTCATAGGAAAAGACACCCACAGATTAAAAGTGAAAGGATGGGAAGAAATGTATTACTCACATGGACTATGTAAACAAGCACAAGTTTCCATCCTTATATCAGATAAAGTGGTCTTCAAACCAAAGTTAATGAAAAAGGATAAAGAAGGTCATTTCATAATGCTTACGGGAATCACACATCAACAAGGCCTAACAATCTTAAATATCTATGCCCCCCCAAATGGGGCATCTATGTATGTCAAACAAACCCTTCTCAACTTTAAGAATCAAATAGACCACAACACAATAATACTGGATGACTTTAACACATTTTTTCATCACTGGATAGATCTTTCAAACAAAAACTAAACAAGGAAACTACAGAACTCAATAAAACAATCAATAATCTAGACAAAACAGACATATATAGAATATTTCATCCTTCAACAAGCAAATATACTTTTATCTCAGCAGCACATGGATATATCTCAATAATAGATCATAAGCTATGCCACAAAGCTGTTCTTAGCAAATACAAAAAAATAGAGATATTATCCTGCATTCTATCTGACCATAATGGAATGAAATTAGAAATCAATAATAAAATATAAAATAGAAGCGACTCCACCACCTGGAGACTAAATAAAACACTATCGAATGATGCTTGGATAACAGAAGACATCAGGGAGGAGATAAAAAAATTCTTAGAGGTAAATGAGAGCTCTGATAGAACATAGCAAAATCTCTGGGACAATATGAAGGCAGTGCTAAGAGGAAAGTTCATTGCATTGAGCTCATTCATTAAAAGAAGAAAACATCAACAAATAAATGAATGGCATTACATCTCAAAGCTCTAGAAAAAGAAGAACAAATAAACACCAAAAGAAGTAGAAAATAGGAAATAATTAAAATCAGAGCAGAAATCAATGAAATTGAAACAAAGGAAACAATTCAAAAAATTGACAAACAAAAGGCTGATTCTTTGATAAAATAAATAAAATTGACAAACTCTTAGCTACCCTAATGAAAAGAAGGAGAGAGAAAACCCAAATTACTAAAATTCATGATGAAAAAGGAAATATTATAATAGACTCTATTGAAATACAGAGGATAATTAGAAACTATTTTTAAAATCTATACTCCAGTAAAATAGAAAACCCTGAAGACACCAACATATTTCTAGAGGCATATGACCTATCCAAACTGAACCAGGAGGACATATACAACTTAAACAGATCAATTTCAAGCAAGGAAATAGAAGATGCTGCCAAAAGCCTACCAACCAAGAAAAGCCTGGGACCAGATGGATTCTCAGCCTAGTTCTACAAGACCTACAAAGGAGAACTAACTCCAATACTCCTCAAATTATTCGATATAATAAAAAGGAGGGAACCCTTTCAAAATCATTCTATAAGGCTAGTATCACCCTGATAACAGACAGAGACACATCAAAGAAGAAAAATTTCAGACCAATATCCCTGATGAATATAGATGCAAAAATTCTCAATAAAATTTTGGCAAATCACATACAAAAACATATTAAAAAAATAGGGCACCATGATGAAGTGGGGTTAATTCCATGGATGCAAGGGGTTCAAAATATGGAAATCAATCAATGTAATACATTACATCAATAGACTTAAAGATAAGAACCATATGATTTTATCAATTGATGCAGAGAAAGCTTTTGACAGAATACAGCACCCTTTCATGTTCAAAACACTAGAAAAACTAAGGATAGTAGGAACATACCTCAACATTCTAAAAGCTATCTATGCTAAAACCAAGGACAACATCATCCTAAATGGAGAAAAATTGGAAGCACTCCTTCTAAAATCTGGACAAGACAGGGATGCCCTCTTTAACCACTTCTATTCAACATAGTCCTTGAAACTCTAGCTAGAGCAGTTAGACAGATGAAAGAAATGAAAGGGAGACAAATAGGAAAAAAAGAACTCAAACTATCATTATTTGCCAATGACAGGACTCTATACTTAGAGGATCCAAAAAATTCCACCAGAAAAATTTTAGAAGTAATAAATGATTTCAGCAAGATAGCAGGATATAAAATTAACACCCATAAATCAAATGCATTTCTATACATTAGTGATGAATCCTTTGAAAGAGAAATTAGGAAAACTACCCCATTCACAATAGCCTAAAAAAAAACCATCCTGGGAATCAATATAACAAGAGAGATGAAAGACCTCTACAATGAAAACTACAGGACACTAAAGAAAGAAATTAAAAAGACCTTAGAAGATGGAAAGATCTCCCATGCTCTTGGGTAGACAGAATCAATATTGTCAAAATGGCCATACACCCAAAGCACTATACAGATTCAATGCAATTCCAATTAAAATCCCAACATCATTCCTTATAGAAATAGAAAAAGCAATCATGAAATTCATTTGGAAAAATAGGAGACCCAGAATAGCCAAAGCAATCATTAGCAAGAAGAGTGAAGCAGGAATCACAATACCAGACCTTAAACTATACTACAAAGGTATAGTAACAAAACCAGTATGGTACTGGCACACAAATAGACATGTAGAACAACAGTACAGATTAGAAGACACAGAGACAAATTCACATAAATACAGTTATCTCATACAAGACAAAGGAACCAAAAACATACATTGGAGAAAAGATAGCCTCTTCAACAAATGGTGCTGGGAAAACTGGAAATCCATATGCAGCAAAATGAAACTAAACCCCTATCTCTCACCATGCACAAAACTCAATTCAAAGTGGATCATGGACCTAGGAATTAGACCAGAGACCCTGCGCCTAATTGAGGAAAATGTAGGTCCATACCTTCATCATGTTGGATTAGGCCCCACTTCCTTAACAAGACTCCTAAAGTGCAAGATATAAAATAAAAAATCAATAAATGGGATGGATTAAAATTAAAAGCTTCTCAGCAAAAGAGACAATCAATGAGGTGAACAGACAGCCTATATCTGGGAGCAAATTTTTGCCATATGCACATCAGAGAGAGCACTAATTTCCAGGATCTATAAAGAACTCAAAAAACTTAGCACCAAAAAAACGAACAACCCAATCAATAAATGGGCTAAGGAGCTGAACAGACACTTCTCAGAAGAAGATATACAATCCATCAACAGACATATGGAAAAATGTTTAACATCTCTAGCAATTAGAGAAATGCAAATCGAAACTACTCTAAGATTTCATCTCACTCCTGTCAGAATGGCAGTTATCAAGAATACAAGCAACAATAAGTCCTGGCGAGGTTGTGGGGAAAAAGACACGCTCAAACATTGCTAGTGCGACTGCATATTGGTGCAACCAATCTGGAAGGCAGTATGGAGATTCCTTAAAAAACTTGGAATGGAACCCCCATTTGACCCAGTTATTCTACTCCTTGGTCTATATCCTAAAGACTTAAAGATAGCATACTACAGTAATACAGCCACTTCAATGTTTATAGCAGCATAATTCACAATTGCTAAGCTGTGGAAGCAACCTAGATGCCCTTCAATAGACGAATGGATAAAGAAACTGTGGTATACATACACAATTGAATATTACTCAGAAATAAAAGAGAATAAAATTGTGGCATTTGTGAGTAAATGGATGGAGTTGGAGAATATCATGCTAAGTAAAGTAAGCCAATCTCAAAAAACCAAAGGTCAAATGTTTTCTCTGAATAGTGGATGCTTATCCATAATGGGCGTGGGGGTAGGGAGCATGAGAGAAATGGAAGGACCTTGGATAGGGCAAAGGGGAGGTAGGGAAAGGGAGGGGGCATCAGGGTAGCAAGGATGGTGGAATGGGATGGACGTCACTACCCTAGGCACATGTATGAAGACACAAATGGTGTGACTCTATCTTGTTTACAACCAGAGAAATGGAAAATTGTGCTCCATATGTGTACTATGACTTGAAATGCATTCTTCTGTTTTAAAAAATAAAAATAAATAAATTTAAAAAAAGAGTAACGAACACTGGTAACAGGAAAGAGAATGAGCGTAACTTTGAACCCAATGACTAGTGAGGATTTATAGGTAAAGAGCAGAGCAAGGGGTTAGTGGATGGAAAGTTACTCAAAAGGGGCATCAAAAGTAGGTGGAGTCTTGCTTAACTGGCCCAATAGTGTTCTTGCCAGAAGAGGTCAAGGACTTAAACATTCAGGGCCGAGGGCGAAGAACTTAATCAGACAGGAAGGATAGGGGAGTCTCCCTAAGTCAGCTCAGTGGGATCCTTGCTGCAGGAATGCTGAGGTCAAGGCTAGTTGGGAAGAAGTCTAAGGGGAGCCTAACTGAAGTTTGGTCAAGGAGTCTTTACCTCGTCCTTCTTTCTGTCTCCGCCTCCCTCTTTTCTTCCTTTCTTCCTTTATCTAACAGTCTTACTGTGCAAATCTGGGGGAAAGACATAAAATCTTGTCCTCAAAGAACTTATCATTTAGCGAAATTCTTTCCGAGTAGTTAAATCCATAAATGATAAATCAAAATTTCTAGTGATCTATTGTTGTAGATATCTATATCTATCTATCTATCTATCTATCTATCTATCTATCTATCTATCTATCTATCCATCCATCTATTTTTTTAATTTTGGTACCAGAGATTGAACCCAAGGGTGCTTAACCACTGAGCCACATTCCTAGCCTTTAAAATTTTTCATTTTGAGACACAGTTTTGCTAAGTTGCTTAGGGCCTCCCTAAGTTCCTGAGACTGGGTTTAAACTTGTGATCCTCCTTGTCTCAGCCTCCTGAGTGGCTGGGATTACAGGGGTAAGTAGATATTCTTTACCTGCCTTCATCATCTTCCCCAACTCATAATTACATCGAAGCTGTTGGTTCAGAGTTACTCTTTGCTCTTCACACCTCAAAACTCCAACATATCTGCTTATGATGAATACCTGTACAATTTGTAAAAAATAAAGATTTGCTGAATAGGAATTCATGAGAGAGGGAGCCTACAACTTTACATTTAAAAAAAAATTTTTTTTTAGTTGTAGATGGACACAAATATCTTTATTTTATTTATTTATTTTTATGTGGTGCTGAGGATCAAACCCAGTGCCTCTTGCTTGGAAGGCAAGCGCTCTACCACTGAGCTACAATCCCAGCCCACAACTTTGCATTTTTTCCCCCAGACACTTCCAGCTAAGAAAAACTATAATTTGGGGGGTCCTTAAAATGTCATCTCCAGACCAGCAGGCTCTCAGCATAAGCTGGAAACTTGTTATAAGTGCATATTTTCTGATCTATTTCAGAATTACTGAATCAGAAACTCTGGGGTGGGCCTAGCAAGCTGTGGTTTAGGAATCCCTAATGTTTGAGAATCACTGATAAAAGAAAATAATTTGCCTGGCATGGTAGTGCACTCAGGAGGCTGAGGCAGGAGGATAACAAGTTTGAGTCCAGCCTCAGCAACTTAGTGAGACCTTGTCTCAAAATAAAAAATAAAAAACATGAGGATGTGGCTCAGTGGTAAAGCATCCCTGGGTTGAATCTCTAGTAAAAAAAAAGACAAAAAAGGAACAGCTTTGCATTGGGTCTAAGGAAACAAGAGCATACCTGGTGCACACACTTTTCTGAGATCCAAAGGGTTAAAGTGAAAAGAAACCAGTAACCCAGTGGAGGCTATGAGAAGTGGAGTATGGGTAAGAACAGACAAGTTGAACGGGAAGGTGATCATGGAACCTGTGGAGACTCTCCTGTCTTGGATCTCTGAAGATCTACAGCATCATTTGTCTGCAGGCTGCAGAGGACGTGTGCCTGTGTCTGTGGCCAGGCTGAGTGCTGTGAGGGAATGTTGACTTAGAAATGGATTGAAGTCAGTGAGAGGCTTATCTCAGAAGCAGGAGAGACCCAACTCCTGGATGTAGAAATCAGCCATGAAGTTGGTTACAATGTGGCAAGGCCCTATCCCTCGTACAGACTTATTTTTTTAATGGAAAAAAAATCCTACATTTCTAATAAGAATTCTAAAGCCCTTCCTCTTTTTCCACGGGAAAGAGCGGTGGTGCTATGTGATACTTTTTTCCTCAGGTATGTTGGCTTAGAGAAACATATTAGATAATGAATTATTCAGGGTGATTTCCTAGGCTGGGGGAGAGACGCACCTGTCTGAGATGCTCATAGACTTGATTAGATAACATTTGTCAGCTGCATCAGTGGCAGGTAACTTCTGACGAGAATTGTATTTCCCTGTAGGTAGTGGAACCAAGCGATGTTCCGAATTTCACTGGGTTGTTGAAGAGGTTTGTAGGAGTGTCATGCCTAAGAGGCTGTACGGCAGTTGTCAAGATAATCAGACTTTTTGCAATCATTATTTTCTGCTTTTTTTTTTCAAAGTTCCTAAATGGAAATGCAAAATAGCCAAGAAGAGATTTCGCATTTGTGGGGTATAAAAAGATCATTAAATTCCTGTGAATGTTTTACCTTTTCTTTTTCTTTCTCTTGTCTATCTTTAGGTGCATTTCCTAAATTGTGGATATACAATGAACCAATTTGTTTCCTGCCAAAATCTTGTCTTTATACACCAAACTACTAATACACGGGAGGTTTTCCATTTTGCTTAAAGTGTCTTTTATTTTAGAGGGATTTTCATATTCTGTAACACTCTCTTTTAGAATTGTTTATATATCCCCCAGAAATGCACAGCATTGTTTATTGTGCTGGGGTAGAAACATCTGTGTCTTAGCTCTTAGCACAGCTGGTAAGAAGGGAGAGCTTAAATCATGGTGTGTGGGAAAGTGAGAGTACTTGGGTTCAAATCCAGCTCTGGGAGATCTTAGCGATGGCACATGGCCTTCTTCTGATGGTGCTGATGACTTCATTTTTAACATTCCTTAAAAAGAATATTGTGGCATTAAATAGAATTATATATGTGGGCTATTTTCACTCAATGTTAATAAACTCTTCTTAAAAGTCTGTGTAAAGTTTTGGTAATAGGTCTCAAATTAGAGAAAAGCCCTAGGTGGGGATTCAGGAAAGTGGAATCTAAAATCTATTTAATTTACCTTCAATTCACAGTTTTGTTATCCATGTTAGGAAGGATTTGAATTAGATGTTTTCTGGTTTTTTTTTTAGTACTGGAGATTGAACCCGGGGGCACTTAACCACTGAGCCATATTCCTAGCCTTTTTTATTTTTTATTTTGAGATAGATTGCCCTATTGCATAGGGTCTTCCTAAGTTGAGGCTGGTCTCAAATATGTGATTCTCCTGCCTCAGCCTCCCGAGTGGCTGGTATTACAGCCATTCACCACCATGCACTAAGAGCTACTCCAAGGAGTGAATCTTACAATTGTTCTAAAAAGAGCCCATACAATTTTGATAGAGCCAGCATGTGGAACTGACTCTTTCCCTCTCCACCTCTCCTCTCCTTCACTTTCATTTTTCTTACTCTTACCTGTTCTGACTACCTTTATGTTACACATCTTTCTTCTTCTAAAGTGGCATCCTTCTTCTTGTGGCATCATAGAGAAGAGGCAATATGGAAAATTAAGTTTTTCCTTTAGGAGAACTCAGCAACCCTGATTTCCAAGCCAGAATCTCTATGTTGGAACCCCACCACTGAAAAATATTAACAAGACTTGGGTCCACAGGATCTGACATTGTTGGGGCTTTTGGGTTTGTGTCACGGTGGAATGATAAGGGAGTGGTTGATTCAGTTTGTAACATAAGTGGGTTCCACAGTTCTGGGGTCAATTTTGGTTGTCAGTCAAAAGATGGTTCCACCATCCTCAGAGGAAGGAAAAAATACCTGTTATTCAGTGGCTTGTCGAAATTGAACTACAAAGGCATTGTTCAGATTATCATGTTTAAGTGTGAATTATTTCACAATAAAATACAATAGCCTCAGATGATTGGCCAAAATGATTGCCACTCATTAAAAAATAGCAATAGAAATAAAAGTAACTGACTTTGAAAGAAGATTATGTTATATCACTTTAAGGCAGTGAGTTAAATATATGTGCCATTTTATGTTAATAATGAGTTCATATATGAAACTATAGGTGAAGAGAGTAGGGGCCCTCTGTAAATGCCGAGAGCTTAAATTGGTTGCTACACTTTCACTATATAAACAACAGCCTTGAAAAAAATGTGTAGACATTTTAGCATTTACGACAAAGACAAAATAAGGAAAAATGTTAGAATCAGAGACACTGAACTCTCACTGAAGAAATAATTTTGCAGATGAATCTGCTCTGGATAAAGGGATGGAGAAGGCAGTTCTGATTTTCAGCACAAAATTGCCCTGTGATGGAGGTGACTCACTTTCCCAGCTACCCTACTCTGAGCTCCTTGCTCAGCCCCCTGACCCCTATTTTATTCCTCCCGGTTGGAACTGAGCTACAGAATGGCCGATGCTACCTTCAGCTTTGAAAGTGAGTCAAGAAGAGAATTAAGTAGCAATTCTAAGAGATAAAAACATTAAGAAATATTGCCTCAGACTAAAAAATTGCCCCCAGATTTTTCTCAAGTGCTGCGGAAATGAAAGCAGAAAATTGCTCTGTGCCATTTGTGGGGCTCACTGCTATTAGAGACAGATGATAAACCTCACCAAATTGGCACACCACGCAACCGGCTGGAGCAGATAGACATAGCTTGCCCTTTTTAAAACAGAGCTAACATGGCAATAAGCTGATTGCAGCTAAATCAAACCCTCCCACTGAGCTCTCTTTCTGGAGGCCACCGTTGAAAGGAGTAAATATAAATATGTATGTGAACGCGTTTTGTGTTCTTTTACTTAGATCCCTCTAAAAAAATGGCGTGAAAGATCTGAGTGATTTAAGCTTCCTCCTTCCTGCTCCACTGGGATGTGATCTCAAATTACCTGATTTCTAGGCAGATTTGGGGTATCAGACTCTCCTAGCAAGGCTGTGTATTCTTGGAATCAAACCTTTCATCTTAGCTCTGATGTTTGTTTGTTAGCCGAGTGTTCTAAGCAGGTAGTTCCCTTCTCTGGTCCTTAGTTGGAGGGATACGATTTATTACATTTTTAGTAAGACTCTGACTCCATTTTAGTGAACTGAGATTTTTTTTCTTGTTTTATTTTGTTTTTGGTAGTTTGATCTCTTTTGGTGAATGAGAGAAAGAAAGAGAGTTGGGAGAAAGAAAAAAGAGAGCACACACAAAAAAGTCTAAAGTGTAACAATAAAGAAGTGAAAGCGAAGGGGAGGAAGGAAAGAGTAACAGGGATTAATGAGTTTGAGAAAGTCCCAGGAAGGGGCCTGGAGTGCCACAAAATTCCTGAGAATGGCAAGTGGTGGTAGGGAGATTGACAGGGGACTTTGAATGATGAATTGATGTCCTTTTACATGTGTTAGAGAGGTATTTGAAGAATGAATTCCCTTTATGATTCCCAAGTTTAATTTTATGGCTGGACAGCACAGAATGGATCACAGGGACCCTAGTTTATACTCGGGCTATGCTTAACACGAACTTCTTTTGACTTCAAAGCTCTAAAACTAGGTATTGGCATATCTATTTTCTATATAACTCTTGAGAGTTGCATAAAGTTTATTAGATTGGAGGGGGTGTCAGATTTCAAATCCAGTCTAAATTCCAACCGTTGCTCTCTATATCATGTTTCCAAGCCACCGGATTCCAAAAGAAGCCATATGACAGAAATAAATGACTGTTTTAAATAACAGGAGTTGTATCATGGAAAAGCTTTTTGCCTTGTCAAATTGTGGAGAGCAAAGTTTTGGCTGTTGACTAAATCATTGCCAGGTATTCATTGACCAGGGCCTGTATTTGTTTAGCCAGCAATTAGTTGTATATGGATGTATATGTTGTTTCAAGGACTCGAGGAAAGAAATATAAATAAAAAAGAGATGGGACCTCTGTTCTTGTGGAGCTTGTAGCCCCAGTGAGGAGATGGTCATTCCTCATTTACCCATAAATTCATAAGTACATAGAGACCAGGTTATTTGAAAGAAAGGAATAAGGTTTTCTGAAGTCTGTACTGACAAAACTGGAGATTGAAGGGATACAGAAAGACCCAGGGATTTGCACTTATCACTCATTTTGGAATGTTGCCCCCTTTGTTCAAAATACCTATTGATTATCTATCTTGTTCACTCTATTCAGGGCCTAGAATAATGCCTGGCACACAATAGACAAAGTTCCTACATTTATGTAACTTACATGCCCGTGGGTGAAATGGACAGTAAATGATAAATCAGTGCATGACACAGCTTCAGTGGGGATGAGGGGAGGAAGAAAAGGAAGATGAAGGAAGGAGGAAGAGTAACCACAGGGGTTCTTTTTGGTGGGGTGTTTGAGGAGGTGATGCTGAGAGGGGTAGCAGAATGAAGACTAGGTCTGAACCGTGTGATGTGGGGTGGTGATGGGGAGAGCACAGCAGGCCAAATGAGCAGCCAGAGCAAAGCACCCTAGACAGGTGTGTTCTTGGTGTGTGCAAGGAAGCGTGTGTGGGGCAATGTGAGGTAAGGGAAAGCCAAGGACCACATACTTGGAGAAATGGTCAAGGGCTGCACAGAAGACCTCAGAAATGATTTTGGATCTTGTTCTTGATATGGCAGGAGGCAATTGGGTTCTTTTGAGCAAGGGGGTTACCTGATTTCACACACACATACACAAGTGTTTGCACATAAGAATATTTGTATATACGTACACATTATATTAGCTTTTGAAGAATAGATGGAAGGGGAGTGGAAGAGGATGAAAATAAGAAGACAATTATTATGGATGAAACAGGCCAAATGAAAGATGCTGGTGGCTTTGGCCTCAACCAGAGAAGTTTTAGAAATACAAAATTCCAAAGCTGTGTAGAGAGCTATATCTGTGTATGCAAAGCTTAATCCCAGCACTTGTAGCAGTACCTCCAGGGGCATTAACTGGGCTTTCCTAGGAATAAAGGGACCTATTTCCATTATTGGGCACATTCACCAATCAATATAAATCAGAAAATCTTAGATCAAATTTGTGCCCCCTACGGCATAATGTAAACGATGAAGGGGAGAGACCTCGTTTTGTCATTTTCTTTTCAAATATAAAGTTGTATTAAAGAAAACATTTTTCTCAATCACAGGTGCAGATGGGAAGAATGAGTGACATCTTGATGTCCTTTCTTTGATAAGTCTTCTCCCTTGGCAGCTTCCAGTGTACTTTTTAGGAACAAGCTTCAATTTATCTTTGACAGAGTGGATCTGTGTCTTGGAGCCAGCAAAGCTGCATTTAAAAGTATGCTTCTTGCCTGAGATTCTCAGAGGAGCAGAAATGCAAAGAACAGAACAGTGTCCTGAACGTCTGGAGAGCTCAGACGCGGGAGAGTCATCAAGAGGTAACTGTTGTCATTGCGACCCCTGGCGTTCAAGCACCCCAGTGCTGCTTCTATCCATTGTGCACTTGATTGTTTTGATCATCCTGTGTGATAACTGGGGCAAGAATGTTTGCCTCAGTCTTACTGGTGAGTGCAGTGATGTTTAAAGGGGTGGATTGATTGCTGGCAATGAAGGGACACATTTGCTGACTTACAATTATAAATGTAAAATCCTGACACAATGATGGGTACCTAGTAGGTTCTCCATTTTTTATCTTCTTGCTCAATTGGCCTCTGCATATGTATTATTTCATATTTATAAATAAATTGTCGAGCTATCACTAGCCAGTACTTAATAATTTTACTTTCTCTTCGGTTTATGTGTTTCAGTTTCTAAGATAATTCAGCAGCCCACTGACAGACAATTCACTGGTGCTAGGGACATTTCAATAGAACCTGCTTTCCTAAGACCTCAGTGTTTTCTGGCATTTCCCTGGATATATTCCAGGTGAAGTTCTTAGAAAAGGTATAACTGCTGTCATGAAGGAGCTCAGACAGTATTCTTTTTTTTTTTTTTAAGATATTTTTAGTTGTAGATGAACACAATACCTTTATTTTATTCATTTATTTAGATGTAGTGCTGAGAATCAAACCCAGTGCCTCATGCATGCCAGGCAAGTGCCCCACCCATGAGCCACCACCCCAGCCCTCAGACAGTATTCTTGACATTGCTGTGCTTCCTCAAGCAGATCATTGGGAATCATGAGGCTGGTTTTTGGAAATACTTACACAATCTCCATACAGAATACATCCAGCACTCAAAACTTAAGATAATTTGAACTCCGTGGGTATTCCTTTAAACAAGGATTATTTAGCTACACATAAAATCCCTAACTTCTTAGCAAACCAAATAGAGTGGACATTTATTGAAGTCTGGAGGCCTTTTAAAAAAATGGATGGAATGGGTAGAGTTTCAAAGTTTGAGGCTTTCCAGAATTCAAATATGCTACTTGAAATAAGTTGTATAGAGTATAGGACTCTTGGAATTTTGGAAACTGAGAGTGACCGGGGAAGGTACTAGGGGTGGATATTTCTTTCTCCATCTGAGCAACCAAGGTACCATGTTATGGAATCTGCCCTAAATAAGATCATCATCATCCTGGTTCTCTTCCTCTTCCTCCCTTCTTCCCTTCCTTTTCTTTTCTCTTCCTCTTCTCTCTTTATATTTATTTTTTAAAATTAACAAATAAATTTGTATACATTTAATAAGTGTAAAAGTTGTTTTGAAATACATAAGTACTGTTATATATGCAGAATATATCAGCCTTTAAAAAGAATGAAATCCTGTCATTTGCAACACAGATAATCCAGACATGTTGAGCAAAATAAGCCAGATACAGAAAATAAAACAAAAACCAACCAAGAAAACCCCATGCTATCCCACTGACATGTACAATCTTCAGTTAAACTCCCAGAGGTAGAGAATAGACTGATGGTTACCTGGGTGTGTGTGTGTGTGTGTGCGCTGGGAGATGTTGGTTCAGTGATACAAAGTTTCAGCTACAGGAAGAATGTCCAAGAGATCTATTGTAAAGTATGGTGACTATAGTTAATACTACAGTTAATAACAATGTTTTGTATTCTTTTTTTGTATTAAAATCATTATATTTTATAAGGATTATAAGTGAAAGGACTCATATATTTAATGAACAAAATAGTAGTTCACAAGAAATGCTCACAAAAACTCTTGCATAAACACTGCCATGGCATGATGCACACTTTCCGAGTCCCAACACTAAGGGTGAGTTTTATACAATTCAGTATTAATACCAATAGGCTATACAATAATTGCACCGAAGCATTCCTGTTTGTCTTCCTAGCTCATATTCTGATAGCAGTGGTTCCTGAAGAAGGGCATTTAGCTGAGAAATCCACAGATTTGCAAAGTGTCTTGTATTCTTGAAAGTGTGCAAGGACTGCTTTTTCTCTACCTCTTCACCAGCATTTGATATTTTTAGTCTTTTTTTTTTTTTTGGTACTGGGGATTGAACTCAGGGGTACTCGACCACTGAGCCACATCCCCAGCCCTATTTTGTGTTTTATGTAGAGACAGGGTCTCACTGAGTTGCTTAGCACCTCGCCGTTGCTGAAGCTGGCTTTGAACTCGTGATTCTCCTGTCTCAGCCTCCCTAAGTGCTGGGATTACAGGCTTGAGCCACCGCGCCCGGCTATCTTTAATCTTTTTTGATAGTAGCCATTCCTTCTGGAGTGAAATGGTATCTCATTATGGTTTTGATTTGCATTTCCCTGATGATTAGTGATGCTGAGCGTTGTTGTATGTACGTACCTATTGGCCATTTGTATGTCTTCTTTTGAGAAATTGCAATTCAGATTATTTGTCCATTTTAAAAATTAGGTTGTTTTCTTGATATTGAGTTGTTGGAGTTCTTTATGTATTTTGGCTATTAACCTTGTTATGTGCAGTTTGCAAATATCTTTTCCTAATCTGTAGTTTGTCTTTTTACTCTGTTGATTGTTTCCTTGGATCTGTAGAAGTTTTTTTTTTTTTTTTTAGTTTGATATAATCCCATTTGTCTATTTTTGCTCTGGGGTTCATATTCCAAAAGATCTTTGCCTAGACCAGTGGCCTAGAGATTTCCCCCTGTGTTGTATGTTTTCAGGTCTTACATTTAAGTCTTTAATCCATTTTGAATTAGTTATTATAGATGGTGAAAAATAAGGCTCTAGTTTGCAGTGGATATCTAGTTGTCCCGTCTTCTGTATTTATACTGAGGGAGGTATCCAACAATGAAGAGTAGTTTAGAGATAATTGTTCAAAGTAGTTGAGACAGGAGTCATTCCTAGTGGCACCAGATGCCTGGTGATTGTTCTGTTTACATGTCAGGGGTGGAGACTTTACTAGGCTACTCCTTCCAGATGACCTTAGCTGTGTTTTACACATACATGGGGTTCCTTGATTCTTGTCCACTTCTTAGCTTTATTCTCTGCTTTCTGTTGACTCTATGAAGTACAGTATATTTTCCCGGTAGGTTCTTTTTAAAATGTTAGTTAGAATTGGTTCCTGTTGTATGTAATTAGAAAAGCTGACTGGGAGACTGAATAACAGCAATTTCTGTACTTTTCCTATCTGCCTATCCTTATTTGACTTTTCCTGCAAGGACTGATTTACATTCCAGCTCTTGCATGGAGCCCTCCCAGACTAATTCATTTCTGCATTGATTTTTGTGCTCTCTGAGTGCGTGTGGCCTTATGCTATTTAACATTTTATCATGTGATAACTGGTAATTTTTTTCTAACTGAATTAAATTAATTTATTTCAAATTCCTAATTCTATCAAAAGTTCCTCAAGGGCAGTTTCTTTTTCTGTCCTTTTCACTCTCATTTTTCTCCGTTTCTTCTCTCCTTGGTGCAACCTTGCATGATACAGCACAGCAAAAGTCAGAAGGTGAGAAAATACTTGTTTTTTAAAAATTGCTATATGTCATAGTGCTTTGTCCATTAACGAAATATTAAACCAAGCCTGTGTCACCCTGTGTTGGAAACTTCTGTATTTGGGTTTCTATATGAACAAGGGCAATATAAGAAACAGATGTTCTTGGGTATAAACTCTGGAGCCAATAGATTTGGATTTTGACCTTGGAAAGCTTTAATTTTTTTTTTTTTTTAGCTACATGACCTAGGCCAACTTACCACTCTCCTTATTAGTGAGTAAAACAAACACAAAACAAACAAAACAACTAAAGAGAGCTTTTCCCCCCAAGGCCATTATAGGTTCATTGATGTTGAGCTTTTCCTACAGCTGAAAAAGTGCCAGAGCCCCTGAGCTGGTGTGATGCCCTCAGAGAGGTTCAGGCAGAAGCTCTGGATCCTTTCCACTGTGAACTCTGGGAAGCTGGACAGGTCCTCTTCATGCTATTTCCAAACGTGAGCACCTTAAAACTAGCTTTGGGGATTGTTCAAGACTCTTATTGTGCTGGTTGGATGCTTAGGGTTCACAGATTCCTCGTACATTTTGGAAATCCTTTATCTTGTGAGCATAGCAGTTTTTCATGATAAACACCAAAAATAGCAGATATTAATAGTAATGGGTTTCCTAGATCTAGATTTGGCCAATCAGTCACACATGCCTCAGATTTGAATAAGTCATGATGCAAAAACAAAACAAAGCGAAACAGAAACCCAGGACCACCCAGGATGCGTCTAGGTCTTGAGTGTGGCAATGTCAGCATCTGTCTCCCATTTCTAAAGTTAGCAGGGGATGTGGTTCCAGCAGAGGCTTTTGAGAAGCAGTGTAGATAATATCAGTAACGCATTGATAGCATCTGATTTTAATGAAGTTCAGCTTACTAAGTGTTCTTTGATGGCTAGGCTTTTTTGTGCCCGACTTAAAACATTTTGCTTTTTCCAAAGACATGCTGATTTTCTTTCATATTTTATTCTAGAAGCTTTCTTGTTTTATCTTTCATGTTTTGGTCTGTAACTCTCCTAGAATTCATATTGTCTCTTGTATTTTATTATTTTTTCTTTTTCTTCATATGAATTCATATTGAATTCATATGTCTCATAGAATTCATATTGTCTCTTGTATTTTATTACTTTTTCTTTTTCTTCATATGATTATACCATTAACCATGTTTGAAGACCATTTCCCCTCATGGAGCTGCAGTGGTATCTTTGTCCAGGTAGGTGTAGATTGACTTTTTACCCCACTCTGTTCTCTTGCATTGGTCTTTTTGTCTCTCCTGGAACCAATGCCGCATGGTTATGGGTCTTAATATCTGGTTGTGTAAATTTTCAAGCTCTATTCTTTCCCAAGCACCCAATAATTTTGTAATAAAACTAACATTATGATTAAATTGTAGGAGTCAATCTTGCTTGCCACTAAGAACTTTGATATAGGGATAAAGTCCTCTTTAAACCAAAGTTTATACCTGATCATCAGCTACAATTCATCTCTTCTCTTTAAAATGTTCACTAGCATTGGTAGATGAGTTAGTCCTCTCAAAAGAATCTAATGAAAGATATTGTGTTTTGCTGGGCACAGTGGCACATGCCTGTAATCCCAGTGGCTCTGGAAGCTGAGGCAGGAGGATTGATTGTGAGTTCAAAGCCAACCTCAGCAATTTAGCAAGGCCCTAAGCAACTTAGAGAGACTCTGTCTCTAAATAAAAGGCAAAAAGATCTGGGGATGTGGCTCAGTGGTTAAGTGCCCCTGGGTTCAGTCCCTGGTACCAAAAACACCAATCCAAACCAAACCAAATCAAACAAAACAAAACAACTTTTTGTAGGAAGCTAGAAGCTGGTGGGTAATCACTTGTAGGTAAGTGTGAATGAACAAGTTCAAATCCAAGTTTCATTCTTTTAACAGTTTGAGTCTCAGACAAGTTAGTTATCATGATTCAGGTCTGTTGTCTCATATGAACGATAGACATAATACTCACCTAGATGACAAAACAAGCTGTTTATTTAAAATACTTCTCATGTAGTATTTAAAAATATTGATTGATGTTTCTTTATTGTATTCAATACTTGTACAAACCTGCATATCTCTGATATAACACTATAAACTCAACAAATAGGAATCCAGGCTAGATGAAATAAATGCCAATGGTTTTATTAGTTAAAAAAAGGCGGAAATCTTTTCAGCCAATTGAAATCTGTCACCCATTTGCAGTCTGGCTAGGACTGACAGAAAGTTAAATCTGTCATGTTGGAGAAAGAATTAAGCACTAATAACATTTATGTTCCAGATCAGTGATTCTCAATTGTTCTGGGACATTCTAGGGTTCTTTAGAAAGCCTCGGGGATTGTCAAAGAGAGAAGGTGATGGGTGGTGGGGGGCAAACCTGACTTGCTTCACCAGAAGTGTTCGTCATCTTTTTAAGTTGTTGATTGAATCATGTAATTTAAACTGCATTCTGTGAATCATGGCTAAAGGCCTCATGGGCCAAAGTTGATTTCTCTTCTTCCTCATTTGTGCAAATCCAAGGCCCCTGCTTTCCTGAATATTCATATATACTGCATGCACTCTGAAAGGGTCTGTGATTAGGAGGGCTCTTGGTGTCTTTCATGACGAAGGCCAGGCATGTATGGATTTACCATAGGCTGATTGACACCCTCTCTTTTGCTTTGGTCTTTGTTGACTCACAAGGGCACTCTGTTTCTTTTCCTTCCTTTGGCATCGAATCCCTCTTTCTCCAGAGTTGGAGCTGGCATCACACAGGAGCTCAGCATGTGCTTTTAAATTCAGATGATCAGGTAGCCAGAAAGTGCTAATAGCTTATCCTTTGTGAAATATGCTTTTATTTTGTTTTTGGTATATAGTGACCTTTGTATTTTTTCCCCTTATACCCAAGTGACAGTATTGTAATTAAAAAGTTGAGGTGAGAGAACGCGGGGAAGCCTGAGAAGGAGCGTGCGTGTTTCTGGTTTAATCCTATCATATCAAACAATGCTTTAAGCCTTTTGGTGAGCAAATAGAGAGCCAGAAACAAAATGTTTTTTTTTGTTAATATAATATTTTGTTTATTGTTATCTTTTAAGAAAAGATTCAGAATTCAAATGCTTTTGCTCTCCCAACTCTGTATCATTGCTTCAAGAAGTGAGTGGGATCATTGAATCCTTTAAGATATTGTGATCATATAAAGATTATGTACACACACGTATATGTTGTCACACAGAAGCATGCATATGCCTATAAGTTTATATGTATACATAATTTTTTGGATTGCAGATTTAGTATACTACCTAATCTAAATCAGATATAGATTCCAAACCTGAAAGCAGTTGATCAAAGTAAAACCACAAATAAGCCCCATGAACTTAAACTCCACTAACTAACCACTTTTTTTCCCCAAAATTCACATTCAGAGAATTGTTCCCTAAATGGATGCTCTCTTACATTACAGTGCATAGGAATACAGCAGAGAGGAGGGCATCACTGAATTTCTTCCCTCAGGTTTTTTCTCTGTTCAGTTCTGCAGAAAAACGGATGCTGCAGGGTAGCTAGGGAAGAAATTCATTCCCACCCGCACCGTCATAACCTTACTCACTTTGGCTGCTCTTAGTTATACCAGTCATGCATAGCGCCTCTAGTGTGGTCTTCTTCCAGACATTCTTCCTGATCTTTGCTTCCAAGGATGGCGAGATGCATACTCAGGGGGCCAAGTGCTTTCTCCTGGAGGCACATTCAGTTGGCTTTTGCTGCTCTTTTCTTTTTCATGCTACAAAATTCACTGAAGCCTTCTTTAGCTTAAAGTCCATTTTCTAAACTTGGGTCAGTTCACAAACATTCTTTGCAAATAAGCAGATAAGAGGTGAAAGAAATAAAAGCTACTTAAAGGATTTTTTAAAAACCTTTTTCAGATACAGATATATTTGAAGGCTTCACCAGGTTTGACCGTCTGCTATTTTGGGGATCTGTTGTTTTCACAGGAGTTGTTCCTTTGGTCCATACTTGGTATAGTCTAGATACTTGATAATCTTGCTAACCAGCAAGAGAAATTGGTTTATTTTTTTCTGGGAAAAGTGAATCAGTATCCAAATAGAAAATAAGTAAGGATTAACAATGAGTTATTTCAGGCCTTTAAAAATCATAAATCCTTATAAATTTGAATAGCTTTATGAAGATTCTTGTTGAACTCTTCTCTTACCCAGTGAAGGGGTAGAACTGAACTGGGCATGTGGATTGCCTTTAAAATTAACCTTTCTGTGGGAGCAGAAGTCTCTGAATCTCAGTCACCAAAGAGTGTATTTAAAGAGATAATATATAAAAAGGACTGATTGGCAGTAAAGTTGAGTAGGAGGAATTTGCCTTGAGTTCTCACTACCTTATTTCTGGGTAACACTGTACGCAGGTCATGTGCACATCTGACAGATTGATTATCTGACTGGTTTGCCCCTGATGTGTTTTGTGCTTAACTTTATTTTTTCATGATTTTTTTTTTTTTTTGCTCTTGACTTCTGGGCAGATTTGCCAGTGGTGGCATGAGCACAGAGCTAAATGCCAGGAAGAGAGGGAAACCAAAGTATTATTCTTCCCCTGTCTCTGACTTCGGAGTTGTTTTTGGCACCAGGGACATCAGCTTCAGGTCTAAGTTTCTATTGATTGGGCTGCTGGAGTTCCATTTTCCATCTGGTGGCTTCAGCTCCTGGACTTCACAAACCTTACCACATCACTTTGTCCCCCCACTTCCAACATGTCTGGCTTGTCTCACGCTCTTCTTTTTGGCTTTGCAGCTCTTTCATTATGTGGCTAAGCAATTCCTTGTATTAAATTCCTTCTGTTTGAAGTACCTGATGTAGTTTCTATTTTCTGGCTAGACCTGATTTATAGAGTCTCCTTTCTTTACACTACTTTTCTTTCCCTAAAAGCTTGCTGCTGCTTCTTCTTCTTCTTCTTCTTCTTCTTCTTCTTCTTCTTCTTCTTCTTCTTCTTCTCCTTTTCTCCTCCTCCTTCTTTTTTTAAAATTGTTTTTTAGTTATAGATGGACATAGCTTTATTTTATGTATGAGAATTGAACCCAGTGCCTCATGTGTGCTAGGCAAACACTCTACCACTGAGCTATACTCACTGTCCTAGATCACTGCTTCTTGATAGTGCTCTGTCAACACCAGATCTTTTATTCATTTTACAGCTTTTTTTGTGCCTAATGTCTTCTAGAATACATTCATTTCTTAAATGTTAAGACAGATAATGACCATAGGACATGAATTACAAACCTAATAGAGAGCTGAACAAGGCATTTATACCTGACTCTCCATTTTCTTAGCTGAAAAATGTAAAAATTCTCATTAGAGATAGTATTAGCAATTTTTGAAAGAGCCCCAAACTGTCATTTCTTCTAAAAAATAGATACCACAAACTTGGAAGTCATTTGTGTATTCTCTCTCAGCAGCAATATTTACTGTTTCAATTCAAATTGATAATAACTAATTTTAAGGTGAAATTTGGAACATAGAAGCTATGAGTACATTTCAGTTCAATATATAAACTGCCTCTGACTTCAGTTTTTATCCTATTGGGACTGAGGGTGTCTATGGGCGTTTCCCTAATGCTGCTAGTAGTTGGGTATTTCCTGCCTTGATTCTGGTCAGAGGTATTAGAGATCCCTCAGAGGAAGCTTTTTTATTTTCAAGACTCTTAAATAGCCATTGCCAGGTCCAAATCCTGGAAGGCACATTTTAAGTCTAAGATATTTATTATTTATATGAAATATATTCTTGTATGTTAACACGGTAGAACCCCTAATTTCTGATTCTCCAACTTTAGTGACATCAAAATTATTTCTAAAAATTTTGTGAAAATTACAGAATTCTAAACTTTAATCACTGATATCTGGATTTAGAAGTTCTAAGTATGGCCTAAGATTCTACATTTTCAAAGATTCTCTGGCACTGCGGATGGGCTACAGATCATGCTTAAACACAGTAAGCATGAGTTTGATTAAATTCCTATAGAGAATGTTCCTCAGAAAATCAGTTCCAGATACATTGGTTAATAGTTTCCCTTAATGATGTTTCTCTTATAACCTGAACAATTCTCTGTTCTTTCAGCAGTTTCTTTAGTCTACAAACTCCTTTAAAGATCAATTATATTTCTGTATAGTGACCATTTGAAGAGCTATGGGGTAACTGCTAAGGGACATTATAATTATTAGCTCTTACAACTTTTTGTTGCTCAAAGAATGACCCATCTATTTAAAGAACATAAGATGATTATATTCTTTTGGATGTCCTAGACTAAGTAATAACCACAAGAAAATCAATGAGATGAGTTAATATATAAAAGTAAGGACAAACTATGTTTATCTGCAGATGATATAATTTACCAATAAAATAGAAGGGAATTAAATGAAAACTCTTAGAATAAATGAATTGAGTAAGGTATACTTATAAAAATTTTCAATTTGAAGAAATATGATTGCTGGACTTGGACTTGGGAGGCTGCATGTTGTTTTTATTTTGATTTTTATATTGATATGATTATTGATGTATTCATTATAATAATAAATATTTGTTTCTTCACTTATCCATCCATGTATGTATTGGTCATAGGTTGGTACTAAAACGGATTTTGAGGTGAGCATTAGAGGTTATGTGGTCAATATGTATTTATTTGGTAGTTGAAGGGATGGGAAGAAAGGAAGTAAGACAGGAATAGATGAGAGGTGGTCAAAAAAAAGAAGCCATTGCTTTACAATAAGCCACAAATGGTACAGCCAATTGCACATCCAGTTCAACTACTCATGATCACAGGATGCTTTGGGACAGAGCTTATAAACAATAAATATTTATGTCTCACATCCTGGAGCTAAAGTCCAAGATCAAGGAACTAGCAGATTTGATGTTTGATGAGGGCTCTTTTCTTGTAGACCAAGTCCTCACTTAATGGAGGGGTGAACATGCTTCCTCTAGCCTCTTTTATAAGGGCATTAATCTCATTCATGAATCCTATTCCTAATTTGTTAAGAGTTTTCTTTTGAAATGGTAAAAAGCTTGGAGTCTACTAAATGCATATTTTATATCTAGAAAAATTATTTTAGGTTTCTTACCTCATTTTAATTTGGTAATTTAGATTTTCAATGTTAAATGAATCATGTTGGTTTAGAAGAAACTTGGTTTTAATATTTTTTTTACATATTGATGAAATTTTTTAAGGATTTAATGTCTGTAGTCATGAAAAAATAGATCTTTCTCTCATCTGGTTTTGGTGTTAAGCTAATGCTGTCATTCTAAAATGAGTTGGAGAACTTTTTTTTACTGTTTTTTCCATTCTATTAAAGAGGATACATAATGTTAGGGTTCTTTCTTTTTTATTGTTTAGGAGAAGAATTCAACAAACAAGTCATCTGGTTGGAATTTTGTTTGTGAGAATAATTTAATAATGAATTTAAATATAAAAAATACATATAGAATTGTTCAAATTCCCTATTTCTTTCTGTATTCCTTTAGCTTAAATTGTATTTATGTAAAAAAATTCATGTAAAATTTCAAATTTGCATAAAAATGTTGATAATCATCTTTAAAAAATAGCTTTATTGAGGTATAAGTAGTATACAAAGAACAGCACATATGTGATGTGTGTAATTTAGTGAGTTTGGACATATGCAAATGCCCATGGTCAAGGTAAATGACATGCATACCTTCAGACATTTCCTTGTGTCCCACCTTTTTGCACAATATCATATTATCTTATTACTCTCTGTAGGAATTGTATTGGTGTCCTCTGTTCATTACTGAAATTTATGATTTGTGCATTCTTTTCTTCCCTTTTACTGATTACTTTTGTTAGGAGGCTATCAAGTTTATCATCCTTTCAAAGAAACAATTCTCATATTTGTTGACTTATTTTTTTAAGTTTGTCTTCTGTATTAATTTTTGCTCTTATTTCTATTCCTCCTCATTTTCCTGGGGTTTCATCTTTCAGTTCTTTATTAAACATTTCTATTGAGATGAATACTTAGTCATTCCAGTTTTCTAATATATGTATTTAAGTGTAGGTTTAGCTGCATTCAAATGTTGCTGGGTACAGAGATCTGTGGTTGTAGTTTGTGTGTGTGTGTATATGTGAATGTGTGTGTGTTTGTATAGCATCTAGTCCATTTACATCTACTGTTGTATTAATTGATTTACTGTTTGTTCTCTATTTATGCCACTTGTAATATTCCTTCCCCTCCATCTTTCTTGCCTTTTCTGAGTTAATCATGTTAAAAATTATTCCATTTCCTCCACTTATTAAATTATAATTTTACTTTTATTTTTGTGGTTCCTCTAAAAATTAAAACATGCATCTTCAACTTATTTCAGTGTAATTTAGAACTTATCCCATTTCTGTTAGAATTTTCAGGCTTTAGGACACTACAGTTTTGCTTATCTCCCTCCTCTGTGTTACTGTTAATAGATATGCTTTTCTATATCTACTAAATAATAATATATCTATTCTATATCTATTAAATAATAGCATTACTATTTTATACTATAAATATTTGTTTTGATTTGCTTATTTAAAAAAAATCCTCCCCTTGAAAACTGCAAATGTGTATGTAGCAAAATGAAATTAAGTGCCTCTCTCTTGCTCTGCACAAAACTCAACTCTACATGGATCAAGGACCTAGGCATTAGACCAGAGACCCTGTACCTACCAGAAGAAAAAGTAGGCCTAGGAACAAAATTCCTCACAAGACTCCTAAAGCACAAGAAGTAAAACCAAGAATCAATAAATGGGATGGTATCAAACGAGATAGCTTCTTCACCACAAAGGAAACAATCAAGAACATGAAAAGAGAGCCTACAGAATGGAAGAAAATATATGCCACCTGCGCCTCAGATAGAGCATTAATCTCCAGGTCATATGAGAACCCCAAAGCTTAACACCAAACTAAGAAATAACCCAATCAATAAATGGGCAAAGGAACTGAACAGACACTTCACAGAAGAGGAAATATGATCAGGCAGTCGGGTGTAGTGGCGCAAGCCTGTAATCCCAGCACTTAGGGAGGCTGAGACAGGAGAATCACAAGTTCAAAGCCAGCCTCAGCAATGGTGAGGTGCTAAGCAACTCAGTGAGACCCTGTCTCTACATAAAACACAAAATAGGGCTGGGGATGTGGCTCAGTGGTCATGTGCCCCTAAATTCAATCTCCAGTACCAAAAAAAAAAAAAAAAAAAAAAGAAAGGAAGAAAGAAATATGATCAGTCAACAAATATATGAAAAAATGTTCAACATCTCTAGCAATTAGAGAAATGCAAATTAAAACTACACTGAGATTCCATCTCACTTCAGTCAGAATGGCAATGATCAAGAACACAAGTAACAATGAATACTAATGAAGATGTGGGGGAAAAGGTACACTTATACATTGCTGGTGGAACTTCAAAGTGGCACAACCACTGTGGAAAGCAGTATGGAGACTCCTCAGAAAACCTGGAATGGAACCACCATGGACCCAATTATCCCATTCCTTGGTTTATACCCAAATGACTTCAAATCAGCATAGTATAGTGACACAGCCACATCAATGTTTGTAGGAGCTCAATTCATAATAGCTAAGCTATGGAACCAACTGAGGTGCCCTTCAACAGATGAATAGATTAAAAAAAATGGAATATATACACAATGGAATATTACTCAGCCATAAAAAAGACTTTATGACTTTTGCTGGTAAATGGATGGATCTGGAGACTATCATTCTAAGTGAAATAAGCCAGTTCCCTAAAACCAGAGACCAAATACTCTCTCTGATATGCAGATGGTAACATACAATAAGGGGGAGGGGAAGAATAGAAGTTCATTGGGTTAGACAAAGGGGAATAAAGGGAAGGGAGTGGGGAATGGGAATAGGAAAGATAGTAGAATGAATTGGACATAACTTTCCTATGTTCATATGTGAATTATGAATACAAACCAGTGTACAACCACAAGAACAGGACGTTATACTCCATGTATGTATAATATGTCAAAATACATTCTACTGTCATGCGTATCTTAAAAAAAAGAAACAAAAAATACAAAAATACAAAAAATAATTCTCTCTTTTTGTTCTTCATTCATCTTGCATTCCCATGTTTCCTTCTGATTTTTTTTTAGGCTGACCAGTACCTTTTAAAAGGATATTTATCATATTTTATGTAGGTTTTCTAGTTTTTTAGATTTTTCTGAATAATCTACTGTATTTCTGGAAGTAGAATTTAGTTATTTCTTTTCAATGGAATTTTCCCCCTTGCTATTGTACTTATTTTTAAATTTCTTTATTTATTTTAATTAGGTTTATACGACAGCAGAATGTATCTTGATTCATTGTACATAAATGCAGCACAACTTTTCATTTCTCTGGTTGTGGATGCAGAGTTGCACCATATGTGCAGTCATACATGTACCTATGGTAATGATGTCCAACTCATTCCACCATCTTTTCTGTCCCCATGTCCCCTCCCATCCTCTCCTTCCCCTTTGTCCAATCAAAGTTCCTCCATTCTTCCCATGCCCCCAACCCCTCATTATGGATCAGCATCCACTTGGCAGACAGAACATTCAGTCTTTGGTTTTGTGGGATTGGCTTACTTCGCTTAGCATGATATCCTTCAACTCCATCCATTTACCTGCAAATACCATAATTTTATTCTCTTTTAATGTTGAATAATATTCCATTGTGTATATATGCCACAGTTTCTTTCAAGAGCATCTAGTTGATTCCACAGTTTAGCTATTGTGAATTGAGCTCCTGTAGACATTGATGTGGCTGTGTCACTGTAGTATGCTGATTTTAAGTCCTTTGGATATACACCAAGGAGTGAGATAGCTGGGTCAAATGATGGTTCCATTCCAAGTTTTCTACGGAATTTCCATACCGCTGTCGAGATTTGTTGCACCAATCTGCAATCCCACCAGCAGTGTGGGATTGTGTGAGTGTGCCTTTCCCCTGACATCCTCATCAACACTTATTGTTGCTTGTATTCTTTTTTTTTAACTTCTAAAAAATGTTCTTTGTTGACTTATTTATTAATTTATTCCCCACCTTCTCCTCAATCTAAAATAGTTTTTTTTACTTCTTCTTCTTTTTTTCATATTTCACCACCTTTACTGTCCCCATACCTCCTCCCCCCTTACACCCTGTGAACAGAGTTCCTCCATTGTTCCCATATCCTTCCCCACATTATGGATCAGTATCCACTTATCAATGAGTACATTCAGCATTTGGTTTTCTGAGATTGGCTTACTTCACTTAGCATGATATTCTCCAACTCCATCCATTTACCTGAAAATGCCAGAATTTTATTCTCTTTTATTGTTGAGTAATATTCCATTCTGTATATATACCACAGTTTCTTTATCCATTCATCTATTGAAGGGCATCTAGGTTGGTTTCACAGTTTAGCTATTGTGAATTGAGCTGCTATAAACATTGAAGTGGCTGCGTCATTGTAGTATGCTGTTTTTAAATCCTCTGGGTATAGATCGAGGAGTGGAATAGCAGGCTCAAATGGTGGTCCAATTCCGAGTTTTCTAAGGAATCTCCATACTGCTTTCCAGATTGGTTGTACCAATTTGCAGTTCCACCAGCAATGTATGACCTCACCAACACTTACTGTTGTTTGTATTCTTGATAATTGCCATTCCGACTGGCATGAGATGAAATCTTAGGGTAGTTTTGATTTGCATTTCTCTGATTGCTAGAGATGTTGAACATTTTTTCATATGTCTGTTGATGGATTGATTGGGCTGTTAGTTTTTTTGGTGATAAGTTTTTTGAGTTCTTTATATATCCTGGAGATGAGTGCTCTATCGGATGTGTGTGTGGCAAAGATTTGTTCCCA
>CM053414.1:23323842-23355967 GCA_028644305.1 Xerus rutilus | reverse complement strand
TTTGTTGATTCTTGATTTTACTTCTTGTGCTATAGGAGTCTTGTTAAGGAAGTATGGTCCTAATCCGACATGATGAAGATTTGGGCCTATTTTTTCTTCTATTAGGCATTGGGTCTTTGGTCTGATTCCCAGGTCCTTGATCCACTTTGAGTTGAATTTTGTGCATGGTGAGAGATAGGGGTTTAGTTTCATTTTGCTGCATATGGATTTCTAGTTTTCCCAGCACCATATGTTGAAGAGGCTGTCTTTTCTCCAGTGTACGTGTTTGGCTCCTTTATCTAGTATAAGGTAACTGTATGTAAATGGGTTCGTCTCTGTGTCTTCTATTCTATACCATTGGTCTACATGTCTATTTTGGTGCCAGTACCATGCCGTTTTTGTTACTATTGCTTTGTAGTATAATCTGAGGTCAGGTATTGTGATGCCTCCTGCTTCACTCTTCTTGCTAAGGATTGCTTTGGCTATTCTGGGTCTCTTATTCTTCCAAAGAATTTCATGATTGTCTTTTCTATTTCTATAAGGAATGAGGTTGGGATTTGAATTGGAACTGCATTGAATCTTTATAGCGCTTTGGGTAGTATGGCCATTTTAACAATATTGATTCTGCCTATCCAGGAGCATGGGAGATTTTTCCATTTTCTAAGGTCTTCTTTAATTTCTTTCTTCAGTGTCTTGTAGTTTGCATTGTAGAGGTCTTTCACCTCTTTTGTTAAATTGAACAAAATTTTTGTTAAATCTCAAGTATTTTATTTTTTTTGAGGCTATTGTGAATGGGATAGTTTTCCTAATTTCTCTTTCAGAGGGTTTATCACTGATGTATAGAAATGCAATTGATTTGTGGGTGTTGATTTTATATCCCGCTACTTTGCTGAAATCATTTATTAATTCTAAAAGTTTTCTGGTAGAATATTTTGGATCCTCTAAGTATAGAATCATGTCGTCCGCAAATAATGATAATTTGAGTTCTTTTTTTCCAATTTGTATCCCTTTAATTTCTTTCATCTGTCTAATTGCTCTGGCTAGTGTTTCAAGGACTATGTTGAATAGCAGTGGTGAGAGAGGGCATCCCTGTCTAGTTCCCATTTTCAGAGGGAATGATTCCAATTTTTCTCCATTTAGGATGATGTTGGCCTTGAGTTTAGCATAGATAGCTTTTACAAAATTGAGGTATGTTCCTACTATCCCAAATTTTTCTAATGTTTTGAGCATAAAAGGGTATTGTATTTTGTCAAATGCCTTCTCTGCATCGATTGATAAAATCATATGACTCTTATCTTTAAGTCTATTGATGTGATGTATTATGTTAATTGATTTCCGTATGTTGAACCATACGGTAATGCATCCCTGGAATGAACCCCACTTGATCATGGTGCACTATTTTTTTGATATGTTTTTGCATGCAATTTGCCAGAATTTTATTGAGAATTTTTGCATCTATGTTCATCAGGGATGTTGGTCTGAAGTTTTCTTTCTTTGATGTGTCTCTGCCTGGTTTTGGAATCAGGGTGATACTTGCCTCATAGAATGATTTTGGAAGAGTTCCCTCCTTTTCTATTTCATGAAATAGTTTGAGGAGTATTGGTGTTAACTCTTCTTTGAAGGTCTTGTAGAACTCTGCTGAGAATCCATCTGGATCTGGGCTTTTCTTGGTTGGCAGGCTCTTGATGGCATCTTCTATTTCCTTGCTTGAAATTGACCTGTTTAAGTTGTGTATGTCCTCTTGGTTCAGTTTGGGTAGGTCATATGCCTCTAGAAATTTGTCGGTGTCTTCAGGGTTTTCTATTTTACTGGAGTATAAATTTTCAAGATAGTTTCTAATTATCCTCTGTATTTCAGTAGTGTCTGTTGTGATATTTCCTTTTTCATCTTGAATTTTAGTAATTTGGGTTTTCTCCCTCCTCCTTTTCATTAGGGTGGCTAAGGGTTTGTCAATGTTGTTTATTTTTTCAAAGAACCAGCTTTTTGTTTTGTCAATTTTTTGTATTGTTTCTTTTGTTTCAATTTCATTGATTTCAGCCCTGATTTTGATTATTTCCTATCTTCTACTTCTTTTGGTGTTATTTTTTTTCCCCTAAGGCTTTGAGATGAAGAGTCAATTCATTTACTTGTTGACTTTTACTTCTAATGTATGAGTTTAGTGCTATGAACTTTCCTCTTAGCACTGCCTTCATGGCATCCCAGAGATTTTGATATGTTGTATCAGAGTTTTCTTTTGCCTCTCAGAATTTTTTTTATCTCTTCTCTGATGTCTTCTGTTATACATGCATCATTCAGTAGCATATTATTTAATTTCCAGGTGATGGAGTAGTTTCTGTTTTTTAATCTGTCATTGATTTTATAATTTTATTTCATTGTGGCCGGATAAAATGCAGGGTAGAATCTCTATTTTTTTGTATTTGCTAAGATTGGCTTTGTGACCTAACATATGATCTATTTTGGAAAAGGATTCATGTGCAGCTGAGAAGAAAGTGTATTTGCTTGTTGATGGATGGAACACTCTATATATGTCTGTTAAGTCTAAATTATTGATAGTTTCATTGAGGTCTATGGTTTCTTTATTAAGTTTTTGTTTGGAATATCTATCCAATGGTGAGAGAGCTGTGTTAAAGTCTCCAAGGATTATTGTGTTGTGGTCTATTTGATTCTTGTATTTGAGAAGGATTTGTTTGATATACATAGAAGCCTCATTATCTGGGGCATAGATATTTATGATTGTTTTGTCTTGTTGTATGATTCTCTTAAGAAGTATGAAGTGACCTTCTTTATCTCTTTTCACCATCTTTGGTTTGAAGCTTTTGGTTAAGATTTAATGACATAGTAAAATTATTTTGAATTTAAAAATTCAATAAGCTTCACTTATTTTCTATAGTGAGAGTTTCAAGTAGTGTTAATGCCAAATATGCGAGGACTTAATTTATTTTAGAATTGTTGAAAACACATGGTTAATTGAGACTTGCTCAAACAGGGCCTACTGTGATCTATAAAAAGCTTTTCATTTTCAAACAAATATAACATCCACATTTCTGTAGTCATATAGTCCTTTCTTCCCAATGTCCTATAATTTTTCTGATTTTTTAATATACTATGCTGTGAAAAAAAATACATTTTCTTTTGGTACCAGGGATTGAACCCAGGGGCACTTAACCACTGACCCATATCCCCAGCCATTTTTATTTTTTATTTTGAGATAGAGTCTTGCTAAGTTGCTTAGGGCTTTGCTAAGTTGCTGAGGCTGGTTTTGAACTCGCGATTTTCCTGCCTCACCCTCCCACACTACTGGAATCACAGGTATGTGCCATCAGGCTCAGCTATATTTACTTTTGTGTTTGATTAATTTTGTGCCCTGAAATAGCACATACCTTCTTTTCCAGCAGTAGTGGTTAGTGTTGTTATTATTTTCTTTTTTGGCTCTTAGGTGGAAAAGGAGTGCTCCAGGGAAATTTCTGGATAAAATCCTGTCTTGAGTCTATATTAACATCTATCTTGTTTCTTCCTGAGATAACACATGCAGGATGGTACTAGAAACAGATAGCCCTGATGTTAAAAACCTCTATTAGCAAAAGCTATAATATACAGCTTTGGGGAATTGTCATGATGTTTCTCTTCTCAGGGCTTCATTTGGCATGTGAAATTTATAAACATTTACTGTTGTCTCAGATGGAATGTTGGGAACTAAGCATCTTAGAAGAATCAGACTCACCAAAGCCAAATTTTATTCCTATTACAAAGCAAGTATTGTCTGTTTAGATTTATTATATATAATTAGGAGCTTACTGGAATCTAATGAAGACTCTCTGTACATCACCTTGGTTGCAAAAATGTATCTCTGGCGATCGATATTTTGCAGGTAGAATAGAATTTAATTTTGTGTGTTAGAGATGTTTTGGTATTCAGGGATCATCAGACCTTTGGTTTAAGGAAGTTTGATGGGGTTACTGTGGACTTCATTGTTCAAATGAGAAGTTCAGAATAGAGAGTATAATGGAATTTGGAATCTATTCTATCTGCTTTTGAATACAGCCTAGCTATTATATTAATACCAAGACGGATAGAACAGAGCTGGTGCTGTGTGCAATTTTTCTTACTTTGAAGCCAGCTACATGGAGAATTTTTATGTTTTGTTTTTGAAAGTACGTAGATTATATTCTTGCTTCATCTTTGTTTTGCAGAGGTAAAATTAGAGGCCTCAGCCTCCTGCTGACAGAACAAGCTCTCAATTTCTCACTGTTGAAATTCAATCTGATTTCTATCTTTTTCACTAAAAAGCTGTCAACAGCAAATAAGCATTCCCCACCAGAAAGCCACATTCATTTCTGAGATATACAAATTCCTTTCATGGGAGAGAATTCAAGTAATTTAAATTGTTTCTGACTTTTAATTTCTTTCCTAGGAAATGGGAAATAATATTAGCATGGACTCTAACTACAGGCCAAAATGGGAGAAGAAAAGACATGCATGGTTAGTCGTCAGTGTGACATCCCTGGGACCTTTAAGCCTCAGAGTACAGCATGTTGATAATACATAAAACAGGGTTTCCATCTGCATTCTCATTTGCAGCTAGTGAGCTAATCAGCATGATATCTGCATGTGCTTAAGATACATCAGTATAAATAAATTCAGCTTTTAGAAGGAGACTTATTTACTACCAACATAAGACAAGGGACTGTCTTTGGAATTTATTTTTCTTTTTTAGAATTTCTTTGAGTGTAGTTTGGGGAAGGGCCTGATCTTTGGAGAAAGATGAAATTCTATACACCTTACACTGCCATATAGAGTCATTTAACATGGTGGGTTTTCTTTCCTGTTATTTTATTTTTGCTTTTTTGGTGTTATTTATTCAGGGTAAATGGTGAGCAGAGTGTATTGTTTTATAGCTGTGTCTTTATGATGAGCTTATGCATTGCTTTACTTTCAGAGCCTCTTTAAATAGATTTGCAAAATTGTGAGCTTTTTGGCTTTAAACTGTTTCCTTATGTTTTATTCTCCTGGCAGTTCATATACACACTCACAAACTCAAAACTTCATGATTTGGATAAGGAGTAAGTAACAGGCTCAGTATACACATGCAAATTAATGAGTTACCTATCCCAGTTGAAAAATCTCCCCTTCTGTATTTGACAGTATTTAGAAGAAAAAAAAAAGCAGCATTTAGGTAGATTTGGTGTGAGCTAGAAGTCTATTGCAATAGTTGTCAGAAGACTTCCAGGATTTTAAAAGTCCTTATACCCATCTTGGAAATATTCTGATGTCAAGTTCCCCTTAAAATGAAGATACCTAGAATTCAACTAAAAATTGCCAATGGTGTCTCACAGAATAAAATGTAACCTCCCTGTCTTCTTCGATGAAGTGTACATGTGTGTATGCTGAGTTAATTCTTGTATTTATTCAATATATTTTTTGGAGACCCTCCTAGGAGGTTCCTGGCAGTGAGCTAAGCCCTAGGCAGTATTAAATAAGGTTGAGGAAGGCTGGCTCTTACAGTATTGAACCAGTGAAGACATGGTTACACATGTGATACATTTTAACTATGGCGAAGGGACATTAAAGCGGGTATTATCACTGAGATAGTAGGTAATATGCTCTGAGGGCATAACGGGTGCTTTCAGGAGACCTGAGTGCAGGGCCGTGGAGGCAGTCCTGAGCCCCTCCTTTCCTGTCCTGAGGGATTCAGCATTGGTTCTAAATTGCCTGCCCCATTCAGCATAGGGCAGTTGAGCCACTGTCTGATTTTAGTTGATCAGCACCTTTGGATCTCATCCACACCACAGTACCCCATTACATTCTCCAGAGGACTTTGCCAGGTCTAATTGGTCTTCATCTCTTTCCACGTTGAGGGATTTCCCAGTGTTCTTTTTGCATTACATCTATGAAATTTTGGGATCTCCAGCAGTCTTCCTGACAAATGGTGCCTAAGTGGGGCTTTCAAGAAGGAGGAGAAGCTCTGCCTGTGTAGATGGGCCAGGAGAAAGAATGTGAGGAAGAAGGACTAGCCCATACAGAGGCTTTGAGGTAGAAAAAAAGCTGCCAAGAAGTTACTAGATCAGGGAGGGACACTGAGAGAGCAGAATTGACTTGAGAGGGGGCTAGAAGAATGGGCAGACTTAACCTCCAGCTCCATTCTTTGCCCCTTTCCTCCCTGTTCTGCATGCTGCATGGCTGACCCTTGCAGATGGCGTCACCCAAGCCACATTCCCCAGGCTCCTCTGCTGGAATAGACAGGGAGGTGCAATGGTGCTATATCAAAGAATAGGGGGAGAGGCAGGTTACAGTATGTCTCTTCTGACTCCCTCCTTGACTTGGTGCTCTATTTTAGGCAAGAACTGCCTCCCATCAGTTCCTTTTGGAGACCTCTCCTCCATGACTCCAGCTTTCATTAGGTTCCTGGAACATTCTAGCTTTAGTTTTAGGGGTATTAATGTCCTTATATTATTTTAGTTTTGCGTTGCCTCATTAAGCTTTGATTTATTCCTTTGATTTGAATCATACCTATACTCTTACAGGCAGTCCCTAAATTTAAGTATCTTTATTTGAATGATATGGTGGGAATTCTGTTTGATGGAGGGAACTGGATTCATTTAGTGGGTTCTGAGGCTTTACAGCTGAGGGCACATCTCTTGAGTTCAATAAAAGACCACTTACATCACCCAGGATATTTGATTCCCACATGTGGTGGAATACAGATAGAGCGTTGGAGAACAAACCTTTGCAATGGCTGCTGTGGTCCTTTGCTGGTAAGAATCACATGTAAAGGCTGGCTGAAGCAAAACTGCAGAGTCCAAGGGAGATTTTCCTGTGCCTCCTCCTCTCCTTTCCTATTTGGAAGGTCATTCCTGACCTCTTACATTGCTCCTCTGTGCTACCCCTTAAGAATTTTAAGAATTTGTATGGAAAACTACATCCATTTCTAGCCTGGCAGCCAACACATTTGACATATAGATCCATGATAGAATATATATGGTTTATGATGACTTGTAAGTTACTTCTTTCTCTGGGATGGAAATCTTTATGATGCTAGATCCCCGGTGATAATAAGTTGGTCATAATATACAATGTCAATATCTACCTCATTTGTGAGATCTGTCACAAGATATTTGTTAGCCTTCTTAGTTAATCTATTGAAGTTTACAAATAATTACCTATGGATTCATGGTTATGCTATAATAACAGAACACTTTCTTGCATTCTGCTATGGTCTCCCGAGAAAGAGAAAAAGCAATTAAGATACAGATGACGTGCAGGGAATTGCATAGAAGCCACAGCCTGTGGTGGCTGTGTTGCAGCAGTGAGTGGGAGGGGCAAGTCAGGTATTTAACTAGCACTCTGCAATAAAAAGACCAAGAACTGCTGCCTTCACATTTAACTATGACTATAGGTATAGTTTCTCATTTTGTGATACATAAAGGGGTCTTATTTTCTCTGTGTGTGTTTGTTGTGGGGGTAGAAGGCAAAGAATAAGAATCACATATAAACCATTAATGTGTGCATGTAGAACGTCAGCTTCAGGAGGCTAGGGATTTTGTTGACTGCTATGACTCCAATGAGTAGTTTAATATGTGGTCTGTGATGGTCGTTTAACATATCTATGTGAACAGGGGAGAATCAGACAGTCCTCTTTCTGCAGGGCAATCATGGGTACTTTCTTTTCAAAGCCCTGCCTGAGCAGCATGACGGAGTGGTAAGAAAATAGATTTTAAAGGCCCCTCCCCAAAAATTACTGGCATCCAGATCTGCCCTTCATTAGGTATGCCATCTCATGCAATTTAACTAGTTTTTCGGTTCTCAATGTCTTCATCTATTCTTCTGTAAAATAAGTTACTGATATTTACTTGTCTGTTGTAAGAGTCCAATAACCTGAGCTATATGTAAATTCAGGTAAGAAACATTAAAAAATGATTTATCATTATTTCTGTCACTATGTGAAATTATTTATGAACAAGCTGCATTTGTGACCTCTGTATTAGGAGAAATTGGGAGAGGCTTCTCTGTATTAGGAGAGATTAACAGGGTCTTTGGGATGGGAGAATGAACTGTTGAGAGAGATCCTCTTGTGAAGAGTTAAGAGAAAGGGATTTGTAATAAGACCAGGATCTTTCTCCACCTAACTTTTACTAACTATGGGTTAAAATTGGCTTTGATTAAAGGAAATAATAATTTTGACAAGTTTGGTTCAAATAATTCTTCACTTCAGGAGAAAAAAAAAAACAAATGATTTTTATGAGCAGATACACAATAGACTTCCCCCAGAAATAGAAACTAGCTTCACTTCCCTAAATGCTTTGTTAAATCAGTTTTCTCATCTGTAATATGGACATGAAAATTCCTGTCCTTCTACAAGGCTGCTGGGAGGACCACATCAGAGATCAGACTGGAAACCGCCAGGTATGGAACCATGTGTGCATTGTGGGGATTAGCCTTTTCCATACACTCCTGAATTTGATCTGGTCCATTCGTGAATCAGATGGACTGATTCTGATTAAGGTTATAGGTGCGCATGTGTGATCTGGTAAATAAATACATGATATCCCACTTTCTTCAGAATGGCATTTCGGCTCAGGATGGTGCTTCCTGATGCAGATCTGAGAAACCGTGGGAATGAACATCGTCCTTCCGAGAGGAAGTGGGATACCTTCCTCTGGAAAAACTCCTGAGGCTCCCAGGGCCCTTTGGCAGAAAACACAGAGTTAAACGCTGTTGCTCCAGGAGAGATCAATACTCAGCTCTTGTTCTGTTCTGAAGAATGAGACAGCTCCGTTCTGATTGGAATGGGGTGTGTGAAGCGAATGATAGGCTGTGCCAGCCTCGCCTGGCCAGCAATTGTGAAGGAAGCAACCCGATAACCCCAGGTGACTGTGACAATGAAACCCACAGGGGACTTGAAAATGAGAATGTCAGTACATTGCTTCTATTTATTTCTTAAAGACAGAAGTAGAAAGAGTTTAAAGCAAATATTGTCTCCAAATGATAGAATGTTTTCAAAATCTTTTTTTTTTTTTTTTCTGTTAAGCTGGCCCAGGATCTGGGTCTACCTTATACACAATGCTCTCAAATACTTTTTGACTGAGAGATCATGTGTTGATCAGAGACACTTTTACTTTCATCACTTGTGGGTAAAAGTGGCCCTGCTCCAGTTGAAGGGGCACAGGAGCCACTGGGTTTGTCCCTAACTACACTATTTCCCCAGTGATTGGCATATCTAAGATGGAGTGCTTTTAGCTCTGGCCACTCAGCTCGTATTGTCCAGTACAACTATCGCGTCACCCAGCTGATGCCCTTTTCTGATGAGTTTCTCAGGTGACTCCACAGGGACCCCCTAGAGGCTTGAGACTACTTATGGTCTCATCATCTCTGTGGTGCATGGTGCAGTGCCTGGCACACAGGGAGGTCACTGTGGGCTTGCTGAGTTTACCTGGCTTTTCTATCTTTCCCCTTTCCTATTACCACCTATACCTGGGTTATTCCTCATTCTCTGTCCATCTCTGGAGTGTATCTGTTCTTTGAATTCTCAGCTCCTTTAGGTTTGGGCTATCCTATTGATATTGAGAATTGCATTAAAGCACCAAGATAAATATCTGAATGGAGAATTTGAGCCCATTGGAAATAGGTAGAGGCTTTGAATTCTAGGAAGAATGTGACTAGGTTTTAAATGAGAACTTTCTCCACAGCTTGTCCTTCATGCTCGTCTATAGCTACTCTGAATGTTGACCAAGCACCTACTCTGTGTCCAGCACCATTCCATCTGACAAAAAATACAGCAGAGGATAACAAAAACAGCATCCCTACCCTTAAGAGCTTACTTACATTCTAGTGGAGGGAAATGTAAACTCTGTGAACAAAGGAACAACAAAAAAATAACAGTTATAAGTGCCACAGTGATAATGAACACAGGCTGCTGGGTGCTTCTTTACATTTTCAGGAAAAGCCTCCTGGAAAAGGTAACATCTTGAAACATCACAACCAGCATATTGACGTAGATATAACCCACCCATCTTATTTAGATTTCCCCAGTTTTACTTGTACTCATTTAAGTGTGTGGTGTGCGTGTGTGTGTGTGTGTGTGTGTGTGTGGCGTATTCTATGCAGTTTTATTCCCTGTACCCACCATGTATCCACCAGCCCAGGCAAGACCCAGAACAATTCCACCATCACCAGGAGTTCTCGTGTTATTCTTCTGTAGTCACATTCATGTCCTCCTCACCCACATCCATAATCTGTGGTGACTACTAAGCTATTTTCCATTTCTAAAATTTTATTTCAAAAACATTATATGTGTGAAACCTTTCAGTTTATAACCTTTGAGGACTGACTTTTTCAACATCCAAATTGTTGCATGCATCAATAATTTCTTTCTATTGCTGAGTGATATCACTTGGGATACGCATGCCACAGTTTGCTTCACTGTTTACCCACTGTTGTTTCCAGTTTTTGACTATTATGAATATAGCAGCTCTGAACATCTGCATATAGGTTTATGTGTGAACGTAAGTTTTTTTTTTTTTGGTACTGGGGATTGAACTTGGGCACTCGACCACTGAGCCACATCCCCAGCCCTATTTTGTATTTTTATTTAGGAACAGGGTCTCACTGAGTTGCTTAGCACCTCACTTTTGCTAAGGCTGGATTTGAACTCGTGATCTTCCTGCCTGGGCTTCCCAAGCTGCTGGGATTACAGGCATGTGCCACCGCACCCGGCTGAACATAAGTTCTCATTTCTCCTGGATAAATGCTTAAGGGTGTAATTGCTGGGGTAATGGTAGTTGTATGTTTAGTTTGACAAGAAATTGCCAATTTATTTTCCAGTCATTGGGTGGTTTTAAGTATGAGATGATCTGATTCTTTATTATTTGTTTTTGTTAAGCCCATTCTACATGCTCTTTGGGACATGGAGCATCGGGTTGCTGAGTAGAAGCAGGGACACCAGCACTGAGGCCAGGAGGGGCTCAGAGACAGTAGATGGTGTGGACTCAGGTGCTAATGGGGATGGAGAACGGCAAACAACCATAGGCAAGTTTTCTGCTTTTCAGAGCCTCTTCTTACCTTTAGCATCATCATCTGTGAAAAGATGAAAGAACATCCACCTTATTGCAGGTTGAGGGTTGCCAATTAAATGCACAGAGGGCTTGACGCACATCAGGAGCCTAGAAATTGGGAGCTGTCATCTTCAAGCTCAGTTTCTATTTTAATATGTGAAGGATCTCCATTTCCTTTCTTTCTTTTCTTTTTAATATCTTATCCCAGAATTGCTTAGTTTCCTCATTTATTTATTTTTCCTGGCTAAATGATATAAAAAAAGGGGCAAAGTCTCTGTGTGCATTAGTAGATTCCTACCTCTACAAAGCTCTCTGAAGAACAAGAGTTGAGAGCGGATTTCTTTTGTCTACTTGCTGTCCTTCCACTCCGGTGACATTCTCTCTGCTGCAGATCCCCACCCCAATTCATTTTTAAAAATACTTATGCTGATAAAAGGATTCTGGGTTTTATGGAGAATGAAACAATAAGTACAGCTGGTTGGAGATCGTAATCCAGTTAGTCACACTGTGGTGGAACTTAAGTGAATGGAAAACTAAACCAGCAACTCAGTGTGTAGCCAGACAGCCTCAAGGGCATGATCACTAAGAGCTTGTCGGGTTCCCCCTCATCTCTGGGTTTTAAAGAGGTAATTGGGAATGTGGGAAATAGTGTAGGGAGTACCTACCATGTGCTGTGCTTTTAATGCCTTTTATTTTATTTAGTCTTCCATGTCACTCTACATGATAGTTAGCTGTCTTTGCATTTTATACATGCAAAGATAAGGCTCAGAGAAAAGAAATGGTTGCAACATTAGTTGCAACATTTATCATTAGTGGAGTCACAGTTTAAATAAGTTCTGTCTGTGTGCAACTTTTATTCTTTTGATCTGAAGCTGTTGAGGCTCTTCCTTACTTTTAGTAATTGTGATAATCAGGACTCTTCCATTCTCAGTGATAGAAACCCAATTCTAAATTGGCTTCAAATAACAAGGGAATTTATGAGCTGGCAACAAAATATATTGGCTTTAGTTGTAGCTAGATTCAGGCACTCAGACAACATCGGAAGATAGCTCTCTTCACCCCTAAATTCTGCAATTTCCATTTTGCTTCCATTTTTATGCAGGCTTGCAACTCAGGATGGATCTAAGACAGTACTGACCTGCCTTCTCACTTTCTAAGTCTGTGAAGGCCCTGTGATCATTTGCTTCAGGAAAGTTCTGAGATTGGCTTTGGATTGATATGGGCCTATGCCAATCCTGAAATAATCATTGTGCCCAAATGGACTTTAGTTGATCAGTGAGGCCTGTGACATAGACCTACCCATGAATATAAGGGAATGCATCAAACTACTTACAACCCAGAGATGAAGCCTCTTGGGACGTTATTATAATAAAAATGGCAGATGCACATTGAGTAGGAGGAAGCAGCAAAAGGCCACCATGACACTATTAATACAATCTTATGCATACCTTTCTTTTTCTTCCTTCCTTCCTCCTTTCTTTCCATAATGTTTACTATATACATTCATATAAATTATTTTCTTGCATCTTTATACATTACAGGATAAGTAATAAGGGGTTCTTCTCACTTTATAGAGCAGAGCACTGAGACTGCAGACAATAAAATGATCATTTTTTTCTCTACAAGAATTTGTCCAGGAAAGAAAAAAATAGTCAGAACTGGCAAGGTTCAGTGATATTTATATGTCTAAATAAGAGAGAGATAATCATTTGTGCCCATGAGAAATCAAATCTGGGACTTTGACCTCATTAGCACTCAGCTACTAGCTCTTTGGAAATGTAAGGCAGTGAATGGTAGCAGAGAATTAATGCTCATCCCAAGTGTTTAACGTGTTGCTAGACTGAGAAAGCCCAGGGGCAAACGTGGTGCACTCCATGACTGCAATATGAGCTATATGTCACTAGGAGCCTGTGGAGGGCATTTATAAAGAATCACACTATGTAGATAGGAAGGGAACTCTTCTCCATTCATTGTCCTCTGTTTTTAGCATTGAGGGAATTGCTGCTTAAGCCTAAAAAAGCTACACATGTGTTTGAGGCATAGTGGAACACGATCTGTGATTCTTCAGTAAGGGTGAGATATCATGGGCACCATTAGCCCGACTCTCCTTGATCAAAAATTGTGTCAAATGAACTTAGGAAATGAGCCACCATTGTCTTGTGTGATTGTGCATTTGGGCTTAACCGACTTTACTGAATCATCTATAGCTTTAGGAGACATGTCTCAGGCCTGTGCTCTGAAAACTGTAGCATCACAATAACAATGACAGAGATATTAACTAAATTTCCTCCACTTTCTATTATATTTAACCTCTCAGAAGGAAAAGGTTACCCTCTGTGAGAAATTAAGACACATTTAAAAACTATATTGTTATATCATGTGAATATATGAAACTGTAAAGACAAATCCCATGATGATGTACACTATAAAGCACCAATAAAAACTGTGAAAAAAAGTAAAAAAGGCACATTTTATGCAGTAATTGTTATGTCCCTTGTGACTGTCGAGTACTTGACTTCAAATGGTGAACAAGGCACATGTAGTCTTTGCCCTCTTTTTTTTTTTTTTTTTTTTTAAATGTTTATTTTTAGTTGTGATAGAATATCTTTATTTTTTTTATGTGGTGCTGAGGATCGAACCCAGTGCCTTATGCGTGGTAGGCGAGCACGCTACCACTGCGCCATAATCCCAGCCCCAGTCTTTGCCCTCTTAATGTCTATAATCTAGATCGGGGTGGGTGAAAGGGTGGTACAAGAAGATTGGCATAGAGGCAGTCCGTAGGTTGAATCTATTCTTTCATGTGGAACTGAAGTAGAGGGTGCTGGAGTAAAGTGTAGACATGCCCATCTTAGAGGAAATAAATATTTTCCCTCAAAGCAAAAGGATCAACTTAGATCTAGAGAGCACTAATACATATACTTTTTTAAACCCAGGAGAAAGCTTTCTAATCACCTAGCCCAGATGTACAACAGAATTGCCTGGAGGAGTTGGTAAAAATCCGTGCAAATAGTCTGATGCAATAAATCTGGGTTTGAAATGTAGTCACCGCTGTGGTGAATGTTATTTAGTAGTAAACAGAAACAAATTATCAAGGCATGAAATGATAAGGAGGAATCTAAGTGCATATTACCAAGCAAAAGAAGCCAATCCGAAAAGGCTGTTGTATGGTTCCCTTTATGTACATAACAGTCTGAAAAAGGCAAAACAATGCTATCAGGAAGGAGATCAGCAGTTTCCAAGGGTTGTGTGGAAGGAAGAATGAATAGGAAGAGCACAGAGGATTTTTAGAGCAGGGAGAATATTTTCTATGACACCACTTTGATAGATCTATGTCCTTTTATACATCTGTCCAAACTCATAAAATGCATGACATCAAGAGTGAACCTGAATGGCAGCTGTGGATTTCAGTTGGTAAAAATTGTCAGTGTTGGTTTTCAGTGGTAGAAAATGTGCCACGCTGGTCCAGATGTTGGTGCAGTGTCTGACAGGGACATGTCGCTGTTAATGAAACGGGCTTTACAAAATAGTCTATTAGTTAATAATAGTCACCACATGATCATGATACAGAGAAGGTTTAAGATCTACTGAACAGACCCCAGAGCATCATCTTACAAAGGAGAAAGACCGAAACAACGCAAGATAGAGGAGATGGAAGGCATGGTGAGTTACTGGCAGAGAGAGCAATGAAACTCAGCTCCTGACTTCTACTCTACTGCTCTTTCTCCAGTTCCTCTCCCTAAGTCGACAGAACCTTGTCATGCCCCGCAGTGGGCCTGTGTTCTGGATCAGAAGGAATATGGCTCAGCTTTATAGTTCTCTAACTCTCTTGAGAACTAGGGAAGCAGCCAAGCTGATTCCTACCACATAAATTTCATAGTAGGTTAAACATTGTATGTAAGGTCCTACTCAATCCTATAAATAGAGAAAGAGAAGAAAACCAAACTCATTAAAAATGAAGTAATAAAATATACATACAATATAGGAGAACAGACAGGAAAACACTATAGAGAAAGGGTCATGAGGATATAGGAAGAAAAGATCCTGTTGTTGGGGAGGCATTCAGGTGACACAACAAAATTAGAAAGTTTTACCTTAACTTTCTGAAGGGAACCTGGCATATTATTTAACCTCCCCATGTCTCAATTTCATTCACAACATTTTCATTGTCATTTTTCTACTCTGTAAGATTGGAAGAGGAAGGTGATACCTCCCTTTGAAGGGGGAAGGAGTTTAGGAGCTCTTGTACATGGACTCCATGCTCAGAACTATGGAGATAACTTTTAATTACCCCAAGTCCTCCACTGCAAGTAGTTGCTGGCTCACCTTGTAGGAAGTTCCTGATAGTCAGCAATAATAAGAGCGTAAGGTTGCAGAAGGTGGGTGGCAGAGCGGATACCTGAACCCAGATCTTTCCAACCCCAAATCTGAACTGTGTTGCAAAAGGGTTGCCTGTTAGCTTTCTTTTGTGATAAAATTCCTGAGATAACCCAATTAAAAGGAGGACCAATTTATTTTGGCTCATGGATTTTGAAGTTTCAGTCCATGGTTGCTTGGCTTTGTTGCTTATGGGCCTGTGGTGAGGCAGCACATCATGGAGGGGTGTATGGAGGAGCAAAGCTGCTCAACAGGTGGCAGCTAGGAAGCAGAGAGAGAGAAGACAGAGCTGAGGTTCCCATAGCCCCTTCAAGGGCACACCCCTCAATGATCTAACTTCCTCCCACTAAGCCCCACCTCCTTAAGGTTCTTCCATCTTCCAATAGTACCACAGACAGGAGACTGAGCCTTCAGCATGTAAGCTGCTGGGTGACAGATAAGATCCAAACTAAAACAGGTTGCAATCACAGGAGATCTTACAGCTAGCTGCCCTTTGCCCTTGGGCTTTAGGAGATGCCTCCTTCAGAACAGGAAAGCTGGTCTCTTCTCTGCATACTCAGAGGCCAGTCTTGTGGTCCACAGGAAGTTCTTTATGCTTCTCAAAATTCATATCAAGAACAAGAAGTTTGCCCGGAGTCCATTTGGTAATTTATTTCAGGATGTCTGGCACTTGCAGCGCATGGGATGCATATCAAGGAGGAAGTGAGGCCCTTGGACTGAATAAATAGCTGAATTCAGAAGTGGTGGGTCAGCTTCAGCCGGGGCAGAGGTGAGCTGGCATCACACCAGCCTTCACAGCTCCTTTCATTCCTGTTCATTTGGGTGATTATTAAATATATTGCTTTTTCATTTTAATTTCTTTTCCTTTTGGTACAGAAGAGGTATATTTATCTCATGATAAGATTTTAAAGCTGAGTGTCAGGTTCTGGGTCTCTAAATGCCACTCCAGTATTAACATCATGAACCACATTATATTTCAATGTATGTGTGAGCAAAGCAGAGCACACCAGAGACCTAGAGTTGAGAAGAAACGGTTTGGAAGCCATTTCTTTCTAGTGCAATTCCTTTGTTCACTTTTTACTTAGGATGAGCAAGAAAGACATTGACACAAGGGGAGAAAAGGCCAGGGAGAAAGGTTGGTAGCTTATTATAGAGAAATCATTAATATTGCACCCTCAAAGTACAATTCATCAATTAGGTCTTGTCAAACATGGAATTAGAATGGCCAGTGCCTAAATTACAGCTCTTTCATCTGCTAGTTTTGTTACGTTACGGAGGTTCAGTTTCCTCAACTGTAAAAAGGGAACATTTGGAGGATGTAGTGGGCTGAGGACGAAAGTTCTCAAATATTGGGTGCTTCACCAGTGCTCAGAAAATGCTAGGACCCTCCTTCCTCAGTTCTGTTCAGGGCTGATTGTCATGGGCAGGGGTGAAGGAGGAGGAGCAGGTTGTTGCTTTTGCTTTGAGGTCTCCTTTTGGTCCTCTTAATTGGCAGGGAGGTACGCAGTTGGGTAGGGGATGGATAGCCGAGGAGAGGAGAGATGCAATTTGTGGTCAGGTAGTGTGATCAAGAGCAGGGAAAGCAGAGACTGCTTTGCTGAAAAATGTGTTCTGGGGGACAGGAAGTGGCAGCTGAGGGGAATGTTAGGAGAGAGAGGCAGAGAGCTGAGATGAGAGGTTAGCGTGGAGTACATGGCCTGCAGTGTATCTACCGGGCAATCTTTTGTGGGCTCTAGCATCATTTTCTGGGGTGAGAATCAAAGATCCACAGCCAGAAGGATGAGAAAAAAGAGACTGCTCTTTTCTACTGGAGTTTCATTGTTTTCAGATGTCTAACCCTCATTCCTTAGAAGGTCTTTAGATGGTCCTGCCCCCTGCTCAAAGTTCATGAGCCCTGTCTACATTTATTCCTAGGTTTACTTATTTCCAAAGCATTGTTTCTTTTTTTTTTTTTTTTTTGGTACCAGAGATTGAACTCAGGGGCACTCGACCACTGAGCCACATCCCCAGCCCTATTTTGTGTTTTATGTAGAGACAGGGTCTCACTGAGTTGCTTAGTGCCTCACTGTTGCTGAGGCTGGCTTTGAACTCGTGATTCTCCTGTCTCAGCCTCCCAAAGTGCTGGGATTACAGGCGTGCGCCACCGTGCCTGGTGGTATTGATTCTTTTTTCTGTTCTCATCCTATGCCTTTCCCTTGAGGAAGGTCACTACTGTCCACTTTCCTAGTCTGGCCACAGTTCTTCCTGGATATGGCCAGATTCCCTCTTCTCCAACTGTGTGACCCCCTTACAGAAGACGTCCTGTCTTCTGGAACCAACCAAGCCTTTGTTAACTGGACTGGGATCCTTTCCTGAAATTAATTCAGCTTTCTGTAAACAGGCCACCAGAAAAACTCTTGCCTTCTTCAGCCAAGGGATTGTGATATGGTGATTCAATTTTTTTTAACATTTTTTTTTTAGTTATAGATGAACACAATACCTTTATTTTATTTATTTATTTTTATGTGGTGCTGAGGCTAGAACCCAGTGCCTCACATGTGCTAGGCAAGCTCTCTACCACTGAGCTACAACCCCAGACTCACGGTCACTGAATTTTATAATCAAAGCAAACTTTAAGGGCCTCAGCTTGTTCTGGTGGTAATATGTTTGAAAAGGCACATTGCAAATTTGTTTTTGTCTCTTTATTTAAGTATCAATGCTGAAGAGGAACAGCCTAATGTAGAGAAAATAAAATGAAATAATTAAAAAGTTGCAGAATGTGAAACGAGGAAGATAAAACCAAGCAGGCCCATTGGAGATAATGGTTATCTGTTTGCAATAAACATGAAGTGAGAACAATTCAGGACTTGTGATAACATCCAACTGAAAGGAAGTAAATTAGATGTAGACAAGGCCCAGAGAGGATTACAAACACAGGCAGGGCCAGACCATGAGAAGGGAGGGCAGGGGCAGGGGTGGGGGTGGGCTGACTTTTCTCTTTATCAGGTAAGTGAAATAATGCTTTATATTGACAATATGAATTTGAAGTGGAAAGTGGTGTCAGGAGGTGCCCTGGAGAACAATGTGTGAGACCCTGTGGGCTGGGAACCTAAAGAATCCCTCTTTAGGACCTTTTGTGTGCCAAGCATTATACATATGTACTATGACAGCCTTGTAAACTGTCAGTAGCTAGCAGTCCCCTTTGTGATGGGGAATGTGAAGCTCAGATATGCAACTTGCCTGAACCCTCAGGCCTGCCTGACTTTAAAAGCCTGTTCTCTCTATATGGGCCACACTATCTCACCATGGCTGAGTGATCCTGTATCCTTGCGGCCTATGAGGGTCAGAAATGCTAGAGCAAGGCTGGAGTCAACGAGGAAGGTGAACCACTGTTTCTGTGTCTCTTGCCTCTCTCTCTGACTACCCTGCCCCACCCCCTCCTCCACCTTAGTCCCACGTTGAGCAACTAATTATTTTTTTAAATTTCCATTTGGGTGTCCTACAAACAGGTGTCAGATACAATTATCTAGAGGCATGGGGGCACTCTAATTGTCGTATTTTGTCTTTGCTGCCCATTTTCTCAAATCAGAAGTTTGAGGTTTCTCTTTTTTTGGCAACCCCTATGCTCTAAGTCTTGTCAATACTACATTTTTCTTTTCTTTATTAACTATCTCTCAACCTGTCCTCTCCTGGCAAGTATACAGCGTCTTCACTGGTCTCCCATCTTCTAGGACTTTTCCCAAATCCACTTTCTGTAGTATAGGCCCAGAAATATTTATAAAATACAAATATGTAGCACCCTGTCATGCCTCTTCTCCTCTTTAACATAAAGTTTAAGGTCCTTAAGTCTTTTGAGAAAATATCTTTGCATGGGATGTCACTCACCTCTCCTTACCTTCTACCCTGCAAGAACTGAAAAATTTGTCTTCTCTACAGTGTCAGGCATTTACTGTCAGTTAGCTCTTTGAACATGCTGTTCCTTGTACATGGAATACCTGTCTCCTCCCTCCCTGCACCCCAGCTAGTTAGCTCCTACTTGTCCTTTAGAAGCCTTTGGAGATGTTTCTTCCTTCACAGATCCCTTCTTCTTACTCTCCCTCCTCCTCCCCCTTCTCCTCTTCTCTTCCTCTTATCTCCTCCTCCTCCTCCTCTTTCTTCTACTTCTTCTTTTTATTTTGGTACTGAGGGTTGAATCCATGGGTGCTTAACCACTAAACCACATCCCCAGCCCTTTTAAATTTTTATTTAGAGACAGGGTCTCACTAAGTTGCTTAGGGCCTCACTAATTTACTAAGGCTGGCCTTGAACTTGCAATCCTCCTGAGTTGCTGGTATTAGAGGTGTGCACCACCACACCTGGCCACACATCCATTCTTAAGAGTCCAAAGATTCAGTTAAGAATACTTCCTATGGCTTTCATAGTGTTTACTTCTCTTATTATACTGCATTTTAATGGATGAATTTCCGTCCCCTTAATCATAAGGGTCTTGTGAATAAAGACCAAGTCTTGTTTATCAGTGTTGATTTGGGTGCCTTAAACATGAGACAACTCCTAAGCACTTTGGGTGTTGTCATAGATGTAAATAAATGTGCAGGAAATTTACCAGGAAGCCATCTTGAAATGAGGACTGGGCAGAGGGAAAGCTTGACCTTCACACTGCCTTGTAGAAGCTTCTGTTGATCTATGGAGAGCTCTGATGCTGGGGTAATCCTTTAGTTTCAAGTTGGGGTGAGGGGACCAGAATTTTAGACACTTGTGTTGGTCAATAATTGGCTGTGAGCCTGACCTTGGGTAAGGGGTCTCTTTTCTACCAAGGCAGTCTCCAAAGAGTGCTGATAACTGAGGACAGCCTGCCATTTGCATGTCCAGGAGCTGAGTACTGAATCCTGAATCCTTCATTTCTGAAGGCAGATTTTTTGAAAAGGCATTTATTATCTGAGTTTTAATATAATTTATTTAATTATAACTTTATGCAATTTAATTTTTAATCATAGTAGTAGTTAGCAATCTCCTGAAATTTCTGAAAATTTAGCCATTGTCTCTTGCAAGTTAGCAATGAGCCAACTCAGCATACAACTGGACACACCTATCAAATTCCACTTATTTTCCAGCCAGTTCTATTTCATTTATGACCCATAGGGTTCTTAATTTAATAAGAACATTGCCTTGACTGTGATGCTTTGTTACACCAACATTTTTATTTGCCAGTAGTGCTGCAAAAGTTATCTATTTTCCCTTTTATGTAGAACTTACAAATTTATTTAAAAATACTGCCTTTCATCTCTGAAGGGTGATGTGAGTGGCACATTTCAGTGTCCACCATGCATGTATCACTCAAGGAACACACGCTCCAGCCCACTAGCTCCTGTCCTGTAACAAGGAACATTTTTATAGAAGCTATGGTAATATTCCCTTAGGGAGCTCATGTAGAGTCACACTTGCGTGTTTTCTAGTGAAGAAAAATGCAAGAATAATTGAGGAAACGGTCTCAACTCTTTTAAAATTGGCTGTCCTCTTCAGATGCTGAGCAGGTCGACATTCAGGCTCACAAGACCCGTTACATAACACCTGACCAGTTTAATCAGATGGTTGTTGGGCCAGAAACCCAGATAGTACAAAAGTTTTGGAGGAAATAACTATCACATCAATTCTTGAAGCAACCTACTCTTTTGTCCTTCCAACCTCTACACCTGTTCCCATCATGAGAGTTCAAGTGTGAGAAAATAAGACTCATGTTGGACAGATACAGTAGCGTCCCTGGCCTAGAAATGTCACACCCATATCTCTTGTAATTGGCATAGGCAGGGATACGCCTTGTGGCGAATCTCTATGTCCAGGGAATCCTAAAACCATGGACTCCCACTGCTAGCTGTTTCACTCGTACTGTTCCAAGCCAGACGGAGCTTACCTATCATGAGGCCTTTAACCATAAATAATGTTACCTGGTGATACAGATGCCATTCCATGTTTATCATATTTTCAGGAGAAAGAGCAAGCAAGTTAACCAAAGGTCATATTTGTTTTTAGAGAAGGAGAAAAGGGTTAACCCTTAACCACAACCTCATCTGATCTCCATCCTGCCCCAGGATGTAGTCATAACACCAGATTACCAAGGTAACCAGCATCCTGACAGGGCAGGTTCCTGCTCAGGAGGTGTGAGCCACCTGGGAAATAAAAAGTCTGAAATAATCAGTAAGAAATAAAGACAGAGCCAGATATTAGATTCAAAGAGGAGCGCCTGATGGATCTTCTAGTCCTGATGGGAGCTGGAACTGAACGAGTAAAAAAGGGCCCCCATTATTGAAGTACATTAAAGGCAGGGATAAGATTTCAGAGGGAGGAGTCTTGGTTCCATGCTTGCAGTAGCTGGGGTCTCGCAGTAAAGAGGTTGATTGGCATTTTGGCAAGCCACACCCATCTCCAAGAGGCTGTGTGTTGCCAGCCGGTCACCCCATCTCCAGAACTATGCTAGTACTTGAGCGGGAGCTAGAACAGGGTGCCACATGGATCAGGTGTTCTCAAACCAGTGGATTCTGACTGGGAGTTCCAGAAACCAGGCTTCCCTGCCTAATGACTTCAACATCGCTCCGTTTACACAAGGTTCAATCCACATATGGATCATGGATGGCTTCGAGCATATCAGGGGACATAAACCTCTACCTAGCAAGTTGTTTTCTGCCTGGTTCACCACTTCTCGTCATGGTTCTGAATATGAAAAAAACACACTAATCTTTCTGACCCTGTGGGCTAGTCTAGGGCCTTGAGTATAGTAGATACTCATCAGAAAAATTCACTATTAACAAAAAAGAGAAAAACTTAAGTTGTGAAAAACCAGAGAAAAATACTTCCATATTTTTACCGACTAAACATAATACTTATAAATATTTTGGTCCATTTCTTTCAGTCTTTCTTACATGCATAGACTTAACAGTTGGTATGTATTTGCACTCCCTTTCGTTTTTATAGAGACATCTTTAAGAATAAGAAGCTATTACATCACCAGAAGGTCCGTTTTGCCTTAACTCATCAACCCAAACATAAATACTGAGAGAAGCTTGGGTGATGCTATGTTCAACATTTATTAACAATATATACCACCTGCCAGACCATGTTGTAGTACATAGAGGAGGGAAAGAAATAGGAAGTTTAGTTCTGTCCACAGAGCTCCTATATGTCCTTTATGGGGAAGAGAGTTTCCCTTCCACATTTTATTTCCTATGAGGTGACTAGCACTGGCTAAAACTTATTCTATTTAGTTGAGATTATGCCAAAAGAGAAAGGCCGAAGAGCCAGTTTGTCAAAAATAAACAGGCAAATAATCTCTGAAGATTATCCAGTCTTTGTAAAACAATTTTAACACAATATCCAGCTGATCAATGGGGAGGGAAGCGTGTCAGCTAGTGGGGAGTGAACGTTAGTGACTTGGTTGTCATGGAAACTTTTCTTCCAGACCAGGAAAAAGGCATTCATGGGGAAACATGCCATGTGGATAAATAGCCCATTTTCCCATGATCTATTCTCTCTGTTCATCACAAGTCAACATCCCACTGGGGCTGGGATTGGAGAGAAAATTCAGGCATCCGAGTCACACAGAGGAGGGAAGCATTTCCCTCTGTGCAGGGAGAGACTCAAGGGACATGATTTGAATAAGAAGTGCAGAAATAAAAGTTGGAAAGCCAAGGTCATAAATTTATTTTTATTCTTTTCTTCTCCTAATATCTTTCTTTTAAGAAATGATTTCTTGCAAGTTGTTCAAAAGGCTTATTCCCAGGCATCCCTGGGTGCTGAGAGGGAGCACTGTTGTTGATATGAAACCTTGATTGGCACTTGAAGTGCTGACTCTAGACACATCCATCACAGCGCCTCTTGAAAGAAATGAAGTATGTGACCTCTTTAGCCTTATTAGAAAAAGCCAGATTAAAGCAGTGACGGACAAGGTGGTCAGCTTTACAAGCAATCATTAAACAACCTATAGGTGTAAGACTTTTAAAACTTGATTTTTATGTTTGTAAATGCTTACCATTCTTGACAACCTCTCTCAGTATTTGCCAAAAATAAATATACATTTGAAAAAAAATAGGAGGAGTTATACTCTTCTTCTTCTCTATCCCTCTTCAATATGCATGGTAGCTATTTGTTTACCTTTCCAGCTGTCCTAAATTGGGAGTTCTTCAGTGCTTTGAATAGTACCTTGTTCATCTTTGTAAGAGTGTTTAACATGATGCTCAGTCCATAAATGTTGATTTCTAGAAACTTTTATATGCTAAACTCCGGTAAACATTGGTAAATTGTAATTGTTCAATGAATAATTGGATGGAGAGATCAGTGGTGGATGAATGGGTAAATGTATAGTTGGCTATATTCTGGATTTTCTCAATTATCCATGTTTTGGAGAACTAAACAATTATTTCACAGGAGCAAGATCCATCACACAATTGTCTTCCTGGTAGTAGCTTTCCGTGCTGCAGAAAATAATTAAGGTGGGACCTCAGTAGGGATAACTTGATAACTCACCATAGGATGGTCTGTTTCCTACTATTGATTTTTTCATTTGAAGTCTTTATAGGTTAAATGAGATCTGATGTATTCATTAGGCATCAAGGGTCTATAACCGTTTCTTCAGGATCCACTTCTATTTGTATACAAGGCTAATCTACTCACTACACCAAGAATTAACTTCTGTTGCTGATAGTCATGGGATAATAACTCACAATATCTCCAGCTCTGAGATTTCCTTCTCTGCCCACAGCGCTCCCCAGTCTTTCCACCCTTTTCCTTGCATAGCTAGCACACTCATAATCCCTTTGGACCTTTAGTCTTTGCCTTCATGTCATTTATCTGCCTTTTCACACAATTCACACCTTTCCATCTCAACACTTTATTCATTTGTCTCCAGTGATTCCTTCTCTGCTATAGTCCAGTCCTCATCTGATATATTCAGTTCTTTTTCCAAGTTGAAAAAAGCATTTCTTTATTAATTCTCTCAATAATATTCTCCTATGACTAGGAACTATGTCTCAGAGATTGTGAGTTTAATGTGATTTGAGCCCTTCTCTTTATAAGGAATACAGAGATCCTTAATCTGGAGGTATGAAAGTATGTTTAAAATAATGAATATTTGAGTACCACTTTTGATAGGATAAGAATAGGAAGACAGTGAAATATACCTTATAGACTCAGAGGAAGCACATTCTTAGAACTTTGTTGACTGAATTCACCAGAAATCAACTGCAGGCCATTCTCAGCTGGGACACCAATGCTTTTCAACAATCCTTCTATTTCCTGGGAGATCCCAGGTTCCTGCTATCCTCTCATACAAATTTCCATCTCATTCCTTACTTCACTCACTGTTTTTGTCATGGTAACCAAAATACCTGACAAGAAATCTTTGAGGAGGGAGAGTTTATTTGAGGCTCATGTTTCAGAGGTCTCAGTCCATAGATGGCCGACTTTATTGCTCTGGGCCCACGGTGAGGCAGCACATCATGGTGGGAGCCCAGTGAAAAAAAGCTGTTCATGGAGGGGTCAGGAAACAGAGAACGAGAGGGAAGGGGCCACAGAGAAGATGCACCCTGTCAGAGCACAGCCCCTGTCTGTGATCTACCTCCTCCAGCCATGCCCCACCTGCCTGCAGTTACCACTCAGCCATTCAAACTAGGATGAACTGATAGGGTTACAGCTGTCATAATCTAATGATTTTACCTCTGTATATTCCTGATTAAAAGGAGCTTTTGGAGGGACACCTCACCTCCAAATGATAACATTCATCTTGAAAGAGTTAGTGGCAAGTCAGGATATTTTGGTGAAAATTAAAAGGAATTGTGCTTTAGAAATTGACTTGTTCTTGAGAGAGTAAGTGCTTGGAATGAATATTGTCTGTGAAGTGTATTTGTTTAAGGATGTATAATTTTAAAGGGAAGAAGTCTCCAAAGTAAACAAGTAAACTTTGAGACAAAAGAAGAAATATAATGTACAGAAGAATGTTTTGCTTAATTTGTATGCTTCAATTTCTGCTTCACTGAATTTCTGCCCTATTATTTCTAGGGAGTTAAATGGTAGTTTTGAGTTGGGGAAGTTGAGTCTGGGAGTCTAGAAGCTATAGACTATATTGCTTTATTTAATCTTCATTTAAAAAATTTATTATTTTAATTGTACATATATATGGGGTACAGTGTGATGACTCAATACATGTCAATAATATGTAATGATTAAATCAGAATCATTAGCATTTTGTATTTAAAAAAATTTTTTTTAGTAGTTGTATATGGACAACATGCCTTTATTTTATTTATTTTTATGTGGTACTAGGGATCGAACCCAGTGCCTCACTCATGCTAAGCAAGCACTCTGTCCCAGAGCTACAGCCCCAGCCCAGAATCAGTAGCATTTCTATTTTCTCAAATATTAAATAATTTTTCATTAACATTTAATAATTGTTCATGTTTATGAGGTACAGTGTGATATTTTAATTCATCTATACAGTGTGTATTGATCAAATCAGGGTAATTAATGTTTCTATCTCCCTATCATTGAAGGCTTTGTAGCCTTCAAACTCCTCTCTTTTAGTATAAAATATAGGTATGATGGTGCACACTTGTAATCCCAGCAATGTGGGAGGCAGAGGCAGGAGATTTGCAAGTTCAAGGCTTAGCAACTTAGTGAGATCCTGTCTCAAAATAAAAACAAAAAGGGCTGGGGATCTGACTCAGTGGTTAAGTACCCCTGGGTTCAATTCCTAGTACAGAAAAAAAATACTGATCTAAAAGTGTAAAATATATAATAGACTATTCTGAGCTATAGACAGCACATTTTTTTCCCACAAAACACTAGAACTTATTATTTCTATCTGTTTTTTTTTTTTTTTGTGGTGCTGAGGATTGAACCCAGGGCCCTGTGCATGCAAGGCAAGCGTTCTACCAACTGAGATACATCCCTAGCCCTTCTATCTATGTTTTGATATTGTTATCCAACCTCCCTCTATTTCTCCTCTCTCACCCTTCACAGCCTCTAGTAATTACTATTCTACATTCCAATTGACTTTTTAAATTAGCGTCCACACATGAGACATACAATATTTGTCTGTGTCTGACTTAATTTATTCAACATTGCATCTTTCCAGTTTCATCATTTTGCTGCAAATGATAGGATTTCTATCTTTTCTATGACTTAAGGGTATTCCACTGTGTATATACAACTCATTTTCTTTATCTATTACCCATTATCCATTCATCCACTGATGGGCATCTAGGTTGGTTTTATATCTTAGCTATGTGAATAGTCATAGCAGTAAACACAGGCAAACAGAGTCTCTTTGGTATGCTGACTTCATTTTTTTTGATATAAACCAGAAGTGTGGTAGCTGGACCATATGATAGATCTATTTTTAGTTTTGGGGGAACCTCCCTACTGTTGTTCATAATGGCTGTAACTTACATTCCCACCAACAATGTATTTGTCATACTTCTTAACTTCATAATCTAAGGATTATGAAATTTGTGCAAAGTTACACAGCTAACAAATCATAAACTAAGGTCGGAGCCACAGTCTTCTTGATGGTGTTGCCTCTCTTACTTTTTTCTATACCAGCTGTCCTTCAAGACAGCAGAGTTACCTTACTGCCCAATCAGAGCCCAAGTCAAAGGCCTATTTGTAGGTTGTTGATAGGAGAATGTGATCCTGGGGAGTAGGAAGAAGAGACTGAAGTAACAAATAGGAAAAGGAGAGTCAACAGAAGGACATGTAATCAACTTGGCCAAGGATATGGATGGCTGGTTCAGTGAGACCTGCTGAAAATCTTGCTATATCAAAACTTAGAATTGTCTTAAGTAGCAGGAGTAGGAGGATGAGGAAGAGCAGTCACCTTCCTTTATCCTCTATCCCACTGATCTAGAGTTCAAGCGTTTATTCATAGCCCGTTAGTTTATGCATTCCACTTTGCTCTGAGTGTCAAGCACAGCATCAGAGACACCCAGAGAGAGATGAGAAATGTGCTACCAGGCTCATCAGCATGAATCTGTTTACAGTGTTCATGGTGAAAAGAGATGCAGTTGATATGATTTGAAGCAGTGCACAAGAGTTATTTGGTACAGAGGCACAAGGAATAATAACAATAGCAGGTTTTGTGCTTCATAGGAGCAGTGGGTAGAATTCATACAAGTTCTTTTGTGTGGGTCAGTGTGGGTCCTCTTCATGAGTGCTATAGGTGTCTGGGTGCTCTGCTGAGACATGTTGAATACATCGATTCTCCTCTGTCTAGAAGTTCTTAGAATCTGTGAAATTGTAGGACTGTATCCTTCAAAGGATAGGAGAATATCAGTTCAAGAAACACTAATTGGCAAGTGAAATCTAAAGGACTGCAATATACTAAATCCAAAATAAATTATTCTGCTTGAAATAGGTTATTTCTTAGAGAATTAAATGCTAGAGAATGGAGTATGAGAACCCTCATCCTTGGGATGCTCTGGAGGTATCTTTCTTCTTATTTTTGGTATTGGGGATTGAACCCAGGGGGGCTCTATCATTTAGCTACATTCCTACCCCTTTTTATTTTCTATTTTGACATGGGGTCGCCTTAATTGCCTAGGCTGCCCTTGAACTTGCCATCCTTCTGCCTTAGCCTCCAGAGTCTCTGGGATTATAGGTGTGTACCACCATGCTTCTGAGGTATCTTATGAATCCACTAAGAATTAAACAGTTAAAAAATTCTTGCCTTGGGCATGAGTTAAGATTCTGACAATGGGAGCTTTAAAATATTTAAAATTAATTCCTAAATGTGAGCTCCATGAAGGAAGTGACATTCTTGTCTTTGTATATTCCTAGGACTTCTAAGAGTGTTTGGCACATACTGGGTCTCAGTATTTGTCTAATGAATGCTTGACTGTTGTATTCAAGATATTGTGCTACTCTCTCTTTTTTTTCTAATTGATGAAATCTAGTTTTGATTAATCTATACTATTTTTCTTAGACCGTTTTTGACTTACCACTTACGGAGTAGCTATGAATAGACAAATCTATTAACCTCCAAGTCGAACGTACTTACTCTGCCCTTGGTGACTTAAGTCCATGATCTCTATCTACTGAAAAATATCTTCCAAGGAGAGTTAATCCAACACAAACATTAAAATAAATTATGTGACAACTAGATGCTTAAAACATGGATTCTGAGAAAAAAGAGTCAGGTGTGGAGAGGGTCTATGAAGGAAAAAATTATTTTTCAAGCTTTATTGAAGCATAATGAACAAATAAAAATTACAAAATTCAAGGTATAAACATGATGGTGTCATATGTGCATACATTACATATTATATACCTGGCAAACTAACACATCCTTCTACATATAGTTATCCTTTGTGTGTATATGTGTGTGTGTGTGTGTGTGTGTGTGTGTGTGTGTGTATGTGGACTGAGGACAAATAAGGTCTACTCTCCTGGAAAATTTTCAAGTATACAATACAATATTGTTAACTACAGTTACCATGTTGTACATTAGATCACCAGAACTTATTCAGAAAAAAGTACATACATTTATTACAGGTAAAATGCAGGAATTTAATGACTCCTTTATATAGAAAAAATAAGTAAATAGGTAAAATGCGGGAATTTTATGATTCCTTTATATTGAAAAAAATAAGTAAATAGGTAAAATCTTATATTTAAACCAGGTGAAAGGCTGCAGGTTCCAGAAAATATATTTATTAGAAAGACCTAGTTGGTCTTAGGTCACTAAAATAACTTGTCGTCATCAAGAACAAGTCATTCTTCTTGATTGTTAATAACTTTCACATTGCATAGTGGCATATAGAAAATCTATTCTCTGTTGATGATATTAGCAACAATATAGTTAGATATATTGACAGTGTTGGAATTACCTCCAAACTTCTGGATTTGTATAGAGAAAGATTTTTCCAATGAGATGACAAATGGCAATTCTGGCGGCAATGCTGGCAGTGGTGGCTTTACTGTGACATAGTTGGCAATTTGTTTTTCATATTGAAAGGTCTTTATGGCCTTTCAGAGGAAGTTTGTTATTGAAATACCTCGTCTTGTCCCTTACTATATGAGTTTTGGGGGAGGGGAAGGTTTGTTTCTACAGTGGTGTTTTTTAAAACAGAATGGTTCATGAAGAATCTGACAAATGCCTATCATAATCCTAATGAAATCTCTTGTGGGATCAAATTTATTCTTTCATGGTACATTATATTTCTATGCTGTTTTAAAAAATACAATTTATTTTTCAATTATAAAAGTAATACTTGCTTATTACAAGAAAAGAAAGGGAAAATATAATCCCAAACACCTAGGGACAATTATTGCTTTCACATTTCCAAATGTTAATTTGTTTTGATTATACAAGTTAAACATGTTTAGTGGAGAAATTTTGAAAATTCAGACATGAAAATGTAAGGAGAGGAAATCATTTGCAGTTTTAGTACCAAGGGATTACTATTTTTACCATGTTGGCCTTAGACCTTATCTCAATTATGTATTTGTATGCAGATATTCAAGATACATATTTTATTTTTAACAAAAAGGAACCATATTTACTTGGCTATAATTGTTTCTTATCACTCTGTACTTCATTTTCATATTTATAGGCCAATTCAGTACTTTTGTATTACTTTTACTGAATTGAGTCCATTATACTCCAATTTATTTTACCAATTTAATAAATTATTAACATTTTATATGTTTACATTTAATTAATTTTTTCATATGTAATATTTGTACATATTTATAAGGTACAAGATGATGTTTTGATTTATGTATATATTGGGTAATTATCGGTAAGGTAATTAACATATCCATCACCTTAAACTTGTATCTTTAGGGTGGGTGCATCAAAATCTGCATCTCTCACACAAAAACCTCTTTTCTAACTATTTTCAGATGTATAATGCATTGTTGTGAATGATATTCTTCCTGCTGTGCCATAGAACACCAGAACTTAATCTTCCTATCTAATTAACATCTTAATTACCAATCTCTCCCCTCTACTGCCTCCCTGGTCTCTGGTAACCACAATTTACCCTCAGTTTCTATGATATCAACTTTTTAAGATTCCACTTATGTGTGAGATCATGTAGTTTTTGTCTTTCTGTGCTTGACTGATTCCACTTAACAAAATAAATGTTCTTCATGTCCATTCATGAAATCTTTGATAAACCTCTAAATAAAAACTTTACATTTACCCCGTCATAATTTTTGGATTAATTTCTGCAAGTGAAATGGCCATGAAGGAATGTGGAATAATTTGCATTCTCCTCACAGTATATGACTTCTTATGTATTGCATGGGTCATCATACTTGGACATTGTATATAATTCTATAAGTATTTGCTGATGACCTGCTCAAAATGAGCACTATCATTGTGGTAAAGTCATTTGGTTGGAAGAAAGAGATATTTATTTACTTCATGGAGGGAGGAATTTGTGAGGAAGTTTTTTTTTTGTTTTTTGTTTTGTTTTTTAACCTAAGATGATAATAGAAAGCAAGCACCCAAGACCCTGGTGGATAAAGGAAGGCTTTTCAAGATGAAGGACAACTCCATGTATCAGATCTTCTCATTCTTTTTCCTCAGTAAGAGATTTGCTTTAATAATTCTTCAACACTTTGCCGTTTTGGTATCTCAAATGATATTTCCTACTCCTTTCTGCATTTATTTCCAATTGTGTACTTTCTATTTCTCACACTTAAATTTCCAGATAAAGAATGTCATTGGCTCAGAGCTTATGATGGTGACTCTGGGGTCATGCACTTGCTCCTTGCTGTCTCATTGGTCAGCAGATCTCCAAGTTCAGTCAGCTATGAACATAGAAGCAGGGGGAGACAGATGGCACACTGTGTAACGGCACTTTCCACAGAGGGAACGTTTATCTTTTCTGGAAGAAACTCCGAGCAAAAATAGGCTTCCTTCCAACTGCCCTTTTTCTTTTAAATTCTATTTTATTGCACAAAAATAGCTCTGAATAATTTTCATGTAAATTATATAAATTTTATATCCATCATTTGTATTTCTTATTTTGTAAGTTTATTGCTAATAATGTTGCATTATAATATTAAAATGGAAACTTGTTACTATTCAACAGGAAAATATTTAATTAACATGATGTTTTTGCTTCCTGTTTGTTCGAATCAGATAACTTTGAAGTTGGGAGAGTACATTGGAAATCCTTAAATCACTTAAAATAATTTAGACCTGCTATTAAATTTACATCACAAGTGAGTAGTTACTGCAGAGTTAGCAAGTTTGTCACTGCTTTTTAATTAACCATAAGTTGATTGTAAAGAGAGGATTATTGAGCATTTGAGGGATATATCTAATGACCATATAATTAGATGAAAATCAAGGAATCAAGAAAGGAATGTCCAATTTAAGTCTTGATATATTAACTGTAAAGAAATATGCAGATATCTTATTCACACTTATCAAATAGCTTACAGCAAGATAATTCGGGATCATTTTTGAAAATGAGAGTATTTAATAGACATATTAATTGATATCAGTCTTCCTACAAATAAACTATTACATAGAAAATAGTTTATCAATAAAAATCAAATTGCATATTTTTGTTTGCAAAGTTAATGCCTACCACTCATGTATTTTAATTTACTGAAGTTAAGTAATGATTTGTTTTGTTTTGTTGATAATTAAGTAGCCATAATAGTCAATGAATCTCAATTAAATGTTGATGGAAGCTAGCAATCAATTTATAAAAATAATAACAGTGATATGCCAGGCAAATCAG
>CM053414.1:23261910-23323342 GCA_028644305.1 Xerus rutilus | reverse complement strand
GCATTGGGTAGAGTACTTGGAAGGTTCTTGCCTTAGTTGTGAAATAAAGAGCATTAAACTAAATATGGGCTCGGATCCTGCCTAATAAATGTTAAAAGCACCAATCAAGCTTGTAAGTAATTTATTCATATTCCACAATAAAATGCATGTGGAAATATAAAAATACTCAGCAGCACCCAAGAAGGTGAAATTCACAATGTCTTGTATCCAGTGAGAAATTATACGACAGATAAAGAAGCCAGAAAATACAACCTATTCTGAAGATTAATAAAAATCAGTTGAAACCAACCCAGCACAGACTAATATTAGAATCAGCAGAAAAGAACATTAAAAAGGTTTAAAAATTGTATTCCATGTTCTCAAAAAGTTAAATAGAAACATGGAAGATATAAAAAAGATGCAAAAGGAAGGTATAATGATTAAAAACTACAATGTCTGAAATAAGACACACTGAACAGGACTGATGGCAGATTAGACTTCATGGAAAAAATGATTAATGGATTTGAAGACATGGCAATAGGAAGAACCCAAAACTGAAGACAGAAATAATTGGTGAACTGTGGGACAACATCAAGTGTTATGGTGCACATATAATTGTAGTCCACAAAGAAGGGAGGCACATAAAATGCATTTAAAGAAATAATAGTTAAATTTTTTCATATTTGGTGAAAACTATAACCCACAAATGTCAAGAAACTCAATCCTAGCAAAAGGAAAACTAAATTTCATCAGGACACATCATAATCAAATTGCTCAAAACCACTGTGTTCTATTTGGTCAAACCCATGGCTGGATTCACTTCAAAAGTGGTGGCAAGGGAATAACCTCAAGGGACTGTCATGAAAAGTTTTGAGATGGGGGCTGCTGGGATTCCAGAGAAAGAAGCACTAAAGGCCAAAGTGATCAGTCCAAAGCATTTATTGAGGGGGAATTTATATATAGGGAGCTGCTGTGTCCTTATGATGGACAGTGAGAAAGGAAATGTTCTACCTAGATAGGTTGGCAACAAGAGGCTCAGGTTATGGAGATTATATGAGGGTTAATGAATTTGGCTCGGGGCTGGGGCTAGTTTCTACATGTTTGGCAATATGTTTGATCTCTCAGTATTTTAGGCAATAGCCTCAACATTGGTGCCTAGGAATGTTCAAGGCCCCAGCTTGGGGGTCAAGCCTGCAGGGAAAACATATATTTGGAAGGTCCCAGAATGGTCAGGAGAAAGAAAGGAAGTGGGGAGAACTGGGAGGCCCTATACATTGATAAAGAGAAAAATCTTCTGAGGAGGCAGAAAAAAGAAAAGAAAAGAAAAGAAAAGAAAAGAAAAGAATGCCATATTACCTACAGAAGAGCAAAGGTAAAAATGATAGCATATTTTTTTTCACTGCAAAATGTTAAGAAGACAGACAAATAACATCTTTAAAGCATTAAAAACAAAACAGAACAACCAGAACAATAAAATATAACTTGTCAACCTAGAATTCTATACTTAGTGAAAAAAATAAAGATGAAATTAATATTTTTTTCAGAAATACAAAGCTAGAAGAATTAATTTCCAGTATACCTACATTCTAAGAAATTAAGGATGTCCTTTAGGGAGAAAGAAAACCATAATGAATGGAAATATGAATCTACATAAAGGAACAAAGAGCACTGGAAATGGCAAAGGGTAAAATATACAAGATTATTTTATCATTTGAAAAAAATGTTGTTAAAGGATTATTAACTACTTAAACAAAAATAAAATGATGCATTATAGGAATGATAACATTTAAAAGTGAAAGGTATGACAAAGAATTATTGAAAAGAAATGGAAATATCATACTGTGAGGTTTTAATATTTTATATGAAGTGGTAAAATAAAACCCAAAGATTAACTATAATAAAGATAAATACAGTGAACTCTAAGGCAACAACTAAAGTAAAAAATATTCCAACTAAAAGAAAGTGATTATCATATTGAATTAAAATCATGACCCAGCTATATGGTACTTAAAGAAAATGAAATTTTGATACAAATATATTTAAAATAAAAAAATTAAAAAAAAGATATACCATGCTGACTACTACTCAAAAGAATGTCAGAGGATATGTGTGTGTGGATGTGTGTGTGTGTGTGTATACATATGTGTATTTCAGAAAAAGTAGGATTCAGAGAAAATAATATTACTAGAGTAAATGAAGGTAATTTTCTAATGATATAGGGGTCAATTCATTAGGAGAACATATCAGTTCTAAGAATTTAAGCATCTAATATCAGAGCTTCAAAACACATGAAGTAAATTAATAGAGCTGCAAGGAAATATAGGCAAATTCACAATTATTTGAATATTTCAGTATCCCCTTTCAAAACCTGAAAAAGTAGTCTGAAAAATTACTAAGGATATGGAAGACTGAAATAGCACAATCAATCATCTTGATGTAATTAACATTTATTTAACACTCCACCCAACAACAGTAGCATTCTTTTCTAGGAGTCATGGAACATTTGCCAGGATACACCATATTTAGATCATGAAACTAATTCAGTAAGCTTAAAAGGATTCAAGAGAAACAGTGCATATTGTCTGACTACATGTAATTAAATTAAGAATCAGTGACAAAAAAAGTTATCTGAAAAATTCCCAAATCTTTGGAAAACAAATAAAGCAATTATAAATTACCCATGGGTCAAAGAAGAAATCAAAAGGAATATTAGAAAATATTTCAAACTGAATAAAAATGAAACTACAATAAAAATTGTGTCATGCCAGGTAAGCAATACACATGGGGAAATACATAGTATTGAATACCTAGACTATAAGTGTTTGTGTGGTAAGATTTATTACGAAGTTACAATAATTAAGATAGTTATTGGCATAAAGATAGACAAATAGACCAATGGAACAGAATGAAGAGTCTGGAAATAGACCTATACTATACATGTATTTACATACATGATCATGAAAATGATAATGGGAAATGACCATATTTTATGATAAATATTGTTTTGTGAGGTTATGAGCCTAGAAACATCCATGTGAGTTTTGTGTATCTTTTTGGGAAGTCTGGACATATTATCCTGAACATAAAATATAGTCAGAGAATTATAAAGGGAGAATAAGAAGATAAAATTTATTTTAGAAATGTCAGGAAAAGTGTTATGAAAGATGGATTATGGAAGGGGGAGACTTGATGTACAGTATAATTAGGAGGCAGTGAAGCTGAATAAAGGAGGAGGAGATTTGAGTTATATTTAAGAGGATAGAACCTGTGATGTCTTCTGGCTGATTTAATGGAGAGAAGGATTATGGAATATGAGGACAGATAACAGATTTCTTTCTTTTAAATTTTCCTCCTTTTCTTTTTTCTTTTTGTGGTCCTGGGGATGGAAACATGGACTTATACCTTCTAGGCAAGTGGTCTACTACTGAGATACATCTGCAGCTCTAGATCACAATTTCTGAGCAGAGACCATGCTGGTCACTGGGATAGGGAGCAGTTTTAGAGTGCTTTTGATCATTCAGTTTTGAATCTGCTGAGAATGGTGTTCTTTGTGGAGATCCCTAAAGAAAGTTGTCCAGTTTCCGAAGGCTACTTGAAACTAGATGTCTGAGGACAAGGCTGTTTCCTTGATAAGAATGTGGAACTGGTAAGCACTCAGATGGCAATGGAAGCCATGGGCTTGAAATTTTACAGAAAGAATGTATAAAATAAGAAAATGAAGGAAAATATAAAGCGAATATTTGGAAAGTAACAGCCTTTAAGAGGTAGGCAGAGGAGAGAAGCTGTTGAGTAAATACAGAGTTTATTTTTTGGAGGTACTTAGGGGTGTGTGTATGTGTGTGTGCATATGTGTGTGTATGTGGTCTGTGTGTTGGTGGTCCAAAGACGCTGAGTAGGGAACTTGTCTGGAAGCACATGGTTTTTACTGAGACTACATGTTTATGTGGAGGGGCTGTTGAAGATTAATGTTTTCACCTTTTCTTGGCCAGTCTAAGACAGACTCATTAGGGAGACGAAGCAGGTAGAGTCAGAGATAAGAAGGCAGTGGACATTGGTATCAAATGTTGGAGAACAGGAAAATAAGATAAGGACTGTAGTTTGTCAGGCTGCCAGCAGGAAACAGATTGCATTCTTAAATTGGGTAATTTGAGGTTAGGAGACTTAATAAAGAGACCGTTTACCAAGGTGTGGGCAGACTCCAGGGAAATTCCATGCCACAGGGCCTTTTGCCAGAAGTGGAAAGAGGTGATGCCATGACTGACCTGTGGCACAAAAGGGCAAGAGGGGAAGTTACCAGAACCTGCCATGAGATGGCATTGTGGAGATGGCTGCTGAAGGAAACTTGAACTTGTTTTAAAAGCTAAAAGCTTTTTATTTTTGATTGGCATAGTCATTGTGCCCATTAATGGGATACAGACTGATATTTCAGTACATGTATATGATGTTTAATGATCAGATCAGAGTAATTGATACATCCATACCTCAAACATCTATTAGTTCTCATTGTTGGGAATATTAAAAATCTTCTGTCCTACCTATTTCAAAATACATAATTAATTGTTATCAACCATAGTTATCCTACTGTGCTATACAACATTAGAAGTTATTCTTCCTATCTAATTGCATCCCCAAGCCCATTAATCAAATTCTCTCCATCTTTCCACTAATCCCCATCCTTCCCAGCCTCTGGTAACCACTCTTCTATACTTCCATGAGATCAATTTTTTTAGCTTCCATGTATGTAAGACACATGATATTTGTCTTTCTGTGCCTGACTTGTTTTATTTAGCATAATGACCTTCAGGCTCATCAGTGTTGTAAAAAGTGACAGGGTTTTATTTTATTTATTTTTTTAATGGATAAAGTCCTTGCAGGGAAGGCCTGGAGAGTAATTACATCAATTCTCTCTGGACTCCTCCCCTTCTCTTGTCTGTTCTCTCCATTGGCTAAGCCCAATTGGAAGCAAGGGAATCCATTGATGTAGACCCTTATTCGTGATTACAGATGTTGAGCTACACAAAATCACTGGCTCAAAATAATGCTCCACTTTCTTAGGATTTCTCTGTAATTTTCCATAATTGTGAGGATGATGCCAGATCAACATAATCAGGCATATACTAGGACCAGTCTGTAAGAGAATGCATGTCCTCCTCTATCTCAGTGAAGCACCCAGTGAAATGTGACTGTTGAAATGTATCTGTTTCCCCCATAGTAGAATAGAGATCTGTGTTAGATACCTTTCTGTCACTATAATAAATATTAGAGAGAATCAACTTATGAAGAGGAAAAGTTTATTTGAGCTCACAGTTTTGGAGGTTACAGTTTCCTGATGGGTCAGACACATTGCTTTGGGTAAGGAAGTGCATCATGGTGGGAGCCTGTGGTGGAGGGAAACCGCTTACCTCATGGCTGGGAAGTGAGAGTGAGGAGGAAAGCAGGCTCCCATAATCCCCTTTGAGGGCACACCTTCAGTGACCTCACTTCCTCCCCAGGCCCTGCCTTTTAAAGTTTCCACCAACTCCCAGTGGTGCCAAGAGCCTTCCACACATGGACTTTTGTGGGATATTTAAGATCCTAGGTATAGTAGGATCCTACTAAAAGGCCATTATAACCTCAATGTCTAGTTCAGGGTTTGAAACATAGAAGATTCTCAGTGAAAACTGGTTAAATACAAACGATTTCAAATGTTCAAAACCATAAAAACAACCCAGAGGCATAGAATGACTCATGAAAACAATTTTGTCATCTTTAAGGCAGCCAAGTGAGCCATTCAGCCCTTAGTATGCCTCCATTCCTTTTTGTATGTACTATATGTCTCACTCTCGTCTCCTCTCCTCTCTACTTCACTTTTGTCTCCTCTTTTCTTTCCGATTTTCCTTAAATGAGTTTTCACCTCTCACTTCAGGAGTTTGATTCTATTTGGCAAATGTTTTCAGCATTAGGGAGATGCTGGCACACCTCTCATGAAGTCTAACTGTAAAGCTGTTTCTTTCCATGAGAATCTTTGGAAGCTTTTTTCTAAGAGGTTTTTCCCCCCTCTCTTAATTGATTCCCTTTCCAGCTTGATATTACAATGCCTGGGTTCTAAGAAGCACTGAGAACTATTTTTTTTTAAATTTCATTTATTTATTTATTCTACTTAGGTGTACATGATAGCAGAATGCATTTTGATTTATTGTACACAGATGGAGCATGACTTTTCATTTCTCTGGTTGTATGTGATGTAGAATCACAACATACATGCTGTCATACATAAAGCTAGGGCTATGATGTCCATCTCATTCCACCATCTATTTTCTAACTGACTGGAAGGGGATGTAAAGTGGCTTTTAGGTGCTCTATGACTATATTAAATTTGGTTCCCATGTGTAAGAAATATTTTGACATATCTATTTAGAAATTCTCAGGGAAGAGTTTTTGTTGAACAATTTTTTTTGAAATAAAAATAATTTTTTTGAAATAAATGTATAAAAAGAATCTTGTCTCTTCCAACTTCTAGATTTTTGGCAATTCTCACTTTTCTCTTTCACTTTACTTGAAATCATCCATTTACTTCACTCACAAAACATAAATGTCACAGCAGAAAATTAATCTGAGCAACAAAATACTAAAACAATCAAACTGGGGAATTTTACATTTTATAGCAAGAAGTAAAATTAGTTTCTCTATTAGGAAGAGGAATCTGGCAGATCTCAGTCTGGTTGCTGGGATTCTTTATGCAATAGGCAGAAGCCTATATAAGACAGTACCATATGTCAATTGAAAATAAAAATATATTTTAAGAAAAGGAAGGAAAGAAAAGAAAAAACGAAAATGAGGGGGAAAAGCAAATTAAGCTGAACCTAGTGATTGATTTTAAAGGTTTGTATTTAACCTTTAGATCAAACTTTCCAAATCATGATTTAAATTACTGCAATAGCACAATAAGGTGTGAGGAGGAGAATGGCAGTTCATTGGTAAGACAAAGGGGGATGAAGGGAAGGGAGCGGGGATGGACATAGGAAAGACAGTAGAATGAATCGGACATAACTTTCCTATGTTCATCTATGAACACGTGACCAGTGAAACTCCACGTCATTTACAACCACAAGAATGGTATCCTAATTAGAAAAGTTATGCTCCACATATGTATAATGTGTCAAAATACACTCTACTGTCATGTTTATCTAAAAAGAACAAATAAAAAAATAAATAAAATAAATTACCACAATAGGATTAACAGTCAGAATTGTGCAGCAGAAGCAGAGCTTTCTACGTCTGGAATGTCCCTGTTTCACAGAATTTGTACTTTCACACATGCCAAGATACATCAAAATTTCATTTGTTTAGGAACATCTTTGTTTTTAAGCTTACAAAGTACACGAGCTAAAATAATGTGTATTTTTACATAAATATTGGAAGAGTCCACATACATAAAGTCCACACATGGAGTACTCAAGTCTACACTTTATGAAGTACTCAAGGTGATTCTTTTTTAAAAATTTTTATTTTTTGGTACTGAGGAGTGAATCCAGGGGCCCTGAACCCATGAGCCACATCCCCAGCCCTTTTTTGTGTTTTATTTAGAGACAGGGTCTCACTGAGTTACTTAGGGCCTCGCTAAATTGCTGAGGCTGGCTTTGAACTCGAGATCCCCTGCTTCAGCCTCCTGGGCCTCTGGGATTATGGGCGTGTGACACCCCGCCTGGCCCCAAGGTGATTCTTCATGCAGACACTACGCATGTCCACAGTGTATCTGGTGGGAAGACTAAACACATCCTACTTATAGATTGCTCCTCAAAGCAATCATTTAACATTTTATTTATTTTTTATTTTTTGGTACTGGGGATTGAACTCAGGGGTACTTGACCACTGAGCCACATCCCCAGCCCTATTTTGTGTTTTATGTAGAGACAGGGTCTCACTGAGTTGATTAGCGCCTCGCCATTGCTGAGGCTGGCTTTGAACTCACGATTCTCCTGTCTCAGCCTCCCTAAGTGCTGGGATTACAGGCTTGAGCCATCGCGCCCGGCTTAACATTTTATTTTTATTAAAATTACTAAAAAGTATCTATTTGACTCTTTGGATTATTTCATTTAGAACTTTCTACTTTTTGGTATGTATAAAATGCTATGTAAGGGCTGGGAGCATAGCTCAGTGGTAGAGCACTTGCTTAGCGTGCTCATGGCCCTGGGTTCAGTCCCCAGCATTGAAAAATAAAAACAAAACACCTGAATAAAATGCTATTTAAGTAATTGTTTTTCCTCATAATATTGAGTGCTAAAAAGTAATCTTCTGTAATTAAAAATAAATCTTTGAACACAGCGGTTATTTTCCCATATGCTTTATTGAAAGTGATAAAAATGGATAAAACTTAGCTGTGAATTGTGCTTTTTTCCCTATGAAATGTCAAACTTCCATTTCATTAAATTTGGAGTTTATTTTTTTTAAAGGAAATAATATGATGATATTGAAAGAAAGGAAATAAAATTCTTAGAAAGATCTCAAAAGAGTATTAATAGATGAGATTTGAATAAGGCTGATCAAATGCTGGAATGGACGCCTTTTTTTTTTTTTTTTTGGATTGCCCACATTGTCTGGAAACTGTTCAGCAGAACAAAGGGTTTTATGGATGAAAGACTGGTATGAAGAAACATGAATGTCAACTCAGGCTCTGAAAGACAGTCTGCTAATGAAATATTCTAAAAGTCATTTTCAAGGTGGTTGAAAGTTCTCACTGATGTGCATCAATGCTTTTGATAAATTTTTTTTATATATCAAATAATTATGCAAGTGTTGGCTCTGGGGACAGAGAAAATAACGTTAGCTCACATGCACCCAAATATTATGGAAGGGCTTGTGTATCATATTTCCGTTCCATGATTGAAAATGATCAGATGCCTCATAACATTAGTTTGGTAGTAAATTTCTTACTTCTTACACGTGAAAAATACCTTTTTCTGCAATCTAGGTAATGCTAACTAACCTTGATCTATGATTTACTACGTTAATGGTTAGCTTTTTATGTGCAAAGTCAGAAAGGAGATGATTATCTTTAAAAATTGAACTTTCCCAAAACATCCTTGAGTGAACTTTCCTGATAAATGCAAGAAGTAATGACTTTTCTCCAAAGGTCCACTGATCTACTCTATTAATATACATACCTGCCAGTGATACCTACTTATCTTCTATTCTACACTATGCATTTTTTTATATATATGTATTTTACATATGACACATTTTTATGTGGGCTTATGATTTGATGGAACTTTGTGTTCAGATGTCCTTGGAATCTGTGTTAGTTTTTAGGACATTGATTTTAGTTATACAAGGACAAAGAGGCCTCTTTCAGCAATGCCTATGATGGTGCCTCTTCAATAAAAAATAAACAAAAACAACAAAACTGTATAATAAAAACCAGAAGGATCACATTCCTGGAACTATGTGTTTATACCTGTCCTCGCCAGTGCATAAACCCTAGCAACACACCACATCGAGCTCCTAACTAAGTGCTTGAACTGTACTTGGCATTCAATAAATAGATACATGAATGATTGTATATTGAAATTTCTGAAGGCATTTTATGCTTTCTGTTTTAAAGGGCATCCTTAGAACTGTGGGATCTTACATCGTATTAAAATTATTTATAAGTAAGAGATTTTAAGAAAATATACAGTCTTTGAGAGGCCACTGACAACTTATTGAACATTTAAAATTAGCTACACCACCAGTGAAACTCCACATCATGTACAATTACAAGAATGAGATCCTAATTAGCATAAGTTATACTCCGTGAATGTATACTTTGTCAAAATACACTCTACTGTCATGTATATCTAAAAGGAACGAATAAAATAAATAAATTAGTTACCATTCTTTGGCTTTTAGTCCTTATCTCAGTTATAAGTCTGAGAGATGTTTTTCATTAATTGAAGGTACATATTTGTTATCTGCTTCATTCTAAGTCGAACTAACAATACATGGTCACTGTTGCTGTTTAAGGAGTAAATTTAATATAAAAAAGGAAATGTGGTAAAACATCTGTCACATATTACAGAATCTCCAGGATGTGAAGTGCTATCATGTACGGTGGTGCAGTCAGGGTCTTACCCTCTCTAAGCTCATCATCTAGCAGGAAACATGTGCATAATAACTTGTCATGCAAATCATGGCATGCTGACATTTACCACCAACAACGGTTGAATAGTGGGACCACAGGCCTGGTTGTAAGCCCCAGATACAGACAGCAGATTCTTGAAAGTATACTAATTTTTGGAGATTCTCAATGCTTCACTAAGTAATGAGATGTAATGTGGAGAGTTTAAAAATAATTATTCAGTAAAATGCTCTGAAAGAATTCTAATTTTAAAAAAGTATATATTTTTATACTTCATAAATATACTCCTGGGAATGTTTTCTAAAATAGAAGGATGTAAATAAAGATTCAGCCACAAGGATTTTTTAAAAAATACTTTACCAACATGCCAAGCATGCTCCCTCTTCTGTCTTTTATATTTATTGAGTCTGGAAGGCTTATCACCCTGATTTTCACATGGCTTGTGTCTTAACCCCATTCAGATCCCTGTTTGAAGGTCATCTTGGCACAGAGAGCATCTATCACTTCCTGCTGCTCTGTGTCTTCTTATCCCGCTTTATTACAATTATTACAGTTTTATTGCGGGACTAACCCATCAACTGCCGTATTTATTTGTATGCATTCTTGTCTGTCTCTACTGTTCTGTCCCTGGAATATAAACTCCCCAGAGATAGGCTTTGTATTTCTATTTTGGATAAAGATAGATATTATACAATGTGCAGATATTTCATAAATATTTCTTGAATGAATAACTCAGACAAAACAAACTAAATACCCATCTGTAGGTTCTTGGCCAAATTATTAGGTAACCATATGATGAATTTCTATAGAGCCTTTAAAATGGCACTTTTAGAAATAAATAAATAAATAAATAAATAAATAAATAAATATATAGTTTTCTAACTACATATATGTTCATAGTAAAAAAAAAAAACACATGGTTTGCAAGGTAGGCTTTCCACTGGTAAATACTTCTCTCTCTTCTCTCTCTCTCTATATATATATATGTATATACACATACATATATATATGTATTTCTGTGTGTATGAAAACTAAACAAACATGTCAATGATAATTATTTCTGAGTGGAGAGAATTTATTATTCTGTCTTTTCTAAAAGTATTCAAAATATGTTCTTTGTGCTTCTCTATACTTTTCACAAGCATTTTCTATTCTGTAAAAAAAGTATAAAACCTAAAGACATTTAAAAACCTCAGATGGATGAAGCAATTGTGCTGAACCTAAAGGATTTGGTAAGTTTTGCTAGTTTATTTCTTCAGAGTGACCCATAGCGACTACATTTTAGACTTTTTCTTGTAATGTTTGTTACCTGTCACATCTGATATCTTTACATAGGCAATCGATTATTGAATGCTTAATTCAAAAATTTGATATGGATTATATATGCAAAAGTACTTGCAGAGTAATATTACTATATGTGTAACATTTTAGAATCCTGAATACATTCTTTAAAAATTTACCTCACTCTATATTTTCAAACAAACAGCAATTTAATGTAAATAGAAAACTTAATCTTCTGATTTCAATGTGGCTTTTGAGTTTGGGCTGCTTTCTTTTCTCCCCTTTCTGCCAAATTAGCATTATTCCCTTTGCTTGTGGAAAACAACCTGTTCATCACTTTCCCTTGGTAAGCCTGAGATCATCAGATATATTTACAAAAAAGTTCTGTGCTACTGCTTTGAGAAACTGAAAGGATAATTTTGATGAAAATAATACTCCATTTAAATGATATTCCTTAGGCAATCTTTCAATATTTCTTCCAATAGGGATCAGCCCATGAGTTCCTGAGAAAGATTAAAAATACATTTTAAACTTCTTTAAACTTTTAAAATCTTAAATTAAATGCTTAACTCTCTTTAAATGTGTGACACCATCCATCACAATTTTATATTTAGACACATAATAATGTATAATCTCAGCTTGCTGTCCACTTGTAAAAATGGGAATAGACTTGGAGAAATAAGCAATTTCCCAACAGAAAATTGGAAATTCTGCCAACCAATTCCAGGTGACCTGCCATCAATCAGTGTTAAATTCTCTGGGGCTATTGTTGAAGGGTATTGCTATTAGTGAAGGGCTTCACCTGGTGACTAATGGTATATAACAAATACATTGAAGAACTATGGAAACCCCCTGAATCTGTAATTGTATGGTAACTTTCAGCAGAGACCTTTCCTGGCAATTGAGAAATAAAGTGAGATTTTTATAACCTCCTTGCAGCTCTCTTATTAAAATATCTGTTTTTAGAGAAATAGGTAAAATGATTATGCCATGCAATTAAATTAAATTAGCTGACAAAATATTTCTTTATGACTAAACTGTTTAATGTAGGCATTTGGAAATATGTGGCATCAGTTAGAATATGTGCAAATGTGACAATTATTCTGATTCTGAAGTTAAATAAGAAGTTTAAGTTTGCAATAAAATCTTCTTGTTTGGTATTATTAAGTAATTATGATTAATGTCTGAAATGTAATGTTCCATGGTTATAATTTCCTTGTTTGCTGGAGTGAGTACATTAAGCATTCATTAAAAATGCAAGCTCTTCAGATACCTGAAAATTACAAATGTAGTTAGGACTTTGTGGAGGTTAGGAAGCATTTTTCAATAAGGAACCATGACTAGGGCGAACCAACAGCTGGCAGATAAACTATGATGGATTTCTAGTACTGAAATGAAGGGGTAGACAAATGGGTTTGTTCATTGATGTCAAAAATCAAATCCATTTTGATGTAAAAATCTAATTGCAAGGCATATCTGCCATTCCTCTAACTCTTAACTACAAAGGCTGAAGCAGGTGAGATCTAAAGCTTGGAAAAATGGCTAATGCTGGTGGGTAAGCCATAGATATATGAAGGCAGCTAAAAATCTGACATTCTCAAGAAGCAGTTTGTCTTCAAGGAGTGAAAATAGTAAAATCAATCAATTGATTGCTTGATCAATCAATCCAGCACTCCTGGAGCTCCTGCTTCGCCAGGTGGTTGTGAAGATTAGAGGAAATGAAGTGTATAAAACAGCCAGTCTTGTATTTGTTCTATCTGGAAAGTGTCATTTAAAGCAATGCCTAGAAGCACTGTGTGGTGGTCAATCAATTGGCCTTTGTCTACTTAGGATGAAGTGATTCAGTGAAGATTAGCACCCCTCCACTCTCCTATCCCCTGGGGAGATTGTGTCCAACCAAAAGAAAGTTGAGACTGCAAATGGGTTATTGACCACAGAAAAGCAAAACTTAGACTAATAATATGGTCCAAGAAGAAAGACTTGAAGGATCTCTTCCTGAGCAGTCATGAAGCTATACCATGGGAGACCATTAGATACAGAGTGTCAGAAACACGTGGCAATAATTGTCAGTGAAAAGTGAATATCCATTTAAAATTAAAGTGAATTACGAGTAAGAACACACTTTAAAAATTCTAAGACATAATCTTTTTTCCTTTTAACTATTATTACCAGCATTCTGTAAAATATCTGGTGTATGGAGTTATAGTTTGAAAGCTGTGCATAGACCATATGGGATTAGACAGTGATATGGGATTTAGTGTAGTAACAATCACAGTCCATCTGCAACTTGAGTATATTTTGGCTTTGTAACTGTGAGATGTAATCAGAAGAATCATCAAAGTCCTAAAGTGACCAATGGAATAACATGCTGTTCTGTGTACACTGTGAACAGTAGGACTGTATCATAGAGACATGAGGGTTCTCTTAGCTCATGCTGCCATAATAAAATGCGTAGACATGGTGGCATAAACAGCCGGAATTTACTCCTCACAGCTCTGGAGGTGGGAAGCCTGAGATCAGGGTGCCAGCAGAGTTAGGTTCTTGAGGGATCTCTTGCTGGCTTGCAGGTAACTTCTTGCTGTAACTTCACAAGATGGAGAAAGGAAGCTCTGGTGTCTCTTCCTCTTCTTCACAAAGGCACTAATCACATTATGGGGGCTTTACCCTTGTGACTCCATCTAAACCTAGTTGCCTATAAAGGTGCCTATTCTATTACCAACACATTGGGGAATGAAGTCTCAACATATAAATTTTGGGGAAATGCAAATGTTTAGTCCATAATGAGAGGTTTGAGGGCATACCTTTATAGCTTACAAATCATGACATGTATAGAGGAGAATTTCCAAAAGAGTAGGACTAGGATGCCCCTTACTATTATTTCATAGCTCAAGACAGTTACCAAGCAATAAAGGAAGTATTTGTATAAGAAGTAATGAAGATGGAACCCATAATCTCAGATAGAATGAGAGTGAGGATATGACTGGACAAGGAATCAGACTTGCTTTATAGTCCTAATTCATTTTCTCTCCTGGGCACATCTATTCAACTGCCTAAAAGCTCACTTTCCTTAAATGAAGAATGAGAATCATAAAGATTTTATCCATTTCGGAGGGAGCATATCAGAACAAAATTGTAGAGTGTATGTGAAAGTGGTACCAAATGATAGGTAAATAGGAGGTATTGCTACCATCTATATTAGTTTCCTATTGCTGTTATAACAAATTACCATAAACTTAGTGGTTCAAAACAATGCAGATTTATTATTTTACAGATTTGGAGGTTAGAAGTCCAAAATGAATATTGTGGGACTAAACGATAAGGGGAGGGACATACTCCTTTTCGAAGCTGTAGGGAAGAATACATTCCTTTTCTTTTGCAGCTTCTAGAGACTGACACTATTCCTTGGCTTGTGGCCCCAAATTACTCCAGTCTCTGTTTCTGTTGTCACGGTACTTCTTGGACCCTGATATTCTTGCCTTCTTCCTAAAAGAAATCTCATGATTATTTTTAGCCCACCACCTAGATAATCCAGGTTAATTTTCTCACCTCAAGATTCTCAACCAAATCACATCTACAAAGGCTTTTGTATATTCACAGGTGCCCGAGATTAGGCTGTGGACATCTTTGTGGGGTGCAGAGAGCATTGCTGGACTACCACATTGCCCCATGAGCTGGTTCAAGGGATTAATCAAAGCAATGTAGAATAATCAGAAATTTTCAGAGATGTTCAGGAGAATAAGAAGCCAAATTATTTTGTATAACCGTATTTTCTTTTCTAAAATTAGTCTGTATTCTGAGAAATAGAATTAGATACTTTAATGGATGGCAGGGTTGCTTGGATTAATTAAGAATACAGTTTAGGGCTTCTTTATACTGTGATTGGAAAAAAGATGGCTTGTCTTGTGCTTTAAAAGTTCCCTAAAAATACTGTGAAGATTAATCACGTGTATGTTCTCTAGGCCAAGGCACACATGCTTGCTAATGAGATGAGGGCACCAATCAAGTGACAACAAGGCTATCCTAGTTTTCAATACTGCTTCCATTCTTTTTTTTTTTTTTAATCCATATTACCAATAAGCTGTAGAAGTCAATGACTCAAAAGACCAGCTTTACCCAGGTCTTCAGAAGGGAAGGTTGTGTGTGTGTGTTTTAAGAATTACAAAGATGTGGCTGATCTTAACTCCTTGAATTTTAAAGCTGGAGGGGGCACCTGTTCAATTTGAGGTGCTTCTGCAATCATCTCCTAGACTTGTCAAGGAATGGTAAAGCCAACCAAATGCACAATTCATTTTGAAAACCTAAAGGGAATGTTGTAGGGTTATTTCCAATTAGCATAGACACTGGAAAAAATGGAACTTGCTTGTGGGGTCATAAGCAAGTTGAATGTATTTTCCTTGAGGACACAGGCATCATGGCCCGCCTTGTTACTCTCCTAGGGCTTTTATCAGGAGGCATGGTGTTATGCATAATGCTTGAGAGAATCAGTGATCCACATGGAGCCTTCAGTGTGTCCCCTAAAGATTAAACCCACTGGGAACCCAGCGGGAAGTAGAGAGGTAAGACCATAGAAGGGAGCTTCCTAGAGTTTTGGTTCTGCTGTATATTTGGACTAAATTCAAAGGAGGCAGTCTTCAAATTCTGGAATTTCCCAAATAAAAAAGTAGAGATTAAGTATGGTGGAAACTCAGATAATGCCTTGCTGGATTTTCCAGAAATTTTCTGGTTGGTTTGTCTTCATGACAGACGTAGAACACAACGTCTGGCCCTGTTCTACCTGATTCTGAGTTCAGAAGGACATGCCTCCGTGCGAATTCTGATATTTCAATTCTAAACCTGCTCCTCTAACACCTGTGTATTCATGGCTCGCCTTCTGAGTACAATCCCGTGACTCAAGGGTTCTTTGTTCATCACTTATCCACTAACGAGGACTCCAACTAGGAGTCTACACTTTCTTCTTTTACTACCTCACACCTTCTTAATTACCCATTAAATCTGGTCCATGTGCATCTTTCTTCAGGAAGGCTTTCCCAGGGTCCAAGACCTTCATCCTCACCTCTTGGTAGTTTGTACCTGTATGTGTCTTAACAACTTAATGTAAGTGTTTATTTACTGTTTGTTACATCTGCTAGTCTGCAAATTTTATAACAAAAAGGAATGTCACTAAGCCTTATTATTATATTATGTATTATACCCAGTGCTAACATCTAGCATGTAATAGATGCTTGATGAATATGTAAATGAAAGAAGGAATAAATGAATTCATGGGATGCATGGGGGTTGGCTGCTGGAACATAACTGCACAACTCTTCAGACTCCTATCTGTTACCGTAAGATGAGACTTAAGGACAACAGAGAAAAATCATTATTGCTGAAAATTAATTAACACATAATTTTACCTTATTGGGAGAAGACACAGGTAAACATCTTGGCAGTTACAAACTTACCTGAAAAATAAAGATTATTTTTGTCCCTCCTAGTTTTTGAGAGCAATCATCAACTGAGATGTTTATTTTGAAAAGTGATAGCACATATTAATAGTATCAATGGATATCTTGTGTTGAACCCTTATGTGTCAGGTGTCATGTGAAGTACACTGGAGCAGAATCTAATTCTTAGAACCATCTGCTTCCAATTACTGCAGAGCTGAGATTAGCAAGCAAAGGGACTTGCTATACATTGTGAAGCTAACACATGCCTTAGCTGGCTGCTCCTACCCTGAAGCTACACTTTTAACCGTTATGCAATCCTGCCTGTTTCGGTCATCTCAAAAGCCTAAAATGCTTCGGTCATGCTTTTTCTTTATGATACGCAATTAAAGTTAGAATCTCTGTAGCAACAACTGTGGGGAAAAAAGACCATTGTAACAAATAGCCAACAGGAACAGGATAATCCAGAAGTAAAGCAAGATTCATATCATGTAAATCTGTAAATAGTAGACTCATGCTGATTTAAGAAAATGGCCAGTTCACAGGATAAGAGCAAGGACTGTATTAAACTTTCTGCAGCTTAGCATTTGCCTTCTTTCAATGTCATTTCCTATTACTCCCCAGACTCTGCACGTTGCAACTACATTAATCTCTTTCCTGATCCTTGAATTTATCAGATTTTTCTGTCTCTGGGCTTGTATGCCTACTACTTTCACCTTTTGGAGCTTTGTTCTTATGTATCTTTAAATGTCTGGATTATCATCATCCTTTGTGCCTGGAGCATACTTGAGAACCAATAAGTATTGTTTTGAATAAAGGAAAGAAACAGAAGCAGATGAGTTGCTGGCTTATTTAACATCATTTTTATACAGATTTGCTTCTAGGTCTCTCTCCATTGCTCCACTTTGAGAGATTAGTGCTGTTAAGCACAAATCTTTTTTTTCCTCATTACATCTGCAGAAGAGGGAGGGAGGAAGTGAACCAGTACTAATTATTTGAGCATCTTTGATGTACCAGGTTTTAACGTATTATTGCCTCTTAAATCCTCAAAACATTCCTTTGTAGCAGTTTGCAAACATGAAATTTGAAGTTCAGAGAAGTTAATGGTGTAGTCACAACTATTAAAACATAGAAATAGCATTGTAACCCAGGTCTATCTGTCTCCAGAAGCCATCTTTCTACATTACCAGAGTGGTTTGTATTAATGAAATTATTAGAACAATTTATTGTGGAAGAGAAGAGGTAAAGGAATAGGGACTTATGTTAAGAATGTTAAGGGCATAAGGTAGACCCCATGGATTTCCTCCATTCAGTGCACCCCCTCCCCGTTCTGGGATAACTGGATTAGCTAGCTATATGTCTATTGCTTTAAGGGTCGTGCTATGGAGTTGGGGTCCTGAGAGACGAAGAAAAGGGGTCTTTGGGGAAGACGATATGGGGTTTCCCAGGATGAGGGTGACGGTCCATGGGGTCACTGCACTCAGACCCCCCCCCCGGGGTGTAGGTAAAAAACTGCTCTGCCTGAGCAAGACACAGTAACACCTGAGCGAGATGCAGAAACATCATTTATTCCAGAAAGTACAAAAGCTTATGTACACTCCTGGACCAATCAGATCCAAAGTTACAAACAAAGGGGTGCTATCTGTCAAGAGAGAGCACAGTCCATTAGCATAGAATGGGGAAAGATGGAAGGGAGGGGTGGAAGGTATGGAGAGTGCTCCTACATATGTCCACTGTGGACAAAATGTATCTTCATAGGGTACTGAGAGAACAAGAGGGTGGGTGATATTTTAATAGTAATAAGTTATTTTAACAAAGCAGAAATCCAACTTTGCTAGTAAAGTTAGTAGTGTAGCAATCAGGGCATAAAAGTAGGAACATTACAACCAAATACTTCACAACAGGCTTCAGGTACCAAAGGTGATATACAAAGTACGAAAACAGGAAGCTTGAGGTAAGGAACAATGAATGCAAAGCTCTTCTTCCTTTGGTTGCCATCTTGGGCTAGTAGATACAGAGGAACGCCTCTATTATCTTATTCATCATTGAATCCCATTGTGTTATCTTTGAACCTCTTTGCTGGTGGTAGTGTGGGAGGGGCAAGGAGCATGGTTTTGGAGCGAGGCACAGATGCATTTGATTCCCAGGCAGATCTTAAATTTACTAACAGAGATTTAGCTCTTTAAACTAAGTTCTCTTAATTTAAATTTCTTTAAAAAGAATCAGTATCTAACTCTAGGTTTGTATGAACTAACTTCACTAATGCTGCAAAATGCATTGCATGGAGAAAGTGCTTTGTAGAATGAGGTATAGTTACAGTTAGTACTATTAATAACAGCAATAATCCACTGTAATGATAAAGATATTAGAAATAATAATGGTACATTATTTTGTACATAATATGTAATCATTAAGTAGAATTAATTAATTTGTTTTTCATAAAGTGGTAAAGTACATAAAGAAAAGTGATTTACTTGAATCAGATACTTTTATGTACTTTATCTTAAAAGGAGACATTATTCTTTTAATAGATACTTAGTGCAGTTATTGATTGTGTTGTCTTCCTTCATTTGTTTGAATAATTATTTTATGACTGAGACTTAGAGAAACCTGATTAAAAATCACCAATAATACCGCTTCTTTCCTGTTCTTCATGTTATTTAATAAAGTGTGAAAAACAATTATATCTATTAATAAAAAGCTGACTATTTGAGCAGCTGAGCAGTTGGTATTATTACCTCTTTTTTCTTGCCTGGATTTTCAAGATAATCAATGGCCATTTTTGTAACAGTGAATAATTGAGATCTCCTTTGGGAACCTAAAAATGGAAAAATAGAAAAAATAAGAGGGAGAAAAATTGACTTAAAAAATTCATGGAGTGACAAATATAGGTTATGCATACTAACTTCAGTCTCTGCCTGAGGGTACTGCCACCCCTTCCAATCTGGATCCCACTCTCACGTTGATGGCTTTCAGAGCAGGAGTTCGGAATCAAACAAGCATCTATGCTAATAATACTTAGGAGGCATTTAAGGCAAGCATTTATCAGAATCGGGATGTTTCTAAAGTGGTGTTTGTCAGCTGAGACATTTAGATTTGTTCTAATGACAAAGAAGAATGTGGTTAAATTAATCAAGTAATAGCCAAAGTTTTGCTTTTTGGTAAGAAAATTAAACACTCAGTCTGGAAATCCGATGAAGGGTCCACATAGATCTGGATCCTTGTGGCCATGGAAAAATTGTTTTGGAAAAAAATAACAACAAACAGCCCCATAGAAAGCTGAATCCCTTTGGTGGCTTCCCTTTTTTTTTGTGGGAAAAGCATGAGAAAGTCTGATAATAATTTTTTCTTGAATTTTGCTCCATTTTAAAAGGCAAAGTAGTTCTGTTATCATGTCATCTCTACGTCTATTTCTCATCTATATATCACAAAATATGGAGGCAAATCTAGACCATTTTCATTTAACTTCGCAATTTAGCTAGTCTTTGAAATTCCAATTCTATGTACCCTTCAATGTAGGAAGACTTAAAAAATATCTTATAGCCCTAGGCCTATTGTTAGTTGGCAAGATAACTTTCTTTCTTAAAATTTTTAAATCTTTTTTAGTTGTTGATGTATCTTTATTTTATTCACTTATTATTTATATGTGGTGCTGAGGATCAAACCCAGCGCCTCACGCATGCTAGGCAAGCGCTCTACCACTGAGCTATAGCCCCAGCCCAAGATAACTTTCTTATTACCTTTCTCTAAGACAAAGCTTCTCACTAGAGATTCATCACAGTGAGATAGAAAATATGGCCCAGTGCTACATGATGCTACCTACATATGATTTTATGAGGACCAGTAGCATCAATTAAGTTGGATTTTGGGGAGTTGGTTAAAAATGTCAAATCTCAGGCTTCACGTCTACCCTATTCCACTTCCAGTTATTTACCCATGAGAAAGATAAAATATGCCCACAAAAGATGTGGATATTCATGATAGCTTTATTCACAGAAACCCAAAACTAGAAACAACCCAAATGTCCATCAACAAGCGAATGGATATATAAATTACATCATTTCCATACACTGGAATATTAGCAATAAAAAGGAAAGGACTTGTATGCAATAAAGTGGATAAATCTGAAAACATGTTGAGCAAAATATGCCAGGCAAAAAAGCATATACATTGTGTATTCCATACATGAAATTCACTTATAAAACTGTCCTGTAATCCTAGCAACTTAGGAGGATAAGGCAGGAGGATCATAAGTTTGAGGTCAGCCTCAGCAATTTAGTGAGACCTTAATTAAACAAAACAAAACAAAATAAAAACAAAAAGCAAACAAACAAAAAAACAAACCTAAGTTAATGGGATAGAAATTGGTTGCCTTAGGGGAAGGTTGAGTAGAGAGGGGCATGGGGAACTTTCCGAAGTAAAGGGAATAGCCTATATCTTAATTGGGATGATAGTTATGAAGGTGTATACATTGTCAAAACACAAAAATGCACTTAAAGTATGAGCATTTAATTCAATGTAAATTAAAACTCAATAAAAACTTATTGGCTGCCTGGTCACCGTCTCAGAAGGTGATGTGAAATCACGGTCTGTGGGACCTTTACAAGATTTTACAACCTTTAGGAATTCTCCATGATAAATAGTTAACCAGCCCCCAAAGGAAAAATAGATTATTGGGAACAAAAGTGTAGATAGAAAGACTGGAAGATATCCAAACCTACTTTATGAGGAAATTTAGCATTAGCCATCATTTACTATCTTTCAGCCCCCAAAGGGAAATTCTGTTTGTTTTCAAATTCTCTCAGAAATATTTGGTCAAAATCATGAATGAGTTGTTTAGGATCTATTCTCATTGCTGCCCAGTGGCTTTGTCATTAAACCTATCTTACTGAGAACCTTCACTCAGTAAGCACTCATTGGAATGCTTACTGCTTGCTCAGTAGGGTCTTCAAAGAGGTGAAAAGTAGGTGTTAACCTGACATTATAGAGCTGGACGATCCCTGTGGTTAAATAACCTCTTAGACCTGTGGAAATTGAAGAGAGAAGGCAACCAACTTAATCAAGGTCACTTTTGCACATCTGGGCCTAAATCTCCTGAATGTGAGTCAAATACTATTTTCATGGAATTACACTGGTATAGTTCTTGCTTTTAGAGGACGTGTAATGTATTTTCAACAGGCCTGTGTGCAAAAGCCAGAGACTAACTAGAATCTAAAGACAAGAGATGGGAGAATAGGGTCAAAAGATTTAATGTTTTAGTGTCTACTTTGTGCCAGAAAATTTTCTGTGTTTAGTTTTCTTAACTAAGTAGTTGATGTTGCAATCTCCATATCATAGTTGATAAATCAGATGCCCAAAGGGTTCCATGACTGATCTGAGGTCCCGGCAATGGAAGGTCCGGGTATGTCAGACTCAGTCTTAACATGATCTGAGACTGGATTATTTAAAATCTTTTAAGAAAGTAATTTCAGCGAGAAAACACTCAACAGACCAAACTAATCAATTGCCTTTTCTTGTTTTCAGTAAGAAAAACAAGATTTCAAAGCCACTTTGGGGTTTCCGGTGTAGACTAACAATGGGCATGATCCACAATGACAGAGAAAAGGCAGGCAGGGAAGAGAGGACATAAACAAGGAGCATTCATCTGGTCTTTTTTTTTTCTTTCTTGCATTCCCCATTAGTGACACTGAACTTCTAATCAAGCATTTAATGCTTTATTTTTGCCACTCCGTTAAAGGCTTTTCATTTCAATTCACCTCCTAGGTGTTCTATGTCAGGCAATTACTCTACCAGAAAGTTTTCAAAGTCTAAGAAATTAAATGGGAGGTTCTTAAAGCTACACTCTCTTGAAAGCATAATTGCAGTTAAGTAATAACAATCCTGAGCACACAAATCAGGTTTTCTTCTTCCCTTAGTACCTATAGCTCCTTCTGTTACTGTTGGTGTGTGTTCCTGGTGTACAAGAAAGGAAACTGGGGCCCTGGTGACCAGAGCAATGACCACTGTGATCCGGAAAGAGAACATGCGGCTTAACTACATCCTATTAGGTTTGCAGAAAATTATTCCCCCCACCCATTTGCTTGGTTATTTGCTTAGTTTATTGCATTTTTACAGCTAGTAGTGAGATTACACGAGCTTCAATGCAACAGAAGGACTGAGATAGGACCCCGGAAGTGCTTAGCCGGGAGCTCTTGGGTGATAGATGGTGTGATCAGCATTGATGATGCTGGAATCCAGGATTTTGAAGGATGTCCAGACCCACCAGGCTGAACAACCACAAGATGGACAGCACAGCTTCTTGTGCCCAGAATCTGCTTAGAGTGGTGTTTACGAGGCTCCCTGAGTAAGTCAGTTTGCATTCATGTGGTAGGCAGAATTCTGAAGATGTCCCCCATATTCCTGTCCTCTGGTTATCCAATTAAACATGAATCTGGGTACTTCAGGCAGGACATTTGCTGATGGAATTAGGATTACTGATGAGCAGACTTAAAATAGGAGATTAACCTAGAATATTGGGATGGGCTCAATGGAATATGAGCCTTTGAAAAGAAGTAGAAGAGTCAGTCAGAGAGATGCTGTGACAAAAATGAGGCAGAAGGGGTGGGCGGTGTGAGAGGGATCTGCCTCAATGTTGCGGGTTCTGACTTTCAGGGGTCATGTGCCACACCTGGAGGAAGGCCTCTGGCAGTTCAGGGTGGCCCCCAGCTGATAGCCAAGAAAATAAGATCTCAGTCCTGTTACCTTGTAGAATAGAATTCTGCCAACAAGTGAATAAACCTGGAAACAGATTTTTCTAGAGCTCCCAGAAGGGAACACAGCTCTGCTGACTCCTTAATTTCTGCCATCGGAGACTCAAAACAGGGGAACCAGCTGAGCTCACCAGATTTTTGATCTTTAGAACCATAATATAATAAATATGTATTATTTTAAACCACCACATTTGTGATGATTTGTTATAGCAGCAATAGGAAATCGATACAAACCTCTTGTAATAGGAAAATGAGGAATCTTTCTTCCTGTGGTATTTTCAGCCCCACTTCTACATATTTTATGATAAAGCACTGTTTTTGGACAATTGGTCATTTTTCAGAGACTCTAATTGAAGGTATCCATCTTTAGTTTGAGGATAGGAGTAATAAAATGTACATTGAAAAAAAATTTCATTTGAATGGACGTACTGCTTGCCATTCTTATCTGCAACATTTTTTCCCCTCCACAGCCTCTAAAGGGTTAGTTTTCCAAGTAAGGACAGTGGATGCTTCAGGAAGTTTCTAGAAGATTGTTATTTGACTAATTGGAAACAATAAACAAAAGGCATCATATTTGTTTCTTAGGATGCTGAAACAAAATGCCACAAACTAGGTGGTTTATAACAACAGAAATTTATTGTCTTACAGTTCTGGAGGCACGAAGTCTGAAATCAAGGTGTTGGTGGGCAATGTTCTCTCTGAAGCCTCTAGGGTAGTTTTCTTGCTTGCTTCTTCCTAGCTTCTGTGGGGTGCCAGTAAGGCTTGGCATTCCAGGTCCCTCCAACCCCTGCCCTCTCGTCAAATGGTGTTCTCCCCATGTGTCTTCCCATAGGATTCTCCTTTCTGTGTCTATATCCAAATCTCCCTTTTCTCATAAGGACACCAGTCATTAGGTTAGGGCCCACTCTAATCCAGTATGATTTCACCTTAACTTGACAAATAACATCTGCAAAAACTCTTTTCTGAAAAAGCTCACAGTCTGAGGTTCTAGGTGAACCCAAATTTTGGGGTAGACAGTATTCAACTCAGTGTAGTTGTAATGTTTGTCTCTTACTTTAGCTTTGGAAAGAAAAAATAGAGCCCTAAGGAAACAAGTGCATGGTGGTTTCCTCAGCTAAACACTTCAAAAGATTCATCTCTTGTTTTTGTCAGGGGCGCGGGGGGCTACCAAGCCAAATTTGATGAGATTTAACTCTTTTTTTTAATATTTATTGTTTTCTTTTCCTCCTCCTCCTCCTCCTTTTTGTTCTTCCTCCTTCCCCTCCTCCTCCTCTTCTTCTGATTTAACTCATTTAAAATATTTCCCAATATTTTAAGGAAATAGAACAAAAATCATTTTTTCATTGTGTCACAGTGACTAGTTTACAGTTACACAAGTTGGATTTTAAAGATTGTATGATCTCTACCTCCTGGACATCACACAAACTCTGCTAAGACAGTGGTTCTCTGCTCTAATGAACACATCCACTCACACCTGTGTGCATGCGTGCGCGCGTGCACCCCCCCCCATATGTTGGTCTGATTGATCTGAATGGGAGGATGTGAATGGAGAGAATTCATAGTACCAAAGAATGAATTAATGATAGGTCTTTCAGGCAAATGGGATGTATTGAACACCTGGTTAACAGTCCAAGATTCAGTCCACACACTGTTTTTACTGTGGAAGATCCAGCATACCTCAGCAAGCTGCATATGCCCACATGCTTAATTTGTGTAGGCTTTATCATTTCCCACTCTTACATTAAGATATGAGGCTCAAATATTTAAATAACTGGAATCAAAAGTTTCATCAGCTCTGTCTGTTCAATCTTTCGTGTTTTCTTGGGTGCTCCATGATAAATGAATCCACAATAGACGAATGTATCTGACATATTTTCATCAACTTTTGTTCTACATGCAAAATACAGTGTGTTTGTATGTGTGCTTTAACCAAGAGCTTTGGATTACCCTTTGGCTACGGAGGTAGTGATACAAAAATTAAATGGACACCCTCTTCATCCCCCTTTGTCCTGTTTAAAGATCTGCTGCAGCCTGGAGGAAGCTCATCGTGCCTTGTTAGTGTGTGCTGTGTGTTCATGATCTTGGACCCTGAATTGCCTTGTTTCATGCGTGCATCCCTTATCTGTTTTCCCTACTTCTGGTCTTGTCATCCTTCAATCTATTCCCCAAGCTGAAGCCAAAGAAATCTAAGAAGTCAACCTGATTCTCTAGCTCCTGTTGCAGCCAACCTCCTCAGTAGGACTTGTGAGTTCTTCATGAATGGTGCCCTGCTTCTCCCTCTGATTCTATCCTCTGTTCTGTGTTCCCATCCTGTCCTGTAGGATTATATTATGGATTACTTGCAGCTCCCATCTTCTTTTATGTTCCTTTTCACTGCTAGGCTTTGGTACATTTCTTTTCCTTTTCTACTTGGTACTTTCTTTCCTTTCCTCTATATATTCATCACATATTTGCTATTTGTTCACATTGATGTCATAGTCATAGTCTCTAGGTCTGATCTAGAGCAGAGTCTGTATGCTCTGATCTCTGAGGATTTTATTAGGAGACTTTTCTGTGCCTACATCACCATGAACTTTTTCTAAACATCCACGGTGTTTAGTTTTATGCACTAATTAGGAAAAAATTCATGGTGTGGGAAGAATGGAGGATCTTCGGTCAAAGGGGAGGGAGGAGGGAGGGGGCATGGGGACAGTAAAGATGGTGGAATGAGATGGACATCATAGCCCTAGCTTTACGTATAACTGCATATATGATGTGATTCTACATCATGTACAACTAGAGAAATGAAAAGTTGTGCTCTATCTGTGTACAATGAATCAAAATGCATTCTGCTATCATGTATACCTAAGTAGAATAAATGAATAAAAAAAATAAAATAAAAAATCAATAAATTAAAAAAAAAACACTAAACATCATGGCTGTGGTTTGGGTATGATGTGTTCCCTAAAGATTCATGCATTGAGAGCTTGGTCCTCTGTGTGGCAGTGTTGAAGTAGTGGTACCTTTAAAAGGTAGGGTCTTGTGGGAGGTATTTGGATTATTTGAGGCCCTACCCTTGGTAGGAATCAAGATAGTTCTCATGGGACCCTAAGCTAATACTCAGGATTGTCATAAAGAAGCAAGCCTGTCTCTTCCCCTTTTCTCTGACTTCCTGTTTCAGGAAGTGATCCTGCCTCCTACTTATATTCCTGCATGATGCCAGCAGGCCCCATCAGAGGCTGAACCAATGGGGGTCCCAATCTTGGACTTTGACTTTAGCTCAAAACGATGAGGTAAATAAAGCTTTTTCTTTATAAAGTTGATCTGTCTCAGACATTTCATTATAGTAATGCAAAATGAACTAATAGATCATAATGATCTGTTAGTTTGTCTTATCTACCTGAGGTTAATTGTAAGCCTATGTCTTGTTTCTAGTAAGACACAGAGAAACCAAGAAATGTTTACCAAATGAATGTAGGAATGTGTGAATAATGAGTTTCCTATTCAATAAGCATTGAAATTTTTCCTAGTGACCCTTTCTTTTATAGACCTCTACAGCATATGCATGGTAGAAGCTCATAGGCAAATCCTAGATATGCCCTTTATCACATAAAATTGATGTTCTGAGGAGTGAAATGTAAATGGTAGTATAAGAATGAAGGTTGCTGATGTAATTTTGATCATAGGAAAAATAGGCCTATTGTAAGTTCAGTTCAGATGTTAGAATGTGAGTGTGAACAGACCATCCAACTATGATCACCATGAATGCACAGACACTCATTTGCAGGTCTCTCCACTTAGGCAGATTAATAGTTATGGTTTTCCTGATCCAGGTAGAAATTCACAAATTGTGTTCTTACTGATTGATGAGCAGAGTCATTTTGGATGCATTTGAATCAGAATGCTTGCTGGGCTTGTCTAATGCCTGTACAATTAACAAATAATCACTTTGCAATCTGGGTTGCTAATACTTTGTTTGGATATAACAGAGAAATAGGCAGAGGAGACTTTTTTGTGTTTTTCCTGATAAGGAAAAAATATGGAAGAGTGTTTTTCAATTTTTGTATGGAAGTGCATGGGTGTCTCATTAAAATGCCCGATCTGATTCAGTAGTTCTAGGGTGGGGCCTAAGAATTTACATTTCTAATAAGCTACCAGGTAATACAAGAAACCCACTTTAAACAGTTAGCTTTTAGAAAAAAGAAATAAAGTTTTCTATTTTTATATGCTTTCCTCTATCACTAGCCTTTCAAAATAGATGTGAGAAGTTAGGTTGGGAAGACACAGATGAAAACTTCAGGGAATAGATCTTAGGCCATGCTGACCAGGATAGATAGAGTTCAAGGAATTAAAAAGCAGTTATATAATATGAGTCAAAACAGAGCCATTTACAAATTGGTTGCCCTCCCCCCCCCCCCGCCCCCCGCCTATTTCTAACTCAGCTTTTGGAGATGCAAAATGTCAAGAAAATATGAAATGTTGTTATGATGGTTAATTTTAGGTGACATCTGGATTAAATAGAAGGAAGCCTAGATGGCTTGGAAATATTGTTTCTGGGCGTGTTTGGGTGATGTTTCTGGAGGACAATTGCAGTGAGTCAGCTGATGGGCTTGAGTGAAGAAAGTTCACCCTCCATGTGCGTGAGTAATGTCCAATTGGCTGGAACCCTGGATGGAACAAAGAGAAGGGCAAATTTTCTCTCTTTTCTGAAGCTGGACATCAGAAATCCAGGTATTTTGGCCTTTGGACTCTGAGATTTGCACCAGTGGCCTCCTGGGTCTATCACTGGCTTCCTTGGTTCTCTGGCGTTCTGACACAAACTGAGCCATGCTGCCACTTCTGTGCTTCTTCAGCTTATAGGTGACATATTGTGGGACTTCTCAGTCTCCATAGTCATGTGGACCAATTCCTTTAATAGATCCACTTGTGTATTTGTATGTATGCCATTGGTTCTCTGTCTCTGGGTAACCTTGCTTAATACATGTGTACACATTTTTTTCCTCTCTTACCTATTGTTTGCAAATAATAAAAAGGAAATTCCTACCACTACTGAGAATGATTTCTCTAAGCGCCTCCCCAGGATATAAGGTTTTGTAGTTTAGCTCTGCCCTTCAACATACTAAGGCACAGCTTACATGATTTAGCTTCTTCAGGATTGTACTGCAAATCAGAAATAGGACTATACCTAAGAAAGGGGAAGCACTTTAGTTCCATTTCCTTTTGCCTTTAGAAGTTTGTACTTAAAGAAGAAAACTACCGTCTCCCACTCTGTCATCACAAAAGGCTTTGCCATGCACTTGATTCTGATTTAGGGTTCAGAGAGCATAAAAATTCCAATGTCTGGACTTACTAACCACTTCTTCCAGGAGTGTATTATTTGTTAGAGGTTCCTCTAACTTGAACTTTTAACTTGTATTGTCTTATTTGGCATTAAAAAATTGTTTAGCTCTGAATGCTCAGAAGGAGGCTGGAAGATTCCTGACCTTCAGTTTTCTATGTGGTCATTAACAAGCATGACTAAAATGTCTAGCAATAGCTATACCCAGACAGGGCATGATCAGTTCTATCAATTTCCTATATTATTTCCACAGGTAGTTTCTTAAACCTTTACATGTTTGTGTATCTATCTGTCTATCTATCTATCTATCTATCTATCTATCTATCTATCTATCTATCTATTAATCAAACAAAATCATTGAAAATTATATATTTAATTCAGTCAGCTTCAGCATCTCATCTGTGTAAAAATTAATACACTGTATTTGTGATACTGGGGTCATGATTATATTTAGGTTTATCTTCTTTTGTAGTTAAGTTTTTCAGTGTTTATCTCAGAATAAAGTGAGTCTATCTGACCTAATGGTCTGATTAGGGAGACACATTCAAAGCTCTGACCTTCAAAATAAGAACTTCCATTACCAAATCCCTCCTATGTAGTTGCTGAGTACTTTACATTTGTTGTATAATTTAGTATTATTAACAACAACAATAATTGAAAGAGATGAGGGCACATTTATCTCTTACCACTATCCAACCAACTAATACACAACCCTTTAGAAATAAGGAGAAAATGAAAACTAAAGCAACATTCAGAAAAAATAATAACCAAACTACTCAAGACCATACAATAAGCAATGGTTAAAAAAATGATATCTAAGTTTGTTTGTAGTTGGAATCAATACTTTAACCAGTAGGCTCTTCTTCCCACTGCCTCTGGGTCTCTTACATTTTTTTCTGAAGGTACACTTCTAGGGTAGGGTCTTTGTGATATAGTATCACTTTAATATACAATGTGGAAATGGCTCTGAAGTGAGTCAACCATAGTTCCAGCTCTGGTTCTGTCAGGAGATTGATGTACACATCAGAGTGCCAGTCATTTTACTTCTTGAAACTTCCTTTTAAGAATCAACCATGGAGCCGGGCACAGTGGGGCATGCCTGTAATCCCAGTGGCTCGGAAGGCTGAGGCAAGAGGATCTTGAGTTCAAAGCCAGCCTCAGCAAAAGTGGGGTGCTAAGCAACTCAGTGAGACTCTAAATAAAATTCAAAACAGGGCTGGGCATGTGGCTCAGTGGTTGAGTGCCCCTGAGTTCAATCCCTGGTACAGTCTTCCCTCCAAAAGAATCAACCATAGAGAAATTGAAGTAGAGATTTAAACATTTATTCATGCTTCTGTCATTGCAGTGATTTATCAGTTATGTGAGGGTGAGGACTAGGATAATATGGCTGCACACTTCCAGAGACTTTTTTATTCTCCTTATGGTTCTACCCCATCCTTTCTTGCAATGTTAAGAATTCTCTCTCTAATCATATCCCACCTTTTTCATTCTTCTCTGCTCCCATGATTCCTATTCAGGAGTCTACCCAATCATTTGTACGTTAGGAGGAACACTATGCATTTATCCCAACTTGAAAACATTTTTTTAAAATGGACACAGCACACGCACAATTTCCTTGGTCAACTGCCAAGTCCTGCAATATTTTTGGTATGCTGTCAAGCTATTAGAGTTGTAAATTAAATAAAGTGACTGTCTTAACCCTGGGAAACTGAACTTAGAAGATATTTTATCAAAATAAATGATATGAATTAAATAATTTTGGCTGCTATTTGGCTTAATTATAGGTAACAGTTTCACAGGAAGACCAGATGGTCCAGAGAATCTCAAATTCTCCTATTAAGTTCTTGGTTGATACTAAGGAACACCATCAATCACTTTACACTATGACATTGCAACATATAAAGAACTGTTTTTAGGAAAGATTATTTTGGTTTTTATCCTCAGAAAGCAGAATGAAAAGTTAATCCCAGCTCCAGATTCTGAAATAGATGTTCCTTCTTATTTGGATGCCATTGTGGATTTCACTTTTTGCTTCGATTTTGTGAAAATATCCAGTCTCTGTAATTATGATGGCTGACTAGATCAGGCAAAGCTTTGCTAGCCAATAAACTTTTAATTAACACATAGATGAATGCACCAAATCTTCAAAGAACTCATAACCACAGCTATAACTCAATGTACACTGATGGTGTTCGAAGGACTGTGCCAAACACATCAATTATATGTTTTCACTTAATGCTCAGGACAACTCTTGATTTGCAAATGAGAAAGCTGACCAGAGACTCTGGTCTTCATAAACAGGTTTCCTCTTACTATATATTCATTTATTTTGTTTTGCTCTCCACTGTTTCCTTAAGGCCCATGTTTGGCATGTGAAAGGTAACACTTGCTCATTGTGCACTGTACTATCTCTGATCCATTTCCTTTACCTTATTCTCTTCCATGCCTTCTGACTTTTCCTCAAAGTCTTATTAGTTCTCCCATATTTTGTCTCTTCTCACCCTCAGACTTGACACTGTCTTCTGGGATAATGACTTTCTTTCCTCTAAACCATAATTTGTGTTAGCTCTCAGTGCCATTTTACCAAACTATCATGGAAAAATAATTTTGATGGTACAGAATTGGTAGCATTCAATTTTTTCTGGGTCCTCAAAAAAAAAAAAAAAAAAGCTAGTCAACATTTAATCTAGAAAAAAATGTGTTAAGTAGGTATCTTGGTATAATAGTCTATAAGGGGAAAACTAGCATATTTGGAAGTCAATTGGAATACCACTTAATAAAACTTTCTACAAATATCTTGAATTCTCTTCTTAATGTACCTATCAAATGATTATTATTTATATACTTGAGTATTCTAATGGGACTACTTCCTAAGGCAGCACAATACATTTTTTATTGCACTATTTTGGAATGTTCTTCTTTATATTGAACAAAATTTTATTTTATTGGAATAATTCTAAGCCATACAATCAAATAGAACAAGTCTGTTTCCTCCTACATAAGACTGTGCTTCAATATTTATGGATAACTCTTCATATGCTAAGCTAAATATTCCCATTTGTTTTTACCATTTTGCAAAGGAACTAGATTGGAAGCCTCCTTGTTCTTATCTGTGGTCTTGCAAGGGTGTAAGGTCTCCACTTTTTTAGTATCTATTTTTAAGTGACTACTTTTTATCTCAATGTAGTGTACTCAAAATAGAGTAGACTTTGTGAGAGTTAATTTCTCTCTCCCAGCATATATGTGTGTGTGTATGTGTGTGTATAACCTCATAGGGCATTCCTTATACTTATTGGACAGAGGAAGAGGAAACTGGGGTCTGATTTACACATAGTTTTATGTACAATATGCAGACAACATCTGAAAGTGGATAGCTATAGCACTACAGTTTTTCTCTGTAGAACATAAAAGGTGGTAAAAGGAAATCTCAGAGAGAAAGGCTTTGAGAAATGATCTAGTTGTTTACTTTGGAAGGAGAAATGGCTATCCATACAATTATGTCTTCATTCATGGACTTTGGACAGTGGTTTAGTTGGATGATCAGGGACTTGGAAGGAATATGATTGGAAAATGGGAACAAACATTTGGGGAGGTGATATTTGAATAAACTTCTCTGAATGGGCAAAGGATGTGAAGATATTTTGATTCCGTGTGAATGCTCACCAAAGGGTGACTTCAGCAAGGGAAGATTTTAATTATCAGATGGATAGGATGATCCATTCTATGACTACCAGCCAGACTCCTTCCTTAGCCATCCCTGTCATCACACAATGGTTCATGAACAAAGTGGTCATGGAGGCAGGGATGGAAGATATTCATAGACTCAGCAATATAGACTTCCATTCATCAAGGTTGACCCAGCTACTGAATGCCCAGCCTGCCAGTTGACCCAGTCACTGCTGAATGCCCAATCTGCCATCAGCAGAGACCAATAGTGAATGCCTGATATGACATCATTCCCTAAGGTGATCTGCCAGCTACCTGGTGGCAGGTCGATTATATTGGACTGCTTCCATTATGGAAGTTGGGGCTTGTCTTTACTGGAATAACTACTTTGGATATAGATTTGTTTTCCCTGCATGAAATGCTTCTGCCTAAACTATCATCTATAGATGTAGAGAATACCTTACTTAGTATTATGGTATTCCACATAGCATTGCTTCTGATCAAGAAAATTATTTCATAGCAAAAGAAGTGCAGCACTGAGCTCATGGTTATGGTATTTTCTGGTCTTACCATGGCTAGATAGAAGCAGATAGCTTGATAGAATGATGAATTAGCCTATCCAAGACTCAGCTACAGTTCCAACTATGTGGTGAATATCTTGAAGGGCTGCACCAAGGTTATCCGTCATATGCTCTGAATCAATGTTCCATGTATGGTGCTATTTCTCTGATATCCAGGATTTATGGGTCTAGAAATAAAGGGGTGGAAATAGGAGTGGCACTTCTACCCCTAGAAATACAACAGCAAAGTGTTTACTTCCTATCTCTGTGACTTTACACCCTGCTAGCCTACAAGTGGCCTACAAGTCTCAGTTCCAGAGGGAGGGATTCTTTCACCAGAAAACACAACATAATAATGATTCCATTGAATTGGAAGCCAGGACTATCACCTTCCTACTTTGAGCTCCTCACAGCTCTGGTCAGCAGGCAAAGAGGGAGTTAAGGGGTTGGCTGGAGTAATTGATCCTTATTACCATGTGGAAATTGGAGTACTATTACACAAGGAGGTTAGGAAGAGTTTGGAATCAAAGAGATAACTTAGAACATCTTCCAGTAGTGCCACGACATGTGATTGAGGCAAATGGAAAACTGCAACTCAGTTCCTGAATGACCCAGACCCTTCAGAAATGAGGGTTTGGGTCATGCTACCAAGTAAAGAACCATGACCATCTGAGGGGAATACATAATGGATACTGGAAGAAGATAGACACAAGTGCTGGCTAGAACCATGTGACCAGTTACAGAAAGGAAGACTACAATTGTATTAAATATTCCTCCTCATTTTGTTATAAATGTCTATGCTTTCTTATTCTCTTATCATGTAACATATTTATAATGTTTAAATATTGTATTATTTTTATTTAAGTATTAATTTTACATTGTAGTTTTTATATCACAGGATATAAAGAATAGAAGTCAACACCACTGAAGATATTTACCTCTTCTTCTGAGGAAGGGATTAGTACATTAGGGTTGTAAGCAGGATAGTTGTATCATGTTAAGTGAGATTATGACCTTGCTATTGACTTTATTTGGAGATTAAGTCTGGTTTAAGGAAATGCATATGAATACCAAGTTTGGCCAGGGGTGGTCTTCGATTTATTAATTTTATATTTGAAATTGAATGGCTCAGTGGATACCCAGATATCTGGCTAAACATTTCTGAGTATAAAAGTGTTTTCTGGATGAGATTGGCATTTGAATTGGTGACTCAGTAGATTGCAAATGGCAGTTGGTGGGACCTCTGCCCAATGGCATGAGGACTGGCATGAGCAAATTCTTCCCAGTAAATTTCTCTAAATAATAATAATAATGTAATTGTATAATGACATCTAATTATTTATAATTTTTATTATATGTGATTTACATATAATAGGATGTACATATTTTTCTCATTTTGGTTCTGTTTCTGTGACTAATATAACTTGTTCTCATCTTTGTTACAAACACTAAATATTTTTGTTCATTTAGTGAGTGTGAATTAGGCCTCTTGGTTGTAAGTTATAAAACAATCTGAGAAAAAATTACTGAGAAAAGAATTTCTATTAGGAATTATGGAGGTGTGCACAAATTTAATTATGCCTTACAAAGAGCTGGGGCCCAGATCACAGATGCCTAGGTGTTTTGAGCCTAACCATCTTAAGTTTTGGCTGGAATAAATAATACAGCAAATATTAGAGCAGGGTTCTCTACAGTGACTCTTCCTTCTAAATATCTTTGTCAGCTAACTCTACGTCGTTATTCCTTACTTTTTGTGTGTGTGTGTGCCAACCGTTAGATTTCAAATGAGTTACAGCAATAACCTTGAACTTGCCACAGTATGATGATCATAGATGTATTTTGACTTCATAGAAAGTAAGATTCTCAGCAAATTGAATGCCCCCCAAAATATCAAAGAGGTTAGAGTAATTACGGTACATCCAAATGATGAAACATAATAGACCCTTCAAAATCATGGATGGAGAATTTATAATGACACAGGAAAGTGTTGATGATATAATTTCAGTGAAAATTGAAGGGCAAGAAACTGCATAACCTGTGTGATTCCAATTACATTAAAAACTAAGACATCCATATGGAAAATGAATATAAGCTTAATAGTGATTATATCTAGACTGTAGATTACAGATGATTTGTAGTTTCCTCTGAATATCTTTCCAAAATTTTCTATGTGAAACATCTATTACTTTTATAAAAAATAAAACATAGAACCCAAAAGCATAAATTTGTGACTATCAAGTAGAATAAGTATACATTTTGATTGTGAAGATTATAAAAATTAATATATGCAAAAGGCTTAAAAGAGTAACCAACCCATAGTAGGTGCTCAGAAAATTACCTTTTATATTTTGTCTGTTCAATATTGAGCCCTTATGTGAAATAACTCATCTAGATATCATGTACAAGGGCCAAATTGACATTGAATAAATTTTATGTCAACAGAATCAAGATAAAGTGTGTTAGAGAGAGGAAAAAAAGCTTTTATGGGTTGAAGTAGCCTCTGAGGTGACTTTTAAACTCCAGTTTTTCTCTGATTCTATAACCTACTCCAGTATGGTTCAATTAAATGTAGCATAATTAAGGGAATAAAATTCACATCTAAATTTACCATACCGTACGTGTTTACACGTTCTCAAGGCTAATCACTATTTCAACATCATTTAATGTGCCAATACTCTTTAAGGAGGACTTACAACTTCATGTGTGAACTTTTCCCATTAGGGTGAGAGCAATTTGGTAGAGTCCCCTTGATCCAGACTTATAGACATATAAGTCGAAGAGTAAGTAAATATTCTGCAAAATGAAGTAGAATTGAAACAAATTGCATTGGAAATGTTTCCTCTTCATTTTTCTTTTTTTTTCTTCTAAAGTTGGAAACTCTTTACTAGTTCATTGTTCTGTCAGAATTAAAAAAAATTATCCTTGGCTTTTGTTTAACAAGTCTTATGTTTGTACTGAAATCATCCCCCCCCTCCTCCGCACCCCATTTTGCATTCTTAGCTGTGAGTTTGATGCAGTTAAAGCCTGCCTTGATGTACCAATTACCAGTATTTAAAGATGAAACCAAGCCACAGATTATACAAATGAAAGGAGCAAAAATAACAGCATTTTGTATAAACAAGGGCAGAGAGACAATTTGTTCTAGTCAAAGACAAATAAAGTTAAGTTCTCCCCAAATTACCACGTGTCAAGCTAATCAAGGAAGTGTCCTTTCTCCAATGCTATTGTTCTAAAATAATTGAAATGACATTTTGTAAAATCTGGCAGAAGCAGGCCCACAAACTTTCAGATACTTCAGCTCACCCTAAGAGATATTTGTATTGTGTGCTCAACTGAAATAATTGGAGAGTCTAGCTTCAAAGTGTTTTTTTTTCTTTCTGCTTGATAGGATCAGAGCTATCTCTTGGGGTTCAAAAGAAAACCTGGGTATGTTAAAGGGACCTCCCAAATCTCCTAGGCTGTGCTTGTGAGAATCACTCCATGACATTTTTTTTTGTTATTTATTTCTATACCTTCCTATTATCCATCAATGTGCTCGTTGTGAAATCCATTTACCTGTCATCTTTTGTTACATACTGTACGTGAAATGTCTTGGCGATGAATCAACTTTCTCAAAAGAAAATTCATTCAAATCTTATTCACAAATTAATTTAGGCTTTTATTGAGGATAGTTATTAAGTAGGAAGACTAGAACAAAGATGAATAACATATTCATTCTTTTTGTTTCTCATTCTATTCTTTTCTGAGGTCAATATTGCTTAAGATTATGAAATGAAAGTTCTACAAATCACAATCACATAACTGTCAGGCACCTTATTAAATTTCATTCAATTCTATACCAATTCTTAAGGGACCATCACTGTCTTCCAATTTGTGCAAAGATTGAATAAAAACTGATCAAAAATTTATGGAATTGAAAAGTCATCCTAAATTTGATCTGTTATTACTAGAGAAAAAACTCAGCCAAGCAGTTTAGCCTGTTAGGCAGTGGGGAGCCATGGAAGGCGGTGAACAGAGGAGTGACATGATTGAATGTGGCAGTGACATACAAAATTGATTCTTTGATCATTGCTTACATGTTTTTTTTCCCTTTATTATGAAGCATAAAACTATTGTAACAAACCAAAGCACTCAGACTTGTTGGAAAGTTCAATCGCAGTGGCAGACAGTATGCATGTAGCCTTCCCAATTTCCTGGGCTTTTTTGGAGTTCAGTAACTTATTTCGGCTGATGGTCTCTGATGACAGGTGTCACATCTGTGCTAAGGTAGTAAAGAACCAAGATGCCTCGTCCATCCCGTTTTTCCCCTCAGTGGTGGTGTTGGAGGCCATTGGCTGAGCTGGGCAGCTGAGGGTTGGAAGCTGCTGAGAACAACCACAGGAGGAAAGTTGCCCTGAAACGTTGCCCAACATGGAAGGTTCAACTTTGTTGAATTATGCCATTGATACTGCAGCAATGGCCTAGCTTATCCTAACTATTCCAAATAGGCCCAAGAAAAAATACTCAAGCTTACTACAATAGGAAAAAGGGAAATTAAGCAATGATTCTGTTTTATCCACTGCATTGAGAAAACAACAGAAAGTCAGGAAGAACCAAATTTTGAAAAAGTTGTGGACAAACACAAGCCTTTTTATACTTCTAGCAGAGATACAAACATGACTTGGAGAGTAATTGGAAGTTTGTAATGATATTTAGAATGACAAGACCTATAAATTAGCAATTCCCAGTTCTGGTTACCAGCCCCATTAAAAGTATCACATAGCTCTATGAGGTGGATGTGTTCAGGGACATCACACCTTTCCTTCCTCTTTTGTGTTGAACTTTAGATTTAAATTTAATTGGGTTGCAGTACATTTTTGGGAGTGAATAATAAGATAATCTTTGTGTTCATTTCTAGTAAAGTAAGTAAAATGTCACTATCAATATCATAGATACATATAGTGAAACTTGAATGGATTTTCAATGCATGGTTTTGAATTATAAATTAAGAAATAAAAACACTATAGAACAGCATCATATAGGTAAACTGAAAACACAAAACAAATAAAATAATATGCCTTTCATAAGGTTGTGTAAATAGTCAAGACTAAGAGAAGAAGAGAAGAGAAAAGAGGAACTGAAGATAAAGGGAAAGATACAAACGATAAAACCGAGAAGGGCTTTTCACAGAGCAATCCAGGAGCATTTGAACTGAGTTTTGCAAACGCAAAATAATAAAGAACATTAGAAAGAAAAAAAAAAAACCTGCTTGCTTCAGATTCCACCTTGACACATCACCATTAACATACCGGTGAGTATATTTCTAGACTATCCTTGCAAAAACATGTTAGCTTTATGTTTGTTTAAGCCAGTGCCACCCCCCTGGTAGGGACACATCTTATTATCTGTGTGAACTTGGTCAGAGATTCATAAAGCACAGCTAAAAACTTTCTGAAAGAGCACTGAGTCTAAGTAATAGCTCCACTTTACCTACCACTGACTCTAAGAACTGGCACCATGTTTTCTAACCAGAAGAAAACTTCAAGGGTCAGGGTCAGGGTCAATGTTGAAAGTCAGCTCTCTCATGTCCCGAATCAGGACAATTTCCATTATGCCATGTCACACAGAAGAGTGTGGTGTCTGCAAAAGAGCAAAATAAACATGATCAGTCTGAATATTAGACTAATTCATGTTACACCAATTATGCCTGCCACTTGAAAAATGTATTTTAAGATGATTTTTCAAGTACCCAGGCAACATTTACAGTGAGAAAACTGTGATGATATTAAAGACTGAGCTGTTGATTACAAACAAGGTGAGTTTTTTGGCTTTATGTGATTTGTTTAAAGCGGCAGTGATATGAATTGAAGCAGAAACACAGGCCACTATATGGCCGTGTTCATCCTTGCAGCACTTGATCCTTACACTTAAATCTCTTCACCTCTCATTCAGCCCTGTTATTATATTGATTTAAGCATAACAAATGCAAATAATTGAGAAACTCACAAAATGTCTAGTTTTAAGTGCATTCAGAAAACTTTTCTCCCTAAAAGGCAGATCTACTGGGATTTTCATCAGAGATGGCAGCCATCTTAATTCTAAATATTTTTTCAAAGCATTCATTTTGTAGAATATTTCCAAGGCAATTTGCGTATAACATGGTGATGAAATAGTTTTTAAATGGAGAGGATCACTGTCTAAATTGCTTTCTCTCCCAGTCTTCTATTAAAAGTCAATTTGATGATGATTGGCATATTCTTGGGATAAACTATGATTTGTATTTTCATGGTAGGTCAATGAAATGTCCATATGCTCTTTAGGGATTTATATAAGTGTAATCTCCATTTTTCTACTTAAAGTTTCTAATGCAGATTGTTTTGAGTAACAATATAGCCTTTACCAACTCACATCAAAAATAAAATCAAGGGGCTAGGTTATGGTGCAGTGGTAGCGTGCTCGCCTAGCATGCGTGAGGCACTGGGTTCGATCCTCAGCACCACATAAAATAAAATAAAGATATTCTGTCCACCTACAACTAAAAAATAAATATTTTAAAAAAATAAAAGCAAAATGATAATAGGAAATTAAAACATATGACAAGACTATTTTGACTTCACAGTATTGTTTTCTACCCTCTGTATTGCAGCAGAAACTTTGACTTATTCTTTACAGTTATATAGTACCACAAATTTAGCATTTGTATATGAAATAAATCATTATGCTAGGAAATCCAGAAATAGAACACAACCATTTTAAATCTTGCTTAATAAAATGTTTTTTTTAAAATGACAATTTTAAATGTTGATACCAGAGTGTGAAGTTTGCATTTTTGTTTGTGGGTGTATAAATTGGTATCATTCTTAGGATAAATAACCTGTGAGTTAAAAAGGTAATTAAAAAAAACTCCAACCTTATGTCTATGAAATGTGTGACCTTGAATGTGTACCACTCACAGTCAACTTGTTATAAAATAGCACTATCCCTAAGAATTTACATATATTGTGCACTTACCATGGGGCTAGAACTATACTGAGAGGTATCACACTAAAATTGTGTGAGGTAAGATATGATTAATTTTAAACTTCAGTTTCTTCATCTGTAATTTAGGGCTAATTAACTTGTCCAGAATGTTACAGCTGATAAATGATGAAGGCAGGAATTGAAAGTGTCTGTTGTATGTCACAGTCTGGGACACATTTAACCACATACAGCACTACTGAATGCTGGTTCTCTTTCTTGCCCTTCCATGGCAAGAACATTGCAACTGTGTGTGTTCTCTGGGCTGATAATGTGTGCATTCTTGGTTCTCTTTCCCTATATTTGTTTGAGATTTCTTCCAATGTACTAATTTAGGTCAAAGACGACTAGCTTTTCCATCCAGCTTCTTCTCTTTCCTTTTGATTTCCTGGAAGGAACAAAAACAAAACCAGTCTTTTCAAAATACAAATCGGATTATATTAATATTTCATGCTAAAATTATTTAATAGTTTCTAATTATTCTCAAATAGAAGCCTAACATATTTACCAGGGTTTCAAACTTTTCAGGATGAGACCCCTGACACCCGATTGATCCCATCCTGCCTCATACTTTGCTCTAGGTGCCCATATTCCACACTTCTTCCTGTTATGGGCCTGTTATAGGAGCTCCCTCTTTCATTGCAGATGGTTCCCCTACTCTTCACCCATTAACTTTATTAGGTATGCGTTTCTTTCTCTTGTAGCCAGTCAGTTCCCTTGGTTAAATGGTCTAATTGAAAAGTATTGTCAGTTTATAATGCTTTCTGCATATTTGTTGACCATTATAACAAAGCAGAACAAAACAAAACCACACAACCATTATATTAAACTGGATTTTCCAGAGAAAAACAGAAACAATAGGATGGATAGAGGAAATTTATCAGGGGAATTGTCTCATATGATTAAAAAAGGCTGAGAATTCCCATTATATGTGGTCTTTCAGCTGTAGGAATAGGGAAACTGATAGTGTACCACACTATCAGTGAGATATCCTCACTGAGAACCAGAGGGTATTTATTGGTGCAAAGTCCAAAGACTGAAGGGTGGAGAACTTGGAGATTTGATGTCCAAAGGAAGGAGAAGATGAGTGTCTCAACTCTGGAGAGACAGAGAAAGTGAGTTGGCCTGTCTTCTGCCTTTTTTTTTCTATCGGGACCCTCAGCCAATTGACATATCTGCCCACATTGGGTGAGGGCGGATTTTCTTTACTTAGTCCATTGATTCAAATGCCAGTGTCTTCCAGAAACACCTTCACGGATGTACACAGAAATGGCATTTTGCCATCCATTTTTGTGTCCCTTATCAAGCTGATGCCTAAAATTAGTCATCACAACCAGTTAAGACAGAAGGAGAGGTCTGCTATTTCTGGTCAAGATGGAATAGTAAGCACCTGATTTATACTCTCACCTGCAATAATGAAACAAACCAAAACAAACCACCACCACTACCACCACCACCACCAACAACAAAGCAACAAAAAAACCAAAACCAAACCACCACCAACAAAATCCCTGAACCTACAAATATATGAAAAAATGACTTTCAAGTTACTGAACATCAGTCAGTAAACTGCAATGATTATTGAGAGGTAGAAAACAAAGGAGAGGAGCCCTTGAGTTTCTAGGCTGCAGAGGGGGAACCAAGGCGGAGCCCAGAATTGAAAAAATGTAGCTGTGTACAGGGAGATGAAGGCACCAGAGATAGCAAAATGGAGTCCTAGAGAAGAGAAAAATGCACAAAGAACTCCAGAGATCTGCAGGGAGTCCTGCTCAAGTGGCCAGCTCGGTACTTAGTAGTGAATGCATTTGGGCGCCAGATGTTGATTATGTCGTGCCTCGCGTGGGTCTGCCCACGAGCTGGAGTCCCAGAGGTCCCGTGGGATGAGGGTATGGGGCGGACAGTAGTGGAGTCACTCACCCAGACACCAGGGGTTAGGTAAAACTGCTCTGCCTGAGGGAGAGGCAGAACCCATTTATTTCAGGAAGTGTGACAGTTTATATAGGGTCCTCGGACCAATCATGGCCCTGAGGTTACAGCCAATGGGGTATTGCTCTGTGTCAGGTGCACAGCCAATCAGCATGGGGTGAGGGAAGGGGAGGGGAGGTGCTGAAGGTATGGAGAGAGCTCTTATAGTATCTGATCTTAGGAAAAGAGCTACCTGAAAAGATTAGAGGTAACAGCACTTAATAGTCACGTGGGGCTGGGAATATGGTCTGTTCCCACCATTCAGACTGTAAAAGCATTGATCTGTGGTGCACTTGGTAGAGTACACAGAAGGGTCTTATTTCAGTGGTGGGGAATAATTCCCCACTAGGTGCTATTTTTGTTTTAACAGTCAATGATCTTTAAAAATTCTCTTAAAACTTAAAGTTCCATATTTACCCATGTAGTTTCCATTCCTTTAGCATCATTGGAGGAATATCAGTAGCAAGATCTAAAAACCTTGAACTGTTTCAGGTAACTCAACTATATCCAAGAACAAAGCTCAAGAATTTTTATAAGGAATATATGACTATCCAGCACAGAGCAAGGTAAACTCTTAATATCTGGTATTCAATAAAAACTTATGAGGCTAGCAAAAAATCGGGAAAATGTTACTCAAAATCAACTAAGGATCTGGGCGTGGCAGAAATTGTCTGTAATCCCAGTGGTTTGGGAGACTGAGGCAGGAGAATTACAAGTTCAAAGTCAGCCTCAGCAATTTAGCAAGTCCCTAAGCAACTTAGTGAGACCCTGTCTCTAAATATAATGTAAAAGAAAAGGACTGCGGATGTTGCTCAGTGTTTAAGCACCCCTGGGTTCAATCCCAATACCAAAAACGTTAATTAGACACATAGAAGATATAAAACAGACCCAAACTGAACTGCTGGGTGGTGAAACTACAATGTATGAGATGAAAAATATACTGGATGATAGTAACAGAAGATTAGTTATTGTAGAAGACAAGACGAACAAACATGAAGACATGGTAGTTGAAATCAAGGGGAAAAAAAAGCAAAAGAGAATTAAAAAATGAACAGACCATCATTGAGTTGTAGGAACTTCATGTGACCTAATTTGTGTATTATTGGAATACCAGAAAAGGAGAAGTAATGAAAAAAACTTTCATTATTTATTAGGACAAATAATGAAAGTTTTCCCCAAATTTGTTGAACAATGTAGGTTCACACATCCAAAATTCTAGAGGAACTTCAAGTCTAAGAACTATCAACAATACTATACCAGGGCTGGGGTTGTGGCTCAGTGGCAAAGCGCTTGCCTAGCCCATGTGAGGCACTGGGCTCAATCCTCAGCACCACATTAAAAATAAATAAATAAAGTTAAAAAAACCCACAACAGATCTAATTAAAAAAAAAGAATATTATATCATTATTATATTTAAATTGATCAAAACTAGTAATACAAGCCAGGCGTGGTGGCGCATGCCTGTAATCCTAGCACTTAGGGAGGCTGAGACAGGAGAATAGCGAGTTCAAAGCCAGCCTCAGCAATGGCGAGGTGCTAAGCAACTCAGTGAGACCTTGTCTCTACATAAAACACAAAATAGGGCTGGGGATGTGGCTCAGTGGTTGAGTGCCCCCCCCCCCCAAAAAAAAAACAACTAGTAATACAGAGAAAATCTTAAAAGCAGCCAGAGGAATGATGCCAGGATGGTAGCAGGGGTCTTATCTTACCTGAGACAACGAACGTGAGAGAGCAATGGAACCATACTGTTTCCAATACCCACAGAGCAACCGTCCACCTGGAGTTCATACCCAGAAGTATCTTACAAAAACGAAAGCACACAGACTTTTCCAGGCAAACAAATAGTGATGGAATTGATCACGAGCAGATCCTCACTAGAGCAGTGTTATAGGAATTCCTCCAGGGTGAAGGAAAATGAGACCAGTTGGAGGTATGGTCCTAGATGAAGGATGGAAGAATACTGAAAAGGTAACTACATGGGTAAATGTGGATTTTTAAGTTTGTTTGAAAATAGCTTATAAAAATATTTTCTTTAAAGATCATCGACTGTTCCGACAAAAATTAGCAACATAGAGTGGATTTACAACATACATAAAGTGAGAAAACCCTAGCACAAGAGGAGAAGAAGGAAAATGAAGGATACCATTAGAAATATACCTATACAGGAAGGAGCCCTTGAGGGTTGACTGTGATATACTAAAGACACATGCCGTAACTCCTAAAGAAACCACTAACACAACCAGAATAAAGAGGCAAATAATCATGGCTAATAAACCAACAAAGATATAATGGATTTATAAAAATATTTGCTGTATCTAGAAGAATGAAGAGGGAAAAAGGGGAACAAAGAAACATAAGAGACAGGACTAACAGAAAACAAATTTAAGACTAAAACCTAACTGTAATCACATTAAATGTAAATACTCTAAATATTTCAAGTAAAAAGAAACTTTCAGATTAGATAAAAAGCAGGATGATGCCTGCTATGATGCCTACAAGAAATGCTCTTTTAACAAGAAAGAAATAAATGAAAGAAATAAATGGGTTAAAGATAAGAGGATAGAAACAATATATCATGTCAATTATAAAGAAATCTGGAATGATATTAAAATTCAAAGTAGATTTCAGAGAAAATGCTTACCAAGAAAAAAAAAAGTAATTTCATAATGGTAAAGGGATCAATTTATCAAGAAAACTTAATTCTAAATCTTCATACACCTAAGATCAGATCTTTAAAGTATATGACATGAGGAACTGATAGAACTGCAAGTATAAATAGATTATTCCTCAGGTTTAGCCATCATTATTAATACTTATTTAATATGTTATAGGATAATAGAAATTTGGCAAAGAAGTCTCAAAATTTTTAAGATAGAAATATAGTCAAAGTTATCCACAGATTGAATGTAGTACCAATCAAAATCCCAGCAGGCTTGTGTATGTGTCTGTGTATATGTGTGTGTATATATGTGTAAACTGACAAACTGATTCTAAAATTCACATGGGAAATGTGAAGGACCTCAAATAGATCAAACTTTTTTGAAAAAGAAGAACCAAGTTGGAAGACTTACATGACCTGATTTTAAGACTTGATAGAAAGCTGCATAATCAGCATAGCATGGTGATGGTATCTCACGTGTATACATATGCCCAGACTAATCAAACCATACACTTTAAACATGTGCAGTTTAGTATATGTCAACTAAACCTCAACAAAGCTGTTTAAAATGATCACTGCTCTAAGAAATCATAAAATTTCAAGCAATATCAATACAAGGAAAAAAGCAAATGGCCAGAAAATGATAGAGCTGCACTTCTACTCCCAGTGCAAGCCTGTGGATACCCACAGCAAGGTTCAAAACAACAAGCCAATCAAGTTAATCAATAAACAGTCTGAAAAAAATGAGAATTTTTCTAGGAAATGCTTTGATACATGTATTGAAAACACAATTATTAACCACATGGTGTTTATTTTGCCTTGAGATAATGATTAAAGCTGGTACAAAATTGTCACCCTTAGCAAGATACTTAAAAACAGTCTATCTCAAATACCAACTGAATCCTAGCAATGCATATTAAGCGTTACTTGCTAATACAATCAGGCTCTCCTCCTTCCCCATACCTCATTTAAACATCCCTGTGTTTTGGGAGGTAGTTGTTCTGTTGGTCACTTAAATTTCATCTAGAAATAAGCTGAACTGACAAACACACCTTCAAATCACAGTGACACAATTTTAGTAATAATAAGAAGGTTACTTGTTCTAACAATACATAAAATAATTAGCTTTAAAATATGGTTTATTTCATCCTTATACTTAAAAAGCTCTTTATGTATTTATAACATATATAAGTGAAATTGTATACACATAAAATTTATAAATGAGGTCCACAAAAGTTATCAGGGAATCTAAAGAAGAAATAAGCCTCTTGGGAACATTTAAGAAGCATGCAGACTGTCCAAGTGAATGTGACTGAATTTACAGAGAATTTATGAGTGTGTTTCTTGCAATTCACCCTCCAGGGCTAGTTCAAGTTTGAACTTAATAACATTGGAACTTAATAGTCCTGAAAAATATAGCATTTGGACATATTCTATTTTGTGTTTTATAGAAAAGTTGTTGAGATGCTGACCTGCAACTATTTACACTAAATCCAGAAAGATTTCAAATTGCAGAGAAAATAGTGGAAATTTTCTCTACCTACTGAATGGTGAGGGGCTTGCCGAATGTGGACTTAAGATTATGTTTCTGTTTTTTCAATCCTTATTATTTATTAAGAATAGTCAAAGCTTTAAATAGTTAAAGAAAATAGCCACACAGGGTTTACTAAGCCATCCCAAATCAGCCAAATTAGCAAATTTATTGCAGTGTCTATTATGATTAAGGAAATATTTTGATTTACTATTGAGAAAGACTCAGAATACAAAATTGTATAATGATTATGATTTCAAGTATCTATTCTAGATACATTTGATACCTATTTTTCTAGTTTCACTTTTAAACAAAAGAAGATGCCTTTGTGATATGGATCATGTATTATTGTTTATGCTTTTTAAATTTATATGCTATATAAGAATTTTATGTGATCATATGTTTTCTTAAATATATGAGAGTTCACAGACAAACACATCAGGGGAAGTTTATTTTTTGAAGCTGTATAATTTTTATTAATACAGATAAATATATGTGAATTACAGAGTTGCTTTGAAACTATGTTTATATATGTGCTCTTGTAGAATCCTCAAACCAGTGTCTAAGATCTCATCTGTTTCAATTTTTTGAAAGATGTTGCAAAAAATCCATAATATTTGTGTTTCCAGAGGATAAATACTTATTATTATTTTTTTAAATATTTTTTTTAGTTGTAGATGGACATAATATCTTTATTTTATTTATTTTTATGTGGTGTTGAGGATTGAACCCAGTGCCTCACACATGTGAGGCAAGCGCTCTACCACTGAGCTATTATTTTTGAGGATGTCAGCAACTTGGTATTGTGATGGTTAAACCAATAGGATCAGGAATGATAGAAGCCACAGGAGAGACAACGACTTGTGGCTCCACAGAGGTTTCAAGAGTGGCTCCATTAAATCAAGAGTGCCAAGGAGTACTATAAAATTACCTATCCTCCTTTTCAACTGTCAAATAGCCATGTTGATAAATTCTAGACTCTGTTCAAGAGGACAACATAGAGAACACAAGATGGCTTGCGACAATCACATGAGAAATCAGAAAGGACGCAGTGACCTGTAATTATAAAACATTTCCTCATAAAGATTTGGGATCTCTTGAGATCTATTTGAAAAGATTTTTGATCCTTAGGGAAAGAGGGATCAATATTGTTTCTTGATACCTTTTTTATATTTTTCTTCTTTTTGGGACTTTATTTTGTATTCTTTTTGATTTATTTTAAATTTGTAGAAAACACAGGTAAATGTTTTTATGTAAGCTGCATGCTTTATAATATCAGAATGTGGGAAAATTAAAATCAATGTATTCAATATGGATGCTATACTAAGCAGGAATACACGAATTTCCTTACAGACATCAATTCAATCTAAATCTCACAAAATAAATCCAATTTTGATAATACTGTTATTTTATGTATTTTTTGTTTTTTATTGGTTCTTTTTAGTTGTATATAGCATTAGGATTCATTTTGACCTAATTATAAAAGCATGGAATATGATTTGTTCTAATTCAGTCCCCAGAACTTCCCTTCCCCCCTTCTCTTGCTGTTTCCTTCTCTTTGCTCTACTGATCTTTCTGATATTTACTTATAGTTTTTTCTTTTAAATTAGTATCTTGTGGATATGCATGATGGTGGGATTCACTGTGGTATACTCATAGGTGTACATAGGAAAGGTAGGTCAGATTCATTCCACTGTCTTTCCCTGTCCCATCCCTCCTCTCTTTCCTTCATTGGCAGAGGAACTTTATATGCCATTTATTATTTTTCATGTTTTTAAAATAAATTAAACGTATATGCATCTTATGTGAGTTTAATTTTATCTTTTCTGAGTTTTTTAATTAAAAAATCAGAAATCAGAAATTCTCTTTAGCTAACCTATGTAGGTGATCTTTACTTTCAAGTGGAGAAACTCTTACATAAAAAAATGACATCATAAGGTATTTTGTATAAGATATCCTTTGCATGCCTATTGGTAGGTTATTTTTATTGTCATATTTTTCTCATTATAAAATAGTTTTCTACATAATATCAGGGAAAACTGCCTGTAGGTTATTTTCTGTTCTCCTTTATTCTGTTTTTAGAATAGTCATATTATAAATGCATTTTTTCAGTAACAATCTTATTGAAGTATAATTCACATATGATAAACTACAGAGGCTTAAGGTATATGATGAGTTCAGAGGTGTAATATGAATTCATTTAATAATATGAATTCATGAATTCATTTACCATGATCAAGATAGTGCACATATCCACCACCTTCAAAACTTTCCTCATGTTGCTTGTAAATCTCCATCTAGCATGCAGTACAAACTTCCCCCGTCACCTCTACCATGTTTTTCAGTAAGTTAGTTTATGTTTTTATAACTTTGGATAAATGGAATTATATAGTAAGTACCATTTTTGGTCTGGTTTCTTTCACTCAGCATAATTAGTTTGAAATTCATCCATGGTTGTAATATAGATTGATAATTTACTTCTTTTTATTGCTGAGTAGTATTCCATTACAGAATATAATGCAATTTGTGCATCCATTTTCCTGTTGGTGGACTCTTGGAATGTTTCCAGTTTGGGGCTATTTTATAATATATATATATCTGTTATGAACACTTATGTACAAGTCTTTGTGATAGGTGCATATTTAAATTTTAAAGAAAAAATTGAACTGTTTCCAGAGTGCACCTACCATTTTACATTCTCATTATTGTTGTGTGGAAGTTCTAGTTATGCTATGTCCTTGCCAACTGTTCATATTGTAAACTTTTTAAAGCAAATTAAAATATGTATGGAGGTACGTGGTTATGATTTAATTTGAATTTTCCTAACGAGTAATATTGATCTTGTCTCATATCATTTTTGTTTTTTACATTATATATCTATATGTATTTATTTATTTGTTGAAGTATCTGCTTAAATCTTTTGCCTGTCCTCCTACTAGACTGTGTTGTTTGGTGTCTTAATGTTGAATTTTGGAAGTTCTTTATTTGTTCTCAGTTCAAGTTCTCATCAAGTATAGGCTTTGCAAATGTTTTCCCCAGGTCTGTTTATTGTCTGTTTCTGTTTCTTAAGATTATCTTTCAAGAAGTCCTAAATTTTCATGAAGTCCAGCTCATCACTTTGCTCTTTTTATAGATGATCATTTTAGAGTCATAGCTTAAAAATATCTTTGCCCAACCCAAGTTATAATGGTTTTCTGCTATGCTTTCTTCTAGCAATTTTATTGTTTTTAGTTTTAATATTTAGGTCTATGGTCCATTTGGAGTTAATCATACATGGTGGGAGGGAAGGATCAAAGTTGTTTTTTGTTTTTTGATTTGCCTATGGATATTGGATGGATATTGGATTTATTGTATTACCATTTGTCTACAGGGTCATTCTTTTCCCACTGAATTGTCTTTGTACCTTTGTTGAAAATCAGTTCAACATACATATTTGTGACTCTTTCTAGACTCTCGATTCTGTTACCTTGGGGTCTGTTTCTTTTTATGGCAGTAACTTACTCTCTTGACCACTGTAGTTTCTAATAAGTCTGTAAATCAGGTGGCATTTGCCCTCCAACTTTTTTGAGTATTCAAAGTACTTTGCATTTATATATGAGTATTAGAAAGAGTTTGTCAATTTCTACTCAGAAAGCCTGCTTGGATTTTGATTGTGATCTCCTTGAATTTATAGATCAGATTGGGAAGAATTAACTTTTTAACAGTATCATGTCCTCTGAGTCATAAACATGATATATGCCCTCATTTTTATTTAAATCTTTTACAGTTTCTTTCAACACTGTTTTGTATTCAGGTCTTGAACCTATCTACTTATTCAGATTCATTCCTAACAATTTCATATTTTCGATGCTTATTGTAAATGGTATATTTAACATTTTCAACTTCTAATTGTTTTTTGCTGGTAAATAAAATTGCTTCTTTGTATGTTGATCTTGTATCTTGTGACCTTTCTAAATTGACTTATTAGCTCTGGTTGCTTTATTGTACATTTCATACAGTTTTCTATGTAGATGGTTATATCATCTGTGAACCAAGGCAATTCTTTCTGTCCAGACAGGATGCCCTTTATTTGTTTTTCTTTTTTTGGTACTGGGGATTGAACTCAGGAGTACTTGACCACTCAGCCACATCCTTAGCCCTATTTTGTGTTTCACTTAGAGACAGGGTCTCACTGAGTTGCTTAGCACCTCGCCGTTGCTAAGTCTGGCTTTGAACTCATGATTCTCCTATCTCAGCCTCCCAAAGTGCTGGGATTATAGGCGTGCACTATCGTGTCTGGCTCCTTTATTTGTTTTTCTTGCTTTATTACCCTGGTCAGAATCTCCAGTGCAACATGGAAGTGGCTGCATCCTTGTTTTGTTCCTGTTCTTGGAGGCTGGGGATATTTTGCCTTTGATGGTAGCAGTAAGTTTTCTGTAGAAGCCTTTATTTGGGTTGTAATATGTACTTTGCTGAGATTTTAAGCAGGATTTGATGTTGAATTTTGTAAAATGTGCTTTCTGTAGCCAGTGAGATTATTGGATAGTTTAAGTGTATTAATATGGTGAGTTACATTGACCTTTGAATATTGAATCAACAATGTATTCCCAAACACACTTGGTCATTGTATTTTCCTTATGGAAATCATTTTTCTAAATTTTTCTTAAAATTTTTACATCCATGATCATAAGAATTATTGGTCTATATTATTTTTCTTATAATACCATTGATCTTCACATCAGGATAATGCTAGTTTCATGAAATGGATTGGAAGTGTTTCTTCATTTTCAAATTTCTGCAAGAGTTTGTGAAGAATTGTCATTATTTCTTTCTTAAATATTTGATAGATTTACCAGTGAAATTATCCAGGCTTGGAATTTTCTTTGTGGCATAGTTTTTAACTCCAAATGCAATTATTTGATAGATATGGTGCTATTTAGGTTATCTGCATTTTCTTTTGTAGTTTATGTTTTTCAAGGAATTTATCCATTTCATATAATGTTACATTTATTGCCATAAACTTGTTCATAATATCCCCTTATCTGGCTGGTGATGTAGCTCAGTGGCAGAGTCCATATTTAGCATGCACAACAATCCAGGTTCCAGTGCCAGCACTGAAAAAAGTTCCTTACCTGTAGAATCTATAGTGATTTCATTTCTCTCATTTTTTCTATCAGTGATTTGTTCTATCTGAAAAGTCTAACTACAGGTTTATAATATTTTTTTGGTTTTCCAAAGAACCTGATTTTGGTTCTGGATTTTTCTCTTGCTTTTCTGTTTTCTATTTCTTTGATATCCACTTTCATCTTTATTATATCCTTTCTTGTGTTAACTAGGGTTTAATTTTTTCCTCTCATTCTTCAAGATAGATGCTTAAGTCATCGATTTGTTATTTCCTTCTCTTTCTCCTTCTTCCTTTTAATAAAGTGTTTAGTGCTATAAATATTGTCTTAATTACTACTATAGCAACATCCCTCAGATTTTTTTTTTTTTTTTTTGGTACTGGGGATTGAACTCAGGGGCACTCGACCACTGAGCCACATCCCCAGCCCTATTTTGTGTTTTTTGTAGAGACAGGGTCTCACTGAGTTGCTTAGCACCTCGCTATTGCTGAGGCTGGCTTTGAACTTGCGATTCTCCTGTCTCAGCCTCCCTAAGTGCTGGGATTACAGGCTTGAGCCACCACGCCCGGCTACATCCCTCAAATTTTAATATGTTCTTTTTTTTTTAAATAGGTCAAATTTGGTTAAGACATTTCTCCCTCCTACAGCTATTTTTTAAAATTTGTTCTAATTAGTTATACATGACAGTAGAATGCATTTTGACACATTGTACACAAATGGAGCACAACATCTCATTCCTCTGGCTATAAATTGTGCTGAGTCACACCAGTAGTGTAATCATACATGTATATAGGGTAATAATGACTGTTTTCTTCTACTGTCCTTTCCATTCCCACTGCCCCATTCCTCCTCTCACTCCCCTCTGCACAATCCAAAGATCCTTCATTCTCCCCTCATCCCCACTCTGCCAATTGATCAGCATCTGCTTATCAGAGAAAACATTTGGCATTTGATTTTTTGGGATTGGCTTATTTCACTTAGCGTGATATTCTCTAGTTCCATCCATTTACCTGAAAATGCCATAATTTCATTCTCCTTTAAGGCTGAGGAATAGTCCATTGTGTATATATACCACATTTTCTTTATTCATTCATCTGTTGAGGGGCATCTAGGTTGGTTCCACAGTTTAGCTATTGTGAATTGAGCTGCTATAAACATGAGGTAGCTACGTCACTGTAGTATGATGTTTTTAAGTCCTTTGGTTATAGACCGAGGGGTGGGATAGCTGGGTCAAATGGTGGTTTCATTCCAAGTTTTATAAGGAATCTCCATACTGCTTTCCAGATCGGTTGCACCAATTTGCAGTCCCATCAGCAATGTATAGGTGTGCCTTTCCCCCACATCCTTGCCAACACTTGTTGTTTGTATTCTTGATAACCGCCATTCTGACTAGTGTGAGATGAAATCTTAGAGTAGTTTTGATTTGCATTTCTCTAATTGCTAGAGATGTTGAACATTTCTTCAGATATTTGTGGATCGATTGTATATCTTCTAGGAAGTGTCTGTTCGGCTCCTTAGCCCATTTATTGATTGGATTGTTTGTTTGTTTGGTGTTAAGTTTTTTTTGAGTTATTTATATAACCTGGAGATTAGTGCTCTATCTGAGGTACGTATGGTAAAGATTTTTTTCCTATTCTGTAGGTTCTTTCATCATGTAATTGATTGTTTCCTTTGCTGAGAAGAAGCTTTTTAGTTCGAATCCATCCCATTTATTGATTCTTGATTTTACTTCTTGTGCTTTAGGAGTCTTGTTAAGGAAGTCAGGTCCTCAGCTGACATGATAAAGATTTGGGCTTACTTTTTCTTCTATTAGGTGCATGGTCTCTGTTCTAGTGTCTAGGTCTTTTTCTAACTTTTCCATTAATATCTTCTTTAACCTGTGCATTGTATAGAAGGATATTCATTTTCAAATACTTTGATTTGGATTTTTTTTTGGAGATATTTGTTACTGGTTTTATTTCAGTGTTTAGGGACAATGGTTTAAATTCTTTTACCTTGATTAAGACTTATTTTATGGCCCAGAAGATGGCCTAGTTTTTGTAAGTGCTACACACACATTTGAAAAGAAGTTTTAGGGGAGTTCTAAATATGTCAGTGAGGTGAAGTTGTTTGTGGTTTCCAAGTCTTCATCCTTACCGATAGTCTGTTTACTTTTTCTATTAGTTATATCTGTTTGTAGTTGTGGTTTGTCTATTTTTAGTGGTAGTTTTATTTTTTCTTCATATATTATTAAGGTCTGTTATCAGGTAACATAAATGTTTAAAATTTTAAAAGTTTTTTGCTTGGGACATAATGAAGAGCATTTCTGCATGCATCTTAGTAGTGAAATATAACACAGCTTAAATTGCTTTCGTATCTCTTCATTTCACAATCATAATGCATTTCTCTTTGTTTTGCAAGAGAATATGGAAATGTGATCATTCTGCTTATTATAAATATTTGTCTGACTAACGTTTGTGTGCTATGTTTCAATGACTTTCTGTGTTTCAACTTTCCATTCAATACTAAATCATAACATAATATTTTCAAATATTTTTTTAAAATGTCAATTAAACTCTACACCTGTAGTTTCAATAGTATACAAACTCTATTGAAGAGATGATCATCTGAGCAGCCATGGCTGTTTATGCATGCGAAGGCAATGTCATTATACCTTAAGTGCTGTCTAAATGACACTGAGTATAAGACATACCCTTTCATGTTTAAATGTGAACAAAACTCACTTTAAAGTTTGAGGAATATGGTACCTTCTGGATGGAAATGTTGTATTCTGTATGGTGATGGTTGAGAAAGCCAAGGTCATTGTCCCCATGGACCTTGCACTCCAGTATGTATAGTCCAATATGAAAAAAGTACAAAATCAGTGAGATAATTATCATCCATAGTATGTATTAGGAAGAAGAGAAAGAGGCTGCCGTAGAAGGATGAAAGTGTGGGGGTAGAGATATCTTCAAAGTGTCATCAAAGATCTATCTGAGAATGAGTGAGATGAATGAGGAAAAGGCCTTGAGGAATGGCCTCAGGGAAGAGCATTGCAGCAAGGGGAGCAATCAGCACAAGGGCTTTTGGTCAAGTGTGAGCCTTGGTATTAGAGAAACAGAGAAAGCTGATGTGGTTGGTGTTTAATGGGTGGGTATGGTAGCAGGTGAAAGCGGTAGAGTAGATGGTGGGGGCTGTTTTTGCTCCAGTGTCTCTAAGATTGAACCGGAAGAGAAAGTCTTTGGAAAAATACATTTAAACACATTACAACTCATGGGTGTGTTTGATTTCAAACGTGCTTGGGGACTTAAAGCAGAAGGAAATAAGTTGAGCCTCCCAGGGTGCTTAGCATCTGTACAACATGCAATTTAGCACTTGGATATATGTTTCCATGTGTTCCTTGCAAATTGTATCATCTGTTTTAGCCTTGTCACTCTGAGGGGAAAGGACCATGTTATATTGGTTCAATTAATATGATATGGCTTCTCAAAGGATGGTTACGCTTGGGGGAGGCAGGGGGTAGAAGAGGGTTGATGCAAAATCAGCATGTTTCCTGGCAATTATGTTAACCGGTTAGTGCTTAGAAGGAGTATAATTGGAACATCTTTCTGGAGGGCAATCTGGAATTACGTATCAACAAATCAGAGGATATTTTTATGCTTTTATCTAAGAAAGTCTATGAAAAAAAATGATCAGGGCAAAGACGCTTTTTAATTTTTTTTTAATAAGGATGTTCATTGAACTATTTTTTATAATTGCAAAAAATTTGTCTGCAAGTTCATGTTGAAAAGCAGAGTTACTGTGAAACATTATGTAGTATTAAAATTATGATATAGATTTATGTTTTTTGACATGAAAAGATGTCTAAAATATTCTAAAATATGGTCAGAGACAGAGTATAATTCTAGCTTATAACAAGTAATAAATGTGTGTATAGGTGAACAGTGAAAGAAAAAATCTGGCCATTTACAAAATTCAAAACAGTGGTTATTTCTTTGTAGTGGGATTATGGGCAAATTTCTTTATGCATTTTTGTATCATCTAAGTATTTTGCAATGAACATACATTATGTATATACAATGATTGGGAAAAAAGCTGTTTCTATTTTAGAAAAAAAAGTATCAGTAAGCTGCTAAAAGAGTTGACTTTAAGAATAAAAAGATTTATGAGGTAAAGCTAAGAACACACTTGGGGCAAGTCCAAAAGAAAGTGGTTCTGGCATTGTGCCTGACACATAGTAGATAACAAATAGTAAGCAGTTATTATGGGTTGAATTGTGTTCCCCCCACCCCCCAGAATTCATGTGTTGAAGTTGTCACCCCATTTGGAGATGACATCATTAAGGAGGTAATTAAGCTAAAATGAGGCAGTTCGGGTGGGCCCCTAACCCAACATGACTGTCCTTATAAGGTGATGAGACCAGAGAGGTGCACACACAGCATAGGAGGACACAGCCAGAAGGTGGTGGCCACCTGCAAGCCATGGACAAAGGTCTCAGGAGAAACTAAACCTGCTGAGACCTTGGTCTTGGAGTTGTAGCTTTTAGAGCTTCTTATTGTCAGATTAGTGGTGTAGAAATACATGTCTTCTCATTCCCTTGATGTGCTTGAAGAGGAAAGCCATGCTTATCCATGGAATTAACACTTTCTTTGCAACCACTAATATTTATTTTGTATTCATCCTTTATAAGATATTTGGGATTTGACTGTATAGAGGAAAGTTTAAATTCTTGGTTACCCCCAACTTTGAACTTCAGATAATCGAGCTCTTGGAAAGTTTATTTCCTGGAAATAATTTATTGGAGACTAACTGGGAAAAAATGGAAAATTACTCTTGTAATTTAAGAGCTTCCTTAGTAATACTAAGATTTAATCCTTTAGTGTTTTAGTCAGATTTTTCATCACTGTGACCAAAAGGCCTGACAAGAACAATTAGAGGAGGAAAAGTTTATTTGGGGCTCATGGTTTCAGAGGTCTCAGTCCATAGATGGCTGGCTTCATAACTCCTGGTCCAAGATGAGGCAGAACATCCTGGTGGAAGATTATGGAAGAGAAAAGCAGCTCAGGACATGGCCACCAGGAAGCAGGGTGGGAGGTGTGGAGAAGGAGCATGATCTGCTCACCAGGGACAAAATATAAATCCCAAAGGCATGCCTTCTGTGGCCCACCTCTTCTGGTTACACACTACCTGCCTAGAGTTACCACTCAGTTAATCCCGATCGGTTATTTAGTCCACTGATCAGGTTATTACAACTCTCATACTCTAATCATTTCACCTCTGAGGATTCTTGTATTGTCTCATACCTGAGCTTTTGGGGGACACCACGTATCCAAACCATAACATTCAGTGACTACTTTCTATGCACCAGGCACCATGGAATACATTGTCTTATTTAGTCCTCAAGAGTTGCTGTGAAATAAACACTATTGTTGTGTTTAATTTCTATATTAATTTCCTATATGTATATATGAATACACCACAGTGAATTTCACCATTGTGTGCATACACAGACTAGGATCCTAATTAGAATAAGACTTATTCTATGCTTGCATAAATATATCAAAATAAATTCTAATGTCATGTATAACTGAAAAGAGCCAATAATAAATAAGTGAAATATCCTATACCAATTAAAAAAGAGAGAGAATGAGGAAAGTGTCCAAATGAGAAGGGTTTGAACTATAGCTTAGATGCATTACACATACTCTGTTGCCCTGGAATTTAACCTAGAGGGACTGGAATATTGATTTCTTATGCTTCCCTGAGTCTTCTTGCAAATACTTCTGTGGCTGTCAAGGAACTGGTAGTGGGAAGAGGCTTAACAGGAAGGGATTCAGAGAGCCTTTTTGCCCCCTTCCTACCTTGACTTAGGCCAGTTGCTTATTATCTGCTTTATATACTGAGATGGTATAGGGGGTGTTGCTATGCACAGACCTACCTCCCTCTTCAGTCAAGGGATTTATTTCTCCAAGTGCTGGGATGGTTGGTTGCTGACAGCTCAGAGCTGATTCCCTCTCTGGGAGTTTCTGTTGGCCAAATGAGTGGTCCCCATTTGATGCCTAGCTGATGTAGGGTAGAAAAGGAGCAGTATAACTTTGGGGAGTTATGTAGAGCTTACCCAGAAGCTGGCAGAGGATTCTTTGTGGTTTCTTTTCTCCCCACCACCAGTCCTGCTTCTCTTATGTTGTTTCTGAGACTGGGTTTCCAACACCTTCCTATACTTGAATCTGTGTCTAGTTCCTAAGGAATCAGATCTAAGTCAGATGCCAAATAAAATCTCATTCATTCATTCATGCATGCATCTGTTCATTCTTTCACCAGTTAGTATTGAACACCTGCCATTTGCCAAACTATATTCAAGGACTTGAGAAATAGTGAAATTCATGGAATTCCTGAAAGAAGGATCCTTGTTCTTGCAGAACTCCTTAACTTCTGCTTAAAAAATGTACTTCATCCATTGGTTCAGGAGGCTGAGGCAAGAGGATCTTGAAGTCACAGCCAGCCATAGTAAAAGTGAGATGCTAAGCAACTCAGTGAGACCTTCTCAAAATAAAATACAGAATAGGGCTAGGGATGTGGCTCAGTGGGCAAGTGCTCTTGAGTTCAATCCCCAGTACACCCTCCCTCCCAAATGTGCTTCATGCTAAGAGAAAGGCTTAGCACTGTATCATTAATAAATGTTTATTTGTTGTTTTTTGACTGAATTATAAAAATCACCCCAGTCAATATAAATCCTGGTGTGGGTTGCAGCATCTCCTACCCTAAATGACTGAAATATCTTCTTTCTAGTTCTTCCTAATTAACTAAAAGTCCTTTGTTTCAGTCTACCCTCATTTTTTTTCTTCTTGAAAAGCAAACTTGAAAATCCAAAGCATTCTTTTTTAGCTACCTGATAACATGCAGTATTCTTAGTGTGGCAAGCAGGTCCTTTACAACCTGGTTCCACTCAGTGTTCTGAGCTTTAACTCCCATTTCTACTCTCTGACAACCTAACGTGTTAACATGAGGCCCCACTGATAATTCTGTTCCTTTTCTGTATGGAAATCATTGCTATGTCACATTACTTCATGTGTGTGAGACTTTTCTTGAAAGGCCCCTCCATCTCTCTTATCATCTGTGTCTTCATCAACATTTCTGCTCACTGACCTCTGGCTTTAAGGTCTTCTCTTTCCCTTCCACCCCAAATATCCACCTAATACAGTGGGATGGCTCCTTTCTCTTTCATGTGCTCATGGTATCCCGTGATCTTCTTCTTTGTATACTTTACCAGTCCACATTGGAATGATTTGTTTAGGTCCTTGTTTCCTAATACATTTCCCATCCTATAGGGCAATGACTGTCTTGTTTATCTTCATATCTCTAGAACTTTATACAGTGTGTGTACGGCAGAAACTGGTATATTGCAGTTGAATGAACGTCTCGCTCACCTGTTTGACTAGTGGAGATGCAGAATTAGCATTCCATTCCGCTGGATTTCCTTTAAACAATGAAAGTAATATTTTCATATTAGTTCCTCCAGGGTAAATTTCAACTGAAGAGAAATGGATACACATTGGTGTTAGCGGCTTTCCTTTATTTAAATGATCTATTTCTTTGTTTTTTCTGCTATTTACCATTGTCTTTTTGCACTGACTTAGTTCATAATGCAAATCTCTTCAGTCAATAGATATGCTTGAAATAGTTAGCTTGTGATATGCTGTTTGAATAACTTTTTCTCATGCAGCCTTCCTTCTGCATAACAAGTACTGCAGAAGGGATTTGGGGGCTTCGTTTGGGAGAGAGGAGCATCAGGAGGAGCAGAGTTATACTGGAAAAATGGGAAGTCTTTTGCAGGTGGAAAGTGGCAATCATCTTTACCATAAAATGGTTTCATTTTTAAGGATGGCTTTTTGACCTAGAAGAATGGCATATATGCAATTGGCACTGACATGTAGGAATAAAAATGGCATTAGCTTTAACCTTCCACTTGTCCACTTTTGCACTCCTTTTCATTCATAATTGGGACTCATGGTCATTAAACTCACCACGCCTCTCCTGCCGTCCCACTTGGCATCTGCCTCTCTCTGTTCTTCCCAATGTCTCGTACTGGAAATTCACTTGTTCAGTCCTCAAATATCATTTCTTTGCTTCTGCCTTTTCCTGACTCCTCCCAATTCAGAGCCATTTATTTTTTTCTTCTGTGATCCTGTGTTAGTTTGTTCATACAGAATTATTCAGGTAACAATTCAGGTCACATCCTTAATTTGTTTGCATCTCTGTTACACCTTTGTAACCACTGACTCCAAAGAGAGAACAGTTCTTTTTCGTACTGACATTCTCAGCAGTTCCATGGTGAATGGAACAAAACAGTCACCAGATAAATTTGCACTGAATAAGTGAGTTAAATGTTTGGGAAGAAATATTGCTTTTTATATATTAACTAATATGCCAGCCCAGTGGTGCATGCCTATAATCCCTGTGGCTCTGGAGGCTGAGGCAGGAGGATTGCAAGTTCAAAGCCTGCCTTAGCAACTTAGCAAGGCCCTAAGCAACTTGGTGAGACCCTGTCTCTAAATAAAAAGTAAAAAAAAAGGACTGGGGTTGTAATTCAGTGATTGCCTCTGGGTTCAATCTCTGGTACCAAAAAAAAAAAAAAAAAAAAAAAAAAAGCCAGGCACAGTGGTGCATGCCTGTAATCTCAGCACTTTGGGAGGCCGAGACAGGAGAATCGTGAGTTCAAAGCCAACCTCAGGAATGGTGAGGTGCTAAGCAACTCAGTGAGACCCTGTCTCTACATAAAACACACACACGAAAATAGGGCTGGGGATGTGGCTCAGTGGTCGAGTACCCCTGAGTTCAATCCCTGGTACCAAAAAAAAAAAAAAAAAAAGGAGAAAGAAAAACTATATTACCTAACATAAATTTTCTAGAACGTTCACCAATTTTAACAATAATAAATTGATCTTATTCAATAATATAAAGATTAGTACATGCAAAGGCAAATTAGAATTAGAAACACCATGACTCTATTTTTTGTTTATTTCTCTTCCTCTCAGAAATGAAAGTTTTCTTTTTCTTTGTTTTAAATGGGTTAAGTGAGACAACTTCATTTTGGAGTCTAGGCAATTATTATTAGCTGTGGCCTAAGCCTTTAGTATGTTGCATATTTAGGAAATCAGAGCTAGTTTGTGATTAAAAATGTCATTCATAGAAATCTGACAGAATTTTATTCTTTATGGAAATAAATGATACAAGTATGTGCAATAGTCAGGTTGTTCAGATTGTCTCAGATGGATATATATTTTGTGTATATTTAATAAGTTTTATGATTGATCATGATTATGTCATCCACATCCATTACTTCTTTGAAATACTGGGTAGCTGCCTAATCTGGAACATACTTGCTTTTTAAAAATTTATCTTTGTATACTTTTCATTATTGTGGCTTCATTATTTAGAGGGGAAAAGAACACGTCGGCCAGACTTTTTAAAAATCTCTTCCACTAAACCATTTACTAAATGTAAAATGGGTACGAGTGACCCATATCAGCTCTAAATGTTGAACAAAATAGGCAAATGAGCTTTCTCCCACACAAAAGTTTTATATTCACCAAATTAATATTGATAATCTAGTTTCTATACTGAGATTAAAAAACAAACAAGCAAATAAACAATCAGGGCTCCTTGAGTATTTTGAATGGTGGCTTTTAGAACAGCATCTGATGCTTGAAACCCAAATCCCTTGGAATTAACCACAGTATAAGGCCCTGAGACTAACAAAAATGTAATTCTGATGTATGGTCCTATTTGAGGCAAGTTGAACTCAAGAGGAATTTAGGGAATTGTAAACCAAAACAGCCTATCTTTACTCCTCAGTCAGGGTTAATGGAAAGAAAGTGTCAAAGACCTGGCTAAGAGGCTGGTCCCTAAGCTGTGCTAGTGTTATTTGCTCTGGCCTCCTAGGAGGTGTGCAATTGACAAGATGATCAGAATCAATCTGAAGATAAGAAACAGATGTGGACTAAGAAACAGAAGTCCCAAGAAGATGATTTAGTTCAAATGCAATCGTCTATCTTGAAAATACCATCGTCATGGCATACCACTGGTGTGTGTGTGTGCGTGCATGCGTGTGTGTGTGTGTGTGTGT
>CM053414.1:23235765-23261410 GCA_028644305.1 Xerus rutilus | reverse complement strand
GCTGCTAGGGGTTCTGCGTGGTTGGGTGGGCGCTGGAGCCAGAAACCCCGTATAGAAGCAGGCCGCGCCCGGGGCGGGCCCTGGGCTGCGGCTCTAAGCCGCCGCGGCTGAGCTCCGCCGCCGCTTGCTGCCGAAGACGCGCTGCTTGTGGGAGTGGCTGCTGCCTGGTGGCCCTGCTTTCACGCGCAAGTGAAATTCCTGCCGGGGCAGCTGTAGGATGATGTCCAGAGGCTGGCTGGGAGATGGTATTTCCACAACTTCAATCTCTGGCTCTGGAGAGACTGACCGCAGCGTCTGCCTAGGCCGCCATCTTGGAACTGCCGAGAAATCTACTCTTATCACTTATAGATGTGACACTGGACAAGTCCCATTCTAAATCAAATGTGTACAGTATTTGTGAACTATATGGAGCTGTAGAGAAGTTGACAATGATGATGGTGATTGTGGATGTTATTATAAATACTTCGTCTCTCAAACGGGTATGGCTCAGTCTGTAGCATTATTTCTGGGTTCATAAAGGATTTTATTAATGCAATCTCAATACATTTTTAAAAATCTTGTGACTAATCCCACCTCATGCAGGGAGAGACAATGTTAAAATAGACAGCACAGGAACTTTGGGGCTATATCTATCTGGAAACAATACTAACTCATTCTTTGGTATGCATGAGATGTTGATGAATCAATAAACATCCCAGAAACTCTGTTTTCTTTGTGTAAATTGGTGTTTACACCGAAGTATTTTGGAGGATTGACTAAGAAAACACATGGGCAGTTTCTTCTAGTAGAGTGTTGGGAACAAAGCAGATTTTTGTTTATGCAACCAAAATTGATAGAAATATCTATCATTTCTTGATGATAAAATAACACATACAATCTTTGTCTCCAAAAAATATTACTATTTAGGTTCCTTTACTCTTCCAAGTTTTCCAGTTAACAGAGAAGATATGCTTGAAGGAAGGTGTATTAGGATGGTAGATATTAACTAGGGTGGCATGGACTTGTTAGTTGAGGACAGTGATCTTTATCCTAGGGGATAGGCAGGAGCAATAAAGAAGCCTAAGCCCAAACGGGCCAACCTGGTTGAAAAGAAGCCTAAGTCAATGTTCATGTGCTGGTGCCAATAATATTATTTGAAAATAACAATAATTAATTATTTCAATATAGTATTACTAGGCTAATGCCTTCCACAATCCCTTTAGTACAGGAGGATTCCAACATTTGTTGAGCATCTTTGGAAAATAATTATTAATTGAATTCCCTCAACAAACTTATTTGAAAGTAATACTTTAAGCATCCCCATTGTACAGTTGAGGAAGTTTGAGACATTAAGAAATTTGTTTGGGGTCGAACATTTAATAAATAGTTTATATAAAATTGAGTTCAGTTTTCTTTGGCTTAAAAATGTCATCCCATTTTACTTTTTCAAGAAATAAAGAAGAAAGGAAAAATTAAAGGCATAAAGAAGTGTTTGAGGGATAGAGGAAGGAACAGAAAAATTCCTTGTGCCTTTAGGATGAGTCTATGCACAGTTTATCTGTTCAAATATTGTATTTAAGCTATGATGAACAGTTTGTCAAGAAATAATGATCCCCTCACAAATCCAGAATTTTCCACCAGCTGCTGAGTGAAATTATCAATTGGTCACTGCTTAAGTTGTTATATATTTGTTTACTTGAATCCATTTTCTGTCTAAATTATTTTCAGACATGGCATTCTGTTATTTGCGCAAATTATTTCAAAAGAAGATCTTTGGCATTTTCCTGAGTATTGCCAATATTTTGGATAAAACCTGTGAAATTATGAGTAGCTGTTTCTGAATGCTTTGAAATTTCTGTGAGTAATTTAGCCATATGAGCAAAGGATGAGGAAATCTGTGACAATTGTATAAATGTGAGTGTGTAATCTCTCAACTGTTTAAATAATTTTGTCACAAACAGAATGACAGGGACCTCACTCAAGGTCTACATATCATTTATAAAAATAAGAGAGATGCAAGATGTAAAAAAAAGATGAAGAAATCACTGAAGGATGCTCTCTTCATTCAGAAAGGGAGTATGGGAACACATCCTAGGAATTCTGTCTTACGGATGTTCTGGTTTGGATAAAAATTGTCTCCCAAAAGCTCTTGTGTTGATGCAGGAATTTAGAGGCAAAATGATTAGATTATGAGACTGTAACATAATCACTCCTTTCTAGTTTGAATGAATTAAGTGAGTGGTCACTGTAGGCAGGTGGGGTGTGGTTGCAGGAGATGGGTTGCTGGAGACATGCATTTTCCCTGCTCCTCCTTCCCTTTTCTGTCTCTGCTTCCTGGCTGCCATGAGCAGAACAACTTTCCTCTGCTCTGCCCTTCTGCCATGATGCCTGCCTCACCTTGGGCCTAGAGCAGCGGAGTTGCCCACCATAGGCTGAGTCTCTGAAACTGAGAGCTGAAACAAACTTTTCCTCCTCTAAGTTGTTCTGGTCAGGTGTTTTGGTTAGAGGGATGAAAAGCTAACACAATAGTGATAGGAAATTTTCTGGAGATATATCCATAGTGGTAGAAACCTCTAGAAATAGCTTTCTTGAAATCTTTTCTTGTAAATTATTTGGTATAGTTAAGGCATGGAAGTATTTTATTACCCATTGAATGTGTAGCTCAGAGCATGTATTCAGACTCTTCTTGGAGGACTCCTTTTACCTAGACAAGTTATATCTCTATAGCCAAAACACACACCTCAGCTCTTACTCCGTAAATATGAACGTGACACCTGAGGAGAGGAGGGAAAAGGCTCCACATTCCATGGTTTAAACCTGTAGCTAACGTGGCTGTGTGACCCAGGTGGCTCCCAATATGCCCTCAGCCCCTTTCAACTAGCCACAGGGGTGAGGAGAGAGTGTTCAATGGGTATATTTGATCTTTTCATTCATTTGAAATTCCAAGTCTTAGTCTTAAACCATCTTGGAGTTTGTCCAGGTCAGATCAGCATCCTTCTTCAAAATCTAGGGGTGGGCAATGGGACCAAGTTTACGCACCTTACGGGATATTTATTGGGAAAAAATGTGGTATATAAAATGCACCTTAAACATAGCTTAATTATAATTATTCTTTAAATTGAAATGACATTATCTGTGCCTGTCACGATAAATAAGTCAGTCAGAATTTGGATTACTTTTATGATCTAACCACACTTTAGAGGAAAAACATTGGGTAGAATATTAAAAACAAAATAGTATAATATATATGTGAGAATATGCAGAATTAATGTTATTTTAAATATTGAGTATTCAGAAAACACCATAAAATATCCCCAAACTGTGCACTTGCTCTTGATTAGATACATCTATTCACTTAAGAGTCCCTGGGAACCTGAATTGGGACATCAGCTGCCTCATTTCTGTTCTCCATCCTACTGACCCCATCAGTTTTCTTGGTATGACATGATTTTTTTTTTTGGTACTGAGGATTGAACTCAGGGTCATTCAACCACTGAGCCACATCCACAGCCCTATTTTTGTGTTTTATGTAGAGACAGGGTCTCATTAAGTTGCTTAGTGACTCACTAAGGCTGGCTTAATTGCTGAGGCTGGCTTTGAATTTGTGATTCTTCTGTCTCAGCCTCCCAAAGTACTGGGATTACAGGCGTGCACCACTGTGCCCAGCTATAACTTGATTTTGATGACTCTCTGTTTTAAAAAGTAAATTCTTAGATGCAATGTTTCAGTCACAGTTCTATGTGTAAATCTATGTATCTACCTTCCTATCTATTTTCTCTCTCATGAACTGTATTGAGAACAATCCCAATCATCAAAATCACTTTTAAATAACATTTCCTCAACTCTTTAGAGATTTTCAGCAAATATTAATATTTTTTGGTCAATTATCCAAAAAAGTTTATAGACTACTAAAACTATCTTTTGAATACTTTTAAAAAAGTGGGTGCACATTGAATCTAGCAGTGGAGGTTTAATCCCCTCATTTTCTGGTTATAAGTAACCAGAAAGAAGAAAAGAAAGAAAAACACAAACTAACACAGACAGAATTATTTTTTCTCACAGAAAACATAAATACACTAACTCAGAAATTAAAGACCTACATGTGCTGTTCCTGCTACTCAAGCCCTGTCTTTATATTCTGAGAATAATTGTCTCATAGTCAATTGATCCACATTTGATTGTCATTGAATTACAAATAAATTGTTTTTTCCTGTGCTATCTTACTCTTGCTTCAGATTTGTGTGATCTCTATTGAACTCATGTCTTATATTTTACTTGTAAAATCCTATAATTTTCCTTTTTATTTGCTCACACATCATTGTTGGCATAAGAGAAGATTTGACCCCATCAATTTTCTTTGTATGACTCAATTTTGATGACTATCTATTTTAAAGAGTAAATTCTAAGATTTCAATGTTTTATTTTCTGTTGTCCAAAAGCTGTCATTCAGATAGAAGCAAAACATTATGTTTTAAACAAATAAGAATGTTCCACTGTGCAAATAATCAGTGTAATGTGATGTGATATGACAACTATGCTTCAATGCAGAAACTTGATATTATTCTGTTATTACTCTAAATGGGAAAAATATCCTTCATTCTGCAGGCAACTGTGTGCAAAACGTTCATTGGAATATTGCACAATCTCTGAGATTTTCTTAAAAACTTTTATTCTTTATTTGACATGTCTTCATATCTGTTATAATGGCAGGTGCGTTAACAAGTTCTAATGTGAAAACTTTTCCCTCTGTATTTTTTAAAAATCATTCAGATAGTTTATTTTTTCCCCAGAGATTGCAAGGTGAAAACTCTGGGTCATTTTGTATTTGTTGAGGTGACGTCCTTTGAATTTGGATGCTTCTTTCCATCAGAACAAAGAAAAGAGTGGTTTTAGGGCTTCCCAAGTAGTGGTTTATCAGTGGCTTCCTAAAAATACACAGCTGCTAATTTTTTGTAACGATTGGAAATCAGAATATAAGAAGGCTTTTTTTTTTTTTTTTTTGCTGGGCGTGGTGGCGCATGCCTGTAATCCCAGCACTTTGGGAGGCTGAGAGAGGAGAATCGCGAGTTCAAGCCAGCCTCAGCAACGGCAAGGTGCTAAGCAACTCAGTGAGACCCTGTCTCTGAACAAAACACAAAATAGGGCTGGGGACATGGCTCAGTGGTCGAGTACCCCTGAGTTCAATCCCCAGTACCAAAAAACAAAAGAATATGAGGCCTTTTTCCTGAGGTGAGGTTCAAGGCATTCAAGAGCATCCCACCAAGAACTGCTGCACATTGCACATGATTGTGATTCCTTTACATCTCCTGGTTTCTCTCACTTGCTTTTGTGGAGGACTTGCTATCAGCCTTTGTAAGCATAACTTATTTGGGAACAACCCATTATGACACATGTCATTGAAAGAAAAAACTCTAAATGATATTGAAAACTATTTTGTCTAGTGCCAATTAGGAGTAGGGAATTATGCTAAATATTCTGTAAGCATTATCCAATTTAATCTTCAAAATAATATTGGAAATTAGAAGCAATTCTACCCACCTTACAGGTAAGAAGACTGAGCAGGGTTGGAATCTCAGTGATGGCATTTTTAACACTGTGATCTTATTTATATTTCATCTGTGAGATTCCAGCTAATTCCAAATGCCTTGCTTATTTCATTATGTTGTGGTAGGGGGAAAAATTCACAAGCTTTAAAAATGGCAGTCAACTCACAGCATGACCAGTGAAAATTTATATAATTGTACAGTATTTACCTTACTCTGCAGAGGGAGCCAAATTTCTTCTGGTTCCATTAACAATAGCTCCTATGTTTCCAGCAATTCTCAGGAAAAGGTGGGAGGTACATTTTCTTAAATAGAGACACATATTTCTCCCTTAGTCCTATTACTGACAGCTTCAAAATTTAATAACAAAATACTCACCTACAAATAAAAGGAGTAAGAGCTTAACTTGCCACAGGGGAGAAAAATTCTACAATGTAACAGGCCCAGGAATAAGTGATGGTCTTGGGAAGGTCACTGCCTGAGGCGGCTTGATAAACTCCAGTCCTTTACTGTACCTACAGTTTGATGTTGATGCTTTGGAACTGAGACTGGTTATAATAAACTGTCCAACAGTTTCTCACTTAGACTTCTCAAGAAGGCCACAAAGTAAAATCAATGTAAAACTGTCAGAGGAAAGGCTCATCACTGAATTATGTTTTGCTCAATCACTATTTGAAACCAAATGTGTCCTTTACTCAACACCAAGGGGCTCCCATGATCGTTTTCCATCCAAGTTTCTTTTTAGAAAAATGCAGCAAAATTCCTAAGTCGACCTTGTTCTGTCAAGTGTCCTCGGAACAAGGTCATCATAATTCTCACCCACATTTTTTCTGCCGTCTTGTCCGTTGGATCCGTGAAATTCACAGATTAACCCAAGTCCCTCTCTCAGACATTCTAAATGCGCCAAATGTTCAAGTGTAACAAAAAATTACACATCTGGTAATTCTGCATGTTATTTATAGCCTTTCTGATAGAGGCATAATTGATTCAGAAATGTAATTTACATCTTGGCATCTCCGTTTCAAAGCCTCAATTCCATGACATCCACCAAGAGAGTAATCTCACTTTTGTAGGGGAGCAGAGATAATAATTGCACAGAATTTTTGTATGATAGCCTCATGCTTCTGCATAAACTTTTTCTTGCTCCTTGTCTTTCATTTGCAAAGTGGGCAATATTCATGTCAGCCACACACTTTTAATTCCATGGAATGATTTATGGAGACATAAACGGAGCATAAAGTTGATCAACAAACCCTAGGGTGATGGCAAATGGCTAAGGCAAGTTTTTCTTGCCCTCTATTTTTAATTGCAGCCCTCATAAGAAAACACTCTCTAATTTAGCTAGGTAATTGTTCTCTTCAAAGAGAACATTTGTTATTTATTGCCATTTTGAAAACTGCCACAGAATGCTGGAACGTTTTCTGTATCCAAGAATGGTTGCAAAATCACTTTTTCCTTCTCTGTTTCTGTCTTCCTCACTCTTCTTAAACATAGAATGGATGCCTTCATTATTTCCCTAAACCCTGTCCAGGTTACATGCACATGATGAGAAAAATGAGCTGTGTGTGTGTGTGTGTGTGTATGTGTGTGTGTGTGTGACAGAGAGCGAGAGAGATTAATTTCCTCTAGGTAGTGGGGTCTAGTATGAGTTTCATTGAAATCAGTCTAGAAGTCTTATATTCATTCTCAAGTCCAAAAATTGGAGTTACCCTAATTCTGGCCAAGCATATTGGATCTATATAATGTAAGTTTATTTCAGTTCCTAATGAGCAGCTTAGTTTTCTCTTTGGTCCTAGAGATTAATCCATTTAGCATTGCTGGCCCATTCAAGTCCATAGGCCGGTTTATTTTTTAGTGCAATTCATGACACTAGGAGCTATTTTAGGAAATTTCACATAAGAAAACAAAAATTACACATAAGAAAATATAAATGCTGTTATTATATTAATATATTTTTCCAGTTAATCTATATCACCTATTTACCTGCCATCTATCTTGCTATGTATATAAGATTGACATTATATTGTTAAGATTTTTATCTGTGATTTTCACTAAATATTGTATCATTCAATGCTCTTATTTATGAACAATTTTCAAAACCTTTTTTTATTTTGAAAAGGAAATGCTATTTTCTATATTATAAATAGGCCAAAATTTATTTACCTATTTCCATATTTAGGAAATCTGATTAGTTATCAGCTTTTTGGTTTTTTTTGTAATCAAACCTTGATGAATATCTTGTTATTCATTAAAAATTCTTCATTGAGAACTTATTATGTGTGAGACCCTGTTTTTGTGCATTGGAAATTCAACAAACATAATTGCTGACTATAAAATCTGAAGAAAAAGGAAGTCTAGAGTGAAACAAAAAAGATAGGCAATTCTATTATCATTTAACAAGTGTTAAGGGCATATAAAAATTACCAGATAATTCAAGGAAGGTGTAGTCTCAAATCTAAAGCATTTTTAAGAGTTAACCAGATTGTGAGTTCAAAGCCAGCCACAGCAATGGTGAGGCGCTAAGAAACTTAGTGAGACCCTGTCTTTATATAAAACACAAAATAGGGCTGGGGATGTGGCTCAGTGGTCGAATGCCCCTGAGTTCAATCCCCAGTACAAAAAAAAAAAGAGTTAACCAGAAAAATTAAAATATTGGGTATGGGGTCACTTGTCTAAGTGTAGTAAATAGCAAGTATGAAGACCTTTGGGCAAGAAAAAGCATGAGAGGCCCGAGAAACTACAAATTATTTTGCATATCCAAACCAAGAAGGATAATAGGATTGATTGAGAAGATGAGTTGTGGCCATATCATGAAAGGACTTTTACAAGAATTTTTTTTTTTTAAATCCTCAAGACAGTGACAGTCTTAAAATGTTGTAGGCAGGGAGCCACATAATTGGAAATGTAGTATAGAAAGATTACAGGAGGCTTTGTGGAGCTGGCGCTGGTTAGGAGCAAGGTAAATAGGAGCTAGTGAGGAAATGATTTCCATGATGCAAACATAAATGGTAATAATGGAACCTAAGGTAGTAGGAGAGTAGGAATTAAGAAGGTAAAAAAGGGCTGGGGCTGTAGCTCAGTGGCAGAGCGCTTGCCTAGTGTGTGTGAGGCACTGGGTTCAATCCTTAGCACCACATAAAAATAAAGGCATTTTTTCCATCTACAACTACAAAAAAATTTAAAAAGAAGGGAAAAAATAATTTTTAAATTAATAAAGAAAAGAGAGGAGAGGAGGGAAGCGGGAGGACCGGGGAATGGAATGGAACAAATTATGTTATATGTGTGTATGAATGTGTGACAATGAGCCCTACTATTATGTATAATTATAATGCACTAATAAAAAATAATTTTAAACAAAAAATGAAGTAGTAAGAACATGATCCTACTCAGTAAGCGTGGGAGAGGAGGCAGGCAGGGTGGTGCTGATCGCGCCAGCTGACGCCATCTGTGGCGCTGTGTGTGTAAGAGGCAGCGGGGGAGAAGCCGGGCTGTGGAGGTGTGTTGGTTTAAACCTGTGAGATACGCTGAAGAACAGGCAGTTTGTTCTGTTGAAGTTTAGAAGGGAAGTCTGAGTGGGAATAGAATAGAGATTTGGAAGTGAGAGCTGTATCAACTCCTATCATTTTATTAGAAGAGCTGTATCAACTCCTATCATTCTAAGAGTGAAATTATTCATCAAAGGTTATTGAAGCATTTGACAGACACAGTATCTAGAAAGACTAGATGTTGGCCTGTTGGAACAATAATGTGGACTTTGGGCCAGCTTGTCACTGAATTCTTAGGGACATTTTGTACTCCAGGTCTATTGCTTAAGCCCTACAATGTTTCTTTCCCTCTGTTGCCGGACTAGCATGTCTGCAGGAGAACCATCTTATATCAAGACTGATTTTACTGGTCCTTATGGGACAGGAGGAGATTAAATGCATGACATCTTTGAAGTACTATTTTAGCATTCTAAGCAGAGCTGGAATATTGATACCAACAATAAATTACACAATGGAAGGAAGACCTTTTTCAATAGCTGGCTTCTACTCAAATTGTAGACTCAGCTGTGATTCCTAAATGTTTCAATTAATGTCTCTTGAAGGGAGGTTTTACTAAAGCAAATGAGAAGCACCTTGATACATATCTATTTATGTACTGAGGCTTATAAGCAGGAGACTCTGACGTTCCCTGAAGTCCTTACTTCTCATCTTGGGCTGGAGGATGGTTCCATTGTGATGGTGGGGCTGTATGCTTTCCACGATGTCACTTCCTTCCTGAAGAAGAGAAAGGGCTTAATCCATCCATCAAATGGTAAGCCAATGAGCACTGGGAATTGGCTTTATATTTGGGTGCATTTGGGATTTTAGGAATGTTCATTCTTGTAGTTAGTTTATTAATAACTTGAAAGGACAGAGTGGAAGAAATACTATAAATGAATCTCCCACAAATCTGTTGATTTGTAAGATTTGGTGTTATCTGCCCAAAGAAAGTGCACTTTTTTTTTTGGTACCAGGGATTGAACCCAGGGGTGCTAACCACTGAGCCATGTCTCAGCCCTATTATTTATTTATTTATTTATTGGTTTATTTATTTTGAGAAAGGCTTTTGCTAAGTTGCTTAGAGACTAACTTAGTTGCTGAGGCTGGCTTTGAATTTGCCATCCTCCACCTTCAGAGCTGCTGGGATTATAGGTATGCACCACTGCGCCTGGCTTAGCTTTGTTTAAAAGAATAGGTACTGGGGCTGGGATTGTAGCTCAGTGGTAGAGCGCTTGCCTCGCATGCGTGAGGCCCTGGGTTCGATCCTCAGCACCACATACAAAGCAATAAAATAAAGACATTGTGTCCATCTATAACTAAAAAAAAAATTAAAAAAAAGAAAGAAAATAGGTACTATTACCTACTGAGTAGTTATTAACTACCTAGGAGTTATTTTAAACATTTCATCTTTTAGATCTCTAATTGCTAATCCTAAGCCCATAGTATACACATTGTCAATATCATGTTTTAGAAGAGGAAGCTGACTGAGAGATTCAATAATTTGTTCAAGACCAGACTAGAAGTAAACAGTAAAACTTGTATTCAAACCCAGGCAGTCTGATTACAGAAAATGGACTGGAGATTATCCATGATTCATGGTGAAGTTGTTCAAGAGTGTCTAAGACAGGCCAGGCACAGTAGTGCATGCCTGTGATCCCAGCCACTTGGAAGGCTGAGGTGGCAGGATCATTAAGTTCAAGGCCAGCCCCAGCGACTTAGTGAGACTCTGTCTCAAAATAAAAAAAATAAAAATGGCCAGGGTTGTGGCTCAGTGGCAGAGCACCCCTGGGTTCAATCCTTTACACAAACACACACACACACACACACACACACACACACACACACACACTATGAACATGACACTCTGCACTCTGGAACTTACAATATGTCTCACAAGGGAGGGCAGGCTAATGCATGTAAGTGTCAAAGTGCGTGGAAGAGAAGAATTTCTGTATGTCTTGTAAAACAACTTCAGAAGATAACGGCCTTCTTGTACCATTTCTTGCAAGGAATAAGCAGATTGACCTCCTGGTTTTATCTATTCTTATCCTTAATTGGCAAATATTTGTCTTCTGTGAGCAGAAACTGAACAGTCACTGGGGTTTAAACAAGTCATAATCCACATGAAAAGAAAACAGTAATTTCTTTTTGGGAAGCACACGAGATTTCATTATTTGATTGGGTTCTTAAGGTCTCGATCTTAGTCAGCAGATACCCTCTGAATCCACAGTGGATCTTGGTTAAAGCAAAAGGCCAAACCCTTTTCTTTGATTAGCAAAGAGGTACTTCAAGGTACAGTCAATATGAACTCTGGATGTGGCTGGACTGTTGAGAAGGGCCAAGGACAATCTCCTATACAACTAAACTCTTCACTCTCAACTTGCCATTTGCTTTCCATCCTTGATTGACCTTGGAAAAGTTAGTCATTTTCACATTCATATACATATATATATTTAAAATTTCTCTGTCAGCACTTTTAAAAGCTCTTCTATAGTGACTGGTTCTGTCTCCCATAGAACAAGCTGGCATTAATCTCTTGATGTCTAAAAATACTGATTAATTTTCTGGTAATATTTCAATATTCATCAGTAATGAATTTTTATAAGGGCTGATCTTTGAGTCTCTTTTTTGCCATCTAGGACAAACCTGAGTCAACCTCGTGTGTCTGTCTGTGGAAGATGATATTTGGCGTTTAAGGACTTCTAAGGTCAAACAAAGGAGGTTACTGATTGTTGACACATGGATGCGCTGTCAATAGCTGACACAGCGTGCTAAGGTCACTCACTAACCTAAGGACTTAGAGCCAGGAGTGCTAGCACACTAGCTAAAACAGGCAGCCCCCACATTGCAAGGTAAAGCTCATGTGTCAGTATTTATGTGTTTCTCTTTCACTTTCAGATCATCAGAGGTTCTGTTAGGCTAGAAATACTGAGTCAGATGCCCTGGTTAAAACAAGGCAATAAACACAAGTGACGGCAATAGCAGAAAGTGGAGGTTTCACAAGTGGGATTTCATGATGCAGCACTCCAGGTTAAGTGGCAGAATTATAATGGTCTGGAGTTCTTAGGTTTAAAGGTCAAGCTTCTGTGCATGCCAGTGCCATCCTTGGTCTTTTCCCAGCCTGGCATACCAAAGGGGGAGGAATGCACTTGAGATTGAAATTGGCTAGACTTGCATGTCTATTTCTTTCTTTCTTTCTTTTCTTTTTTTGGTACTGGGGATTGAACTCGGGGGTACTCGACTGCTGAGCCACACCCCCAGCCCTATTTTGTGTTTTATGTAGAGACAGGGTGTCACTGAGTTGCTTAGTGCCTTGCCATTGCTGAGGCTGGCTTTGAACTCGCGATTCTCCTGCCTCAGCCTCCCAAATTACAGGTGTGTGCCACTGTGCCCCACTGCATGTCTATTTCTTATAGCTGGATTCTTCTCCTGTAATGCTAATATTTTAAGCAGTACTCATATGATAATTATATGGTATTCAAAGACATATTCACATTGAATTTTAAAACTGTGCATGTATTGGGAGTGTTATATAATAATAAGGAAGAGAAAAATAAAGAGAGACCTTCAAAATTAGAAAAACTCAGAAGGAAATCAATAACATTATCATTTACTAGCTGGGCAACTGAGACATATGATTTATTTCTGTGTTAATAATTCCAGTTGCAGACCCAATATCCAGTCCCAATGTCTTCATTCTTTCATTACTTTATTCCTTTGTTTCTTCATATCTTAAATACATATGACTTACTTCTTGTCAGATCTCATTCTAAGAACTTTACAAGCATTAACTCATTACTAACTCTGATTTTATTCAGTGCTGCATTTGAGTTTGGAATATTCATTGATTTTTCTTGCAAATACTGGTGGTTATGTGATGTAGTTTTAGGCAAGGAGATAAAACTTTGGGTAGGGCTTCCAGAAAATATTTTGTATTTCAAATAAAAAGGGACAGACTTGGTTGGCATGACCCTTTTCTGTTTGCCTTTGCTCTTTTATTTTCCTATCTAGAATACATTCAGAAAGCCCAGAGGTCCAGCAACCATTTTAAAGAACAAGGATGAAGGCTACCTGCTGGGGACAGTGTATCAAGGAACCACATCCCAGATGGCTATGTTGACCTCTGCACTAGCATCTGCTACCCACCCTAGGCTTCCTGCTGAACGAGAAATAACACTTTCCTTGTCCATGTCACTGTTAGGCAGGTTTTCTGTATTTTGTTCTTGACCAATTCCAATTGTTAAACTCTTTGGGATCTGGTTTGTTCATCGGTACAATGAGTGCTGTATCTCTGAACGAAAAGGTTGTTAGGATGAAATAAGATAGAGCATGTAAAACATAAGGAGGATCAATATCACTGTTCAATAAGCCCTAGTTTTCCTTGCCATGTAGACATAAACCTATCTCTATGTCAACACCAATGGTGGTAGGAATAAGTGTAGGGCATTAGATAATCATCATTGTTATGAATCTTTTATACTCATTGGTTTAGTTCTTAAGCTATAGTTTTCTTTTGGGGGAGGGTCTTTGTTGTCTCTATAGCTATTGCCAGGAGGCATAGTATCTTCCCATTCAATGTGCTCTCATACCAAGTTTACCTTTTTAAAGTTCTTCCTATATTCAAAGGCAAGGTAGAGGAAAGAATAATGTTGAGATGGAACTGCAGAATGAGGCACAGCTTTGTCTTTGAAAAAAGTACTTTGACAATAGAATGATCTGCCTTTGAGTTTCTCTCTTTCATCTATGAACTGTGTGGTTATATTGGTAAGTTGCTTGACTTTTCTGAACCTCTGTTTCCCACTTGGAAACCATGTGGGAAAAACTCACTCTCTGCTGCTTATTAAATAAGCTAGTGCCCTTGGAGGAATAATGCCCAGCCTCAGAGTGGTTCCAGAAGTGTTCCTTTTCTTTGCCTATTTCTCAGTCAATAGACTCTTTTTGCTGCTCTTGTGACGGAGGCACTATTCCAAGAATTTGCTCAGAGCACATGCTTCTCAAGTGGTCAGAGAGAAAAAAAATGTTTTTTCATACAGCAATTTCTATAAGCATGGAGCTCCATTATGATAAAACTGAAATATTACTTTAATGTCTCTCCCAAAAGGATTTGCTCTAAGTGATGCTTTGCACCACGGGAAGATGGATTTCATTTGTAAAAGAGCTTTGAACAAGGGAAATTCTTTTAGATGCAGAATCTTAATAAATATGGCATTCTGGAGAGATTGAAGTTTGGAAAACAAAATGGAAATGCAGACAGAAAAAAATGAGAAATATGAAACTGTCTCCTTCCAGGTCACCTCTTATTGGCTTATATAAAATGGAGCTTCACTCTGTCTGAAATAACCACGGCATGAGAACCCTTCCCAATGAGTAACCCAAACAGACAATGGAGAATAACACACATACTTAAGCTCTTTTTCTAGTCTGCAATGGTGGATGGGGTATGGAGTGAATAGCAGAAGAAAGTGGCCCAAATCATATCAACTGGTGAAATTTCAGAAGCTCCAAAGATTACACATTTCTGGTCACTTCATGAAATTCTGAGAGATGGTAGATATCATCTGTGTTAACTTATGTGGCCTCATGCAGTTCCCAAAATACCCAGAGATGGAGAGAAATATTTAGAACTATCCCCCAGATGGATAAGCTGCTTTGGGAGAAAGTGTATTCTTTTGCATCATAGCAATTGTAGAGGGTATATTTTTCAGATCATTTTAAAATATTACTTTTGATCATAGCAGATGGGGTCTAATCAGAGGGACCCTTCTCTAGGCTAAGACTATTACAGCCATTGTGTGCTAGGCAGCCTCCCTCATTGGGCAGAGAGTGAGGGACTAGAGACACCTAATCCAAGTTGGATTCATCACATATTTGTATGATAATTTATACCAAGAAAAATAGAGAAGGTGGGAGCTGAGCCAGAGCACAGGCAGATTTCTAAATGATAGGTCTATAGACCTTTACAACTGAGGTCTCTGGGGTTTCTCATGCTTGTGTTAAGAGGTCACCACAGTCCACCCCTGTGCCACCAGGTTTTCTTTTTCACAGAGTTTCAGGAAACAACTCCTCCATGGTTTCTGGGGGCCTTTCTTCTTGAGGGGAATTTCAAAAAGGAGATTCATGGGATTAACTATAGCTCCAATCATTGCATTTAATCCTGCGGCTGCTACTGATCCTCATTCTTCTCCATTACCCATTCTAAATTCTCCTCACCCTTGGCTTCATCTTGGTAGGTCTGAGCAGCTTATCTGGTGGTGTGCCCAAACCTTCCTAACTGAAATATTTGAACAGTTGATAATCAGACTCTTCTCAGGCAGGGATATTACACATGTGTTCATAGTTGTGATGGGACTCAAGAGACACCCCGTGGAACAGCTGAGGTCTACACATATTTCTCTGTGTCCCTACTGTGTACAAGCAGTCCAGCTTCAATTCCTGATCAGGGTAAATTATCCCTGTAAGTAGACTGATTCTTTTATATCTATCTATCTATCTATCTATCTATCTATCTATCTATCTATCTATCTATCTATCTATCTGCTGGTACTTGGACACAAGAGTCCATAGGGCTTTGCAGGCAGCTATTCTTATAGTTCAATAGAAAAAAACTCTGGTGATTTCTGCATATAGGAATGTATAGCCTCTTGGAACAGGATTTCCAGCATTGCATAACCCAGAGTTATAGTGGCAAGAAACAAAAAGTCCCCTGTGGATTATTGGGAAAGATGATACATTTGTTCTTCTCTTTTTAGCCAAATAGGGTATCCTTCCTATTGGGAAGAAAGCACCACACGGTAGTCGATGATTTATGAAGAATATTATGTCATGAGGAATAATATCCTATCCTTTTAGAATGTTTCTTCCAAGCTGGCGTCTCTGTTGTGCCTTTTGGTGTTCCAGTGCTCTCTGAATCTGGATGCCTCTGGAAGTTGTAGTATGTAATATGACCAGTAAATCCCATAGTTATGGGTCCACTTCTAATAATTCATTTGCTCTAAAATGGGACTCCTGGTTGACTGTCATGCTGTATGGAATTTCATGCTTGTGTTCTGGGAATTTCATTAGTCCCCAAATAGTGGTGTTAGAATAGGCTTTCCATGAGTGAAAAACAAATTAAGAGCTGAAATAGTTTTCCATCCACGTAAAGATTATGTTATGGTTTGGATATGGGATGTCCCCCAAAAGCTCCTGTGTTAATGCAGGAAGATTTGGAGGTAAAATGATTAGATTGTGAGAGCTGTAACCTCATTGGTCCATTCTAGTTCGAATGAACTGACTGGGTGGTAATTGTAGGCAAGTGGGGCATGGCTGGAGGAGATGGATCACTTGTGTTGTGCTCTGGATGGGTTCATCTTCCTTGTGGTACCCTGTTTGCTTCCTGACTCCACCTTGAGCTGAGCAGCTTTCCTTTGTTGAATCATTTGCCATGATGTACTGCCTCATTTGGGCCCAGAGCAATGGAGTCAACCATCTTGGACTGAGAACTCTGAAACCATGAGCCCCAAATAGACTTCTTCTCCTTTAAGTTGTTCTTATCAGGCATTTTGGTCACAGTGATGCAAAAGCTGACTAAAACAGAGTTTGAAGAGTGTTCTTATGTCTGTTACAATTCCTTGACCTGGACTTTGAAGCTCCCATGATTTAGTCATAATCTTATTTTTTGAAGCCTAATTTTTCCACTTGTATCTTTTTTGAACCTGCATTCTGTGTGAGACATGGATTTTCCTACTTTGTTCCTCAACCTGTTCAGTAAGAGAAAGAAAAGAAATATGACTCACATTTACAGAATACCTCATGAATTAGGATTTAGACTTAATACTCTATTTATTTTCTTGCTTTTTGTGTATTTTTTCATAGATAAGGAGACTGAATTTAGAAAGAAATTTTATGTCATGGACTCCTGTGGTATGGATATGGTTTGAGTTGCATCCCCCAAAATACTCACAGATTGGAAGCTGTGCCCCTGTTTGGAATGTTGGGAGGTGGTGAGGAACCTTTAAGAGGAGGGGCCTAGTGGGAGGTGTTTAGGTTACTGGGGGCACTACCATAATTAACAGGAATTGATGTACTTATTAAGGGAAGTTGGTTAGTTCTTGCAAAAACAGTTGTTATAACAACCTAATTCTGCCCCTTCCCTCACTTTGGTTTTCTATCTCACCATGTGATCTCTCCCAATGGCATGTGCGCCTGCCATTGTGATGCCATCTACTGTTAGGCCATCCCCAGATACCCAACCAATGGGGTTGCCCAACCTTGGACTTTTAGCATCCAAAACTGAGTCAAATAAACTTTTCTTCACAAGTACCCAGTTTCAGGTATTATGTTATAGCAACATAGAAAACTGACTAATACATAGATTTACCTTTTTAAAAATATTTTTAGTTGTAGATGGACATGATACCTTTATTTATTTATTTATTTTTATGTGGTGCTGAGTATTGAACCCAGTGTCTCACACGTTAGGCAAGTGCTCTACCATTGAGCTACAATGCCAGCCCTAGATTCACTTTCAGATTGGGAAGATACATTGAATTACTCAGGATGAGACAAGTACTAAATGAAATCTAGTTACCTTTATAATCTTGAGTTTATCTTTTATAATATTACTCCAAGAGAAGCTGAAAAGTTCTCTTTATTTTCTTCCAGAGAAAACAGATCTTTCCCTAGATCTGAACTGTGGAGATTTTTGATTTGCTGCTTGCAGAGTATTAGAAAACTGGTCAACCAAGGTGAGACTACAAAATCCCTATGAGTCAAAGGAAATATTAAGATAAGCCTGTATGAAAATAAATGCACATTTTTGTTAGAGTTCACAGGATTTGCCATCTGGTTCAATCTACTGAGCTAATTTCGAAGAAGATCCCCTCTTCTTCCACCCACTTTTTGCCTCAACAATTTTGCTATATGAAATCAAGCCCTGAGTTTTGTTTTGATTTAGCTCTAATTGGAGCCATGCTTTCCCTGAATCTAATTTCAGTTGGAACTAATTACAGGGGAAAAGGTCATAGCTGTATGGAGAGTATTACTCTGTTCAAAATATACTGACATCATATAATATTAACTCTACTTCTGTAGAGATATAAATGAAGGCAAAAATAAATTTCCAAAGCATTCTGTATCTTTCTTTTGTTTAAATCAGGGAAAAATTCATACATAGTTATTGACAAGAAAATCTTTCACAGGTATGAATAAATACAAGTTTTTCAGTTGATTTGTGTCTATTTCCTGACAACAATCTGGGAATTGCCAAGTAAGAGATGTATTTTGTGCCTGTTGAGCTTGAAATGATGATACAATTGTGTCTAGATTGGTGTACCATACTTACCTACATAAAATGCTCTTTTATAATAATCTGCAAGTTTGTGGAGGGGGGAATAAAAAGACAAATACCATTCACTATTTTTCGTGAAAAAAAATTTTAGGTACATGTATGAAAGAAACATTTGCCCAAGCCAAGAGTGAGCCTAACTTCTAAATAGTTGCATGACATCTCGGCAAATGCTATATTACCTTTCAGTGCAAGGCTGCCTAATTTTCCACATCTGACTTATATTGGACTTTTATTGAAGTGTGTCTATCTCCCTGTCAGTGGCTACTACTCATCTCTGGTGTTTTATACAAGTTGATGTCAATTAGGAATATAGTATTGATGTCAGAGATAGGAAATCATGGCATAAAAGATACCAGCAGAGAATATCATGACCTCTAAAGAATGTCTTTCATCTATTATTCAGGTCTGAGAGGTCATAAAGGTATTTTTACTTTGAAAATTTGAAGCATAAGTGTTTAACAATATCTCTCAATTTCTCCAATGTAATGGGAAGCTGACTCATTCTATGAATAAACAGATTAGACTAGCGCAAAGCTTCCTAATTTTCATTCTCTGCATAAGCCTCTGTGAAAATTTATCTTATTCTCTTTTGGGGAGTAGTGTGTTGAGAACATAATTTACTCATGAACAAAGGAATGAGAGGTTGGTATCTTTGACTATTAAGGACCAAATGCAAAGAAATGCAGCAACCTACCAGGGTTGTGGACTTGTTTGTTCTGGAATGCCAGTAACGTAATATATAACTTTACAAGAGGCCATGTGCTGACCCTGGGATATCTATTGAAAAATCATTACTTTGACTTAAATATGAGTGATAAAATATTTTCTTTAAAGTAAGACTTCATTGCTTTGAAAATACATATGTAATCCAGATTTGAGACTTTCTAGTACCAGATAGTCATCACTAAAATATATATAGTGGTGAAGGAAACAGGAGACTCGTCAGAGTCAAATATTGTTATGCATTTTAAGGGATTATTAGCTAAAATCCCCCTTTGCCTTTGTATATTTATTTATATATTTCTTTGTTTAAATCTTCCTCTTTGTCCTGTGCAAAGCATGTTTAATGCAAAGCAGTTGGACACAGACCTTATGCCTCAGGAGCAATCATGCCCCTCTATAATTCAATGATTTCCAGATTATACTGTGAGGTCTCTCCCTGATTCTACTGGTCCATATAGTCCTGTAAATTATAGCTGCATGTATCATTTCAAATGAGGTAATTGCTATCTCCTGGTAATAATGAATCTGTTAATCAGGGAAACTACACACAGTTCTACTGATTTCACCAGAGAGAGGAACCTTATAAAAGAGTCATACCCCACCAGGGTCCTATCTTCCTCTCCCACTCAATACACTGACATTTTATAATGCTAACATGAGTAAAGAATAATCATAATACTTAGCATTTATATGGCTCTTAACAAACATCAGCTAATTAATCCTCATACCACCCCTGAAAGGCAAACTGTGTGTCTATTGTTATCCATGCCTTTCAAAGCCTGGAACTGGAGAAATGTTAAGAGATTCTCAGAAAGGTTAAGAGACTTGTCAAAGGTCACAAGACAAGAGAGTAACAGACGTTAAATTCCAGCTGAGACATAGTGCCATGCAGACATGTGGCCTCTGGGAGGCTTGAATGCCCTTCAGTAATCTGAGTCCATCCGGGACTATGGGAAACATCCAAGTGTGCTGTGGAGAAAGCGAGCTAGAAATAGGTGATGTGCATCCATTGATACCTGATTGGAAGAAAGAAGCAGCATGAGCCTCCATTTCTCTGTCTACCACTGGCAAGAGTGTGTGTGTCCTGAAAAGCAGCTTCCTTTCCTTTTTGCCCTTGTAGCTCCTAGTAGGAAATAGGCAAAGCTCTTAAATATTGCCAAAACGTGAAGAGGCTTTCAGAATGCTCTGCTTTTCTCTGGGGTAGTGTCAGACTTCTTGAATCTCCCACTGAGATAAAATGTGAAAAGGGTAGCAAGTTTCACATTTAGAGACCCAAGAAAACTCAGGAGCAATGATAGTTACGTGACACCTATATCCTACTTACAAAACATACAAACCCCAAAAGCAACCAAAAAAAGCCCAAAACAACCACTACCACCACCACCACCACCACTGCACAATTCCCTAAATTTTTACTTTTTAATCCATTCAAATGTGGGAAAATATCTTGACTTGAATAAGGAATATTCTTTTGTAGTGGTCACCAATTCACATGAAGTAGTAATACATGATAAAATATATTTTAAACTGCAAAACTGGGGATAAAAAGGTGGGATCAGGAACTGAGTTTACAGGAGGAATTAAAAAAAATGCTTGTGAATAAGTGAGATGTTTTACCAAGTCTAATACTAAAAACCCAAATTATATGTTCTCAGAAATCATTTTTTTCCCAGTAGCTCTTTACTATTACTAATTAACAATCCTAGAAGAAAAATTTTGTTTGATGTTCTCTGAAAGAGAAAACTTGTCTCCCTTAATAACATTAATACCTGGAGTAGGTCAGGAAAAAAAAAAAATTTTCAGACGAGGAAATATTTCCAGACAATGGAAAAGGTGCCTCTAATTGGAAAGTGACATGTCAACACACTCTTTACTAGAGAATTCCTGCCATTCTGTCTCACCCCCTTAAAACAGAGTGCAGATGTAGCAGAATCTCTTGGTTTGTAGAGCCAAAGAGATTAAAAGAGACTTTCTAAAAAACTTCATGAAACAGAAAAGGAAATCAGGGATACAATCAAACCATACAAAGTAAGAAAATCTGCCCACTACTCACACTATAATGATATTAAGAAAAAACAGCAAGTTTACAAGGCCCAACTTACTTGTTTTGTGGCTCCCAATGGTGCATATTTCACAGCATTTTGCCTGTATTGCATGTTTAAGATTATATACCTTGGTTTGGAGGTATATAATATACCTCCATACCTCAAACATACCTTTGCATGTTTAAGATTATATGCCTTATTTTCTTTAAGTGATTTTGATTGTTTGACAATTCACATTATCTTCTATTCATCAATATAGAAGTATTTATCCTTAGAAGAATCTGATATAACTCAAGCATGCAAATGTTAGTTACAATCTATTGGTCATTCATATATGAAAGATAGATTTAGAGTGATGTTAATGAACTTCTTATCAAATGCTGTACTTTTTTATTTGCCAGAGATTGATAAAGCATTTTAGGAAAGGCCTGTGTTTGACAATAACACAGCTTACCACTGAGCCATGGTATTACAGGCCGGCCACATGCAGCCTGAATTATCACCTCACTTTGTAGCCTGAAAATGTTCTAAGTACAAGCACACAAGAAGATGCCCACTGTGAATCCAAACTTGGGTGGCAATTTTGAATTGTCTGTGGTGAATTTTTAAATGACTTTTCTGTATTCAAACCTAGGCTGCAAACTAGAATGACTATAAGCAAGACAATTGTAATTCTGTGTGGAATTGTTATAAATCAAAACAGTTCTTAGGCATCAACACATGGTCTTAATCATCTTGTAATAAATCACTCAGAGTTCAAAGGGTAAAGGTGGCACTTTATAATCAAATCCTGAGATTGCTTCATCTACTCACATGTCTTTATATTAGCTAGCATCCAAACCTCTGGCATTTTGGTGCTACATGGTGCTTTCATCTGATAGAAATGTATTTGATCATTAGGATGCTTGGGCTGAAGGCAGCAGGGCCCTCACTTTCGATTCTAAAAAGGCTCTCTCTTAAAGGTGACTTACACATTCATTATATTCTGGTGCCTTGCCTATGTAAATTAGTAATCAAATATTCTAAATGGATGATGGAAAATAATTTTATCTATCGCTAGCATCCTAAATCACAGTCATAAGGTTTTAAAAGTCTGATTGAGGAGTTTTGTTAAAATATAAGTGTCATTTTGGTACATTTTCCAAGTTACTAAATCTTCTATAGACATATGAAAAAATTCCATATGCATACATGCAAAATTTATTTAGAAGGCAAATGAAATTGGTTATGAAAGTCTTTTACTACTCAATTTAGTCAACTTCTTCCTCATGAGATAAGCTGGTAGAATGAATGAATATTAATTAACTTATTGACTCCTTGGTCACATGATTGCTGTGTGACTCCATTATTTTAATAGTCTGTCTTCTATGGATACTTTTATAAACGTTTGAGAAAGTGAACCAACAAATTAATTTCTAATAATTCTCTATTTACACAGTCCTTCAAATGTTCTCCATCATTTTCTGATTTTAATTAAAGTTCTATAAACATGCAAGCAACAGATACAAATTCTTATTTTATTCTAAAGAATTGAGAGAGAACAAATAATTTAAGTAATGCTACATAGAGAAGATTTCACAGTAAAATTTTTCCTTTGTAGTATAGAGTCTTGAATTCTGATAAAACATATAGTCATTAACTATCACCACAATTAAGATATGGAAGAGGGTCATCATCCTCCACATTTCCCTCATGCCCTTTGTATTCTACACTTAGTAAAATGCACTAAAGATTTGTTCATGTGGTGTGTAACAGTAGTTCCATTAATTGTACTGCCAAATACCATTCCACTCTACAGATATATCTGCTTATCACTTCACCATTAGAAACTTGAATTATTTCCAGCATAGGTGATTATGAATAAAAACATCAACGATTTATGTCTGAGTTTTTGTGTGGACGTAACTTTGGATTTTTCTTTCGTAAATATGTGGGAGTGAAACTATATGTCAGATGGTATGTATGTATTTAATTCATTAGACTGTCAAGCTTTTCCAAAGTGGCAGTAACATTTTGCATTCTTATCAGTAAAGTATGAGAGTTCCAAGTGCATATTAGTCAGCACTTGGCATTATATCTCAGGATATTTTTAATTTGCACTTTTATAATGATGAAAAATGTTAGGCCTCATTCATGTATTTATCTGTGATCCTTATCGCTTCTTTGGTGAAGTATTTGTTCAAATCTTCTGCCATTTTAAGTATTAATTGTTATTAGCACATATCAATTGTACATACATATTAAGGGAGTTCAGTGATATTTCTATGTATGTATACAGCTTGTACCGATCAAATCCAATCACCTTTTTTTCCAGCCCCACTTCCCAATGTCTATTAATCACTATTCTACTGTCAGGTTGACTTTTTAAATCTCGCACATGAGAGAAAACATAACTGTACTTTTTTTTTTTTTTAAAAACTTCATTTTCTTTTTTATTTTAAATGATGTGCTATTATTTTTTAATATCTTTATTTATTTTATGTGGTGCTGAGGATCGAACCCAGTGCCTCACGTATGCGAGGCAAGTGCTCAACTGCTAAGCCATAACCCCAGCCCCATAACTGTACTTTTCTTTCTGTGTCTGGCTTATTTTGCTTAATGTCATCCCTCCCTCCCCCAGTTTTACCCATCTTTATGCAAACCATAGGATTTCATTCTTCTTTGTGGTTGAATAATTCTCCATTGTGCATATAAGCCATATTTTCTTTATCCATTCATCTATTGTTGGGAACCTAGTCTGATTTCACATCTCTACACATCTGTTTTAGTTTGTTTACAACCTAAAATAAAGTCTGAGCATTCTGTATATAAACAGAGCCACAGAAGACATGATCATGCAGGTATTTGTTCTGCTGATATCATTTCTTTTGGATATAGACCTCAAAGTAGTAGAGTTGGATCATATAGTAACTCTACTTTCAGTTTTATGAGGAACCTCCATACTATTCTCCATAGTAACTATATTCATTTACATTCCCATCAATAGTAAAATAGTGTTCCTTTTTCTTTATATTATCCTTACTATTAGTAATTTTGGGGGTGGTAATAGCCTTTTTATTTGGGGTGAGATATTTCACTGCAGTTTTGATTTGTGTTTCCTGGAGAGTTAATGATGCTTAGCATTTTTTCATGTATTTATTGTCTGCCATTTTTATTGTGCTTGTTTTCTTGAGTTTTGAAAGTTATTTAGATATTCTGAATATATGTTCTTGTTACAAATCCTTTGTCAGGTATGCATTCTGCAAATGTTATCTCTTAGTCTGCAGCTTGCCTTTTCATTTTCTTACCTGTCTTTTGCAGAGAAGTTTTTAATTTTGATTTATCTAGTTTATCAGCTTGTTTTTTTTTTCTTTTGGTGTTGTATTTAAGAAATCTTTACTTAACTCAAGGTCACAAATATTTTCTCCCACTTTTCATGTCATAAATTTTATGATGTTAGGTTTTACATTTAGATTTATGATACGTTCTGTGCTAATTTTTATGTATGATCTCAGATAGGAACTGAGTGGCGGTTGCCACCTCCTGCCACTCCTCTTCACACTCCTCCCCATTTTCTTTTTCTTTCTTCTTGTATATGCATGCCTATTTTTTCCAGTAGCATTTGTTGACAAGATTCTTTTCTCCTTGAATTGCTTTTTATCTTTGTCAGAGTCAATTGATGCTAGTTGAACATGTTTTACAGAAGCCTTTTATCAAATTGAGGGAGTTTTTTTCTATTCCTGGTTGGTTGAGATTTCTAAAAAATCATGAATGAATGTTGGATTTTGTCAAATTTTTCCTTCATTTACTGAGATAAAAATATGATTTTTAAATTATTTTGCATGTTAATATGGTGAATTACCTGGACTGATTTCAAATGCAAAATGTGCCTTTCAACCCTGAAATAGATTGTACTTGGTCATATTTTTTATTGATGCAAAATTTGCATAACATACAATTAGCCATTTTAAAATATACAATTTGGACTATGGAAGATGGTGAAATGAAGCCAGGCAGTGATTCCTGATCCTCCCTCAGTACAGAAAGAAGGCAGCAAAGAAATAACAAATCTGAGAAGTGGGTGACAAATTAAATGCTCTAAGATCCAATATTACAATGTCTGAGACCTGGAGAGACTTGAAGATTGATTGCCAGAGTAGAAAATAAGGACAGTGCTCCCCAATCCCAAACACAGACCAGGGTGGGGGAAGAAGGAGGGACAATAGAGAGAGAAAGAGGGAACAGAAAAGTACATAACCCAGCAGCTCTGAGGCTGAGGCAGGAGGATCAAAAGTTCAAAGCCAACCTCAGCAACTTAGCAAGACCCTTACCAACTTAGTGAGACTCTGTCTCAAAATAAAATAATAATAAGGGTTGGGGATGTGGCTCAGTGGTTTAGCGCCCCTCTTTTGATCCCTGTACAAAGGAGAAAAAGAAAGAAAAGAAAAAAAGAAAAGAACAGCACGTAACCTCATCCCCTTAACAACATTAGGAAAGAAAAAAATTAAAATGTGACAAGAACAG
>CM053414.1:23215821-23235265 GCA_028644305.1 Xerus rutilus | reverse complement strand
ATCAATAAACTTTAATGATTACTATAAATTTAATGCCTGGCAGAGTCCTGATGCATAGTACGCATTTACTAAATAATTTAATTACATGTAAGCATAAATGTAATAAAGAGCTGCTGAAGCATTACAGTATCTTCATTGCATGCATCTCTTTTTAAACTAAGTGTAATAAAGTATATATGCTCTGTTTCTTGAAAGAAGGGTGAGGATTGATGAAGGCAGAAACCTAGACTGTTCAAGCCTCAGGGATTATTTGAAACTGATTAATCCTCTCTTATAGGATTGAGGGTATCCAAAATTAAACTATCAAAACAAACAAGATGACTGCAATGTGAAACTAAATCTCTCAATTTTACCAAATGGAATAAGTATAGGTGAGAAGGACCAATCTTGCTGACTGTGGACAGGTTGGTAGACTAACTTCTCATTCTTTTTCTCTATAGAAGCCCAAGGAGCATGTTTAAAAGGTAAATGGGTTCCTTGCAGGCCCCACTCCGTGTGCATCAGTGCCTTCTGTTTTTGACACAATACAGTACTTCCATGGCCTCTCTGACCTCATATGATCCGGTCTCCCAGGCTCCAAACTTCACCTCTCACCTGTATATTCCAACCCCTGCTCCTGTAGCTCAAGATCATTTTCTCAACTGTCCCCCTGCCTGGAGGATTCTTTCAATTCTTTTGCATTCTCTGCTCCTTCTGATCCTTGGGTTTCAGCCTATATAGCACTCTCGAGAGACTTGCCTCGACCGTGCATCTGACCTGTCCTGTACCTCTACTCATTTTCATGCCATGTTCATTTTACCTTGCGTTAAGTACCATGAAAGAATTCATCTTCGTTTCTAAGTAGGTTTCCTCCTAGGGTATGGAGTTAGCTTTGTGTGAGTAAAGGATGCTCTCAGTTCCAAAATTTAAGACTGGTAAAAGCCTAGAATTTGGTATATCCTCAGTAAATATTTATGATACGTATTACTGTCTGAAGAATACAATGCTAAGTACTATGGGGTGGTCTAAAGCAGAGCAGTTTTGTGATTTTGGAATCTGATAGTCTCTAAAATGAGTACACTATACTACTCGACACCCAAGGACTGGGCTCATAGCATGGGAACCCACATGGGCCAAAACCCAGACAGAGGAGACCAGTACAGATGAAAGCTTGGGTTGAGGCTGAGGGCATTTGGCTCATAGAACCTGCTAGAAGAGTTGCCTTAACAAAGATAATAGGGTAAAATCTGCAAAGGGCTTTGAGGTGAGGGATAATTAGAATAACTATGGAAGAAGGTTTATCATGATTAGTGATACATTGGCTGGGATGGTTTTATTCTGAAGTCCAATAGGGCAGTGGTTGCCATCCAGGAATCTGGTCAAATGAGGGCACATTTTCCTCTCTGGTTTGGGGATTTGTCAATTTTTGCTCTTGTTTCTTGTGCTTTTGGAGTCTTATTCAGGAAATCATGATCTGTGCCAATGTCTTGAAGCACTTTCTTTGTGTTTCTCTCTGGTAATCTCAGAGTTTCAGGTCTTACATTAAGGTCTTTGATCCATTTAAAGTTGATTTTTGTATAGGATAAGAGAGATTACGCTTTAATCTTCTGCATATGGATATCCAGTTTTACCAGCACCAACAAATAAGAAAGCTGAGACTTTCTTAGTTGAGAATGAAATAAATTACTTAACCAAATTCACTTTTTTCAGTAGGTGCTGAAGGCAGGACTTACACCCAGGCATGGCATTTCCAGCATCTGTCTTGGCCTCCAGAGGTGTTTCCTTTATCCCTTTGACAGTGAGAGAGACTTGGATTAGGGGTTATTAGAATTTCAGCACTTAGATGTTGGACTGAATCATTGGATCCTTGGGCTAAAATTTGTGTTCTTTATTTTTAATGCCTACAGTATTAAAATAGTATATACCTTTGGACACAACTAGTACCATCCCTCTTTCATGGTAGGTGTACATTCAGATTACTCACACGGCAATGAGTCTTAGAACCAGTTTTTGAAACCAGAGTCTCTGAATGCATGAAGTTTCATCATTTTATAGTGGTGGGCCCTTCATATTGCAGTTCCATGTACATGGATTCAACCAGCTATGGATTGAAAATATGTTAAAAAGTGTCATCATGTAGATTTTTTTCTTGTCGTCATTTCCTGAACAATATAGTATAACAACCTTTTTTTGGGTAGCATTTACATTATATTAGGTATTGAAAATACTCTTGGGTTGGTTTAAATGGAAGGATGTTCATAGCTTAGATGCAATCAATACATATTTTATATAAGAAGCTTGAGCATCATGAATCCTGGAACCACTTCTCTGTAGATACCAAGGGATGACTGAATTCATTCTCCTCCACTACCTTCTTTTTTTTTTTTTTTAAATGTTTATTGTTTAGTTGTAGGTTGACAGAATATCTTTATTTTATTTATGTGGTGCTGAGGATCGAACCCAGTGCCTCACACGTGCTAGGCGAGCACGCTACCACTGCGCCATAATCCCAGCCCCTCCACTACCTTCTTAAAGATCTGGATTTCATTTTGAGCTTGGGGGTCATTGCTAAATGACAGAAAGGGTGGCTACATGAAGAGAAAAATGATTCATACCATGCCTCTCCAGAGTAAATGTACTTGAGTATAAGAAAAATGTCTTTTCTTTTGAGAGGCTCTGCATTCACATGAATCACCTTTCCCCATCTGCTCTAATTAAAGACATTCCACTCTATTTCCTCCATTGTAAAGAAATTCAGGAAAATAAGGAAAGACGTGTGAAGACTCTAAAATTTAATTTCAACAGGAAAAGCTGCCTCTCTTTAAACTCTGACTACCTTTTTCTCCATTATCCATGGATTGTACTTTTGTCACATTATCACCAGTGTGATTAACAAATAAGAGGCCCAGGAACAGTTCTCAACTTGGTATTTGGCTTGGTTGTAAGAAAAAACTGAAAATAGGTAGAAAAGTGTTTTTTAGACTTTTCTCGCAAAGGTAAGACTCATTGCAGTACGAGCAACGTGAATGTACATCTACCACGAAAGAAGGATGGTGCTGGCATAATTTAATATGTCGTTCTACTTAGTTCTCACAGCAATGTTGTCTCCTCATTTACTTATTCATAAATTGAGACTTGGAGAAGTTCCGCCATTACTGTGGTCACATGCTAGGGGAATAGTCTAGCTGGGTTCAAATACAAGCTTGTCTGTTCCTCAAGCTCATGTTTCTTTCACTATGAATATACATCACATTTCCTGAAATATCTACAAAGACATGTGCTGCCCAGTGAGCCATGAGACAGGGGAACCTTATGCTATTTCCTAGAACAGTGAATTCCTAAGTAACATGCAGTGAGAGAATCTGGGTATCAGGAATTCCAGCTGGGAGTGTGGCCAACCAGATGAACTGAAGCCTCAGGGAGGCTGCATGAGAATTTGGATGTTTTCTTATATTTTAACAAGAAACAACAAAATTTCACACACACACACACACACAATACCATTTGACACATGCAAGAAAGCCTGTTGTTGGGTCAAAATTCCTCCCTGGGATTCTCAGGCATCTGTTTCCCAACATCCCCCGGAAATCAAAGTCCATTTTCCCTTCTGATTCTTAAATCTACAAGACCATCTCAGAGCTACATCTAGCAGACACGTCTTTCCAAATGGAACATTAAATATATTTTCTCTCTTGTTGTCTCCTCAGCCAGTCTCCTTCTGTTGCTAGCTTGAGGGGTTATCTCTTTTTAGTCACAGCACTAGGAAGACATTTTTGCAGCCTTATCATGGAGTCATGCTCTATGTTTTCTCTTTTATCCAAACAAGTCTGTCTAATAGAATTGTAATGCACAAACCCATCTTGCCCTCCTGAAGCAGTATTTCATGGCACAGAAGGTTGTGTGATCACTGAATATCCTTTCAGCTCTGAGAGGTGGTGGAACTGTGACTAGGCTTAATTCACCTAGAAAAAAAAATATCACTGAAGGAATTACTTGATTCTTATTCTTTCTTTCTGCCTCTCTCCTTCTCTGTCTCTGTCTCTCTCCCTTTCTGTCTCTCTCTTTTGGTTTCTCAGCTTGAGCACTATTGGTAGCACTGGAAAATAGTGGCTAGAAATTTTTTTGTGTTGTGCAGTGCTGTCCTGTGTATTATAAAACACTTAGCTGCATCCCTGTCTAACTATTGTATATTAGTATCAGCCCCAGGTGGGATCACCAAGAATATTTCCATACCTTGTCAGATGTCTCCTGAAAGCAAAATCACCCCCAGTTGAATCATCGCACTCTCTCTCCCTCTCTGACTTCATCTCTTTCTTCTCTACACATAGAATCATACTTTGAAGGTATAGGTTGCTTACTGAAATTGTCACTTGTGTGCATGGTACTTAACGTGATTTTGTGCATTTGACTATGGAAGAATTTTTTTTTTTTACAGTAGCAATATTTTCTTTAAAGACAAAATTTGGGGTTGTGTAAATTCTTAGGGCTGTGCAATCAATCACTTGAAGCCATCTGGAGTTAAACCAACCCCAATCCTGACACACCTGTCCTGGAACTTGCAGATGAAAAGCTGGGAGGAGGGGGAAATCATTTCAAATTTTATAAAAATGAAAGCCTAGGAATAAATTGCTTTTAGCTCTCAAACAATTCTGGCTTCTGGATTTTCGTTCAAGGCAGTAATAAATGCTTCTTTCAATTGCTCTCCACTTCGCATAATGGCACAGGGTCAGAACAATAGCAGGGAGGTCCTGTGTGCAGAGAAGCAGTTTACAGATTAGTTGTGCTGATGCCAAATAAGGAGCAAGGTCCAATTCCCTTGAGGACTGGTGTGAATGGCAGTCCCCTTGCCTCTCTCAGTGGAATTAACACACACACACACACACACGCACACATTAATGCAAATGGTCTATTTCTGTTTGTGGGGCTTTCCCAGAGGATGCTAAATATCAGGTCCATCTTATATACTAACCCACCGAACTCCAAGTAGTGGTCCTCAGGGCATGAGTATAAAAAATGTCCTGGATTCAAGTGCCTTACACACTTGAGGAAAAAAGCCTGATATACTACATCTCCAGAAGACTTCCTTTATTATCATCGAGAAGTCAATTTCTTCCTCCTCCAGGTTACTCTGCACTGAATCATAGTTCTAGTTTGCACTTTTACCACTCTCTTGGCACATAATTGCTTACCTGCTTGTGTCTCTGTGAAAGCTAGGATGCTTATGTATTCAAATTTATATTCTCAGTGTCTTGCAAAGGTCTCGGCATAGGGTTAGGGGGCTTCTCTGCTGCATTTAATGAAAGGGAGCTTGGAAGAATTTCTGAAATATTTTATTCCTTGAGGTATGTCTCACTCTTTTCTTCTCTGATTATTCTTTTCTTTTTCTTTGTTCCTTGATCATTCCTAGTCTATAAAACTCTTAAATACTGATGTTTCGGGGCTGGGGTTATGGCGCAGTGGTGGCATGCTCGCCTAGCACGCGGGAGGCACTGGGTTCGATCCTCGGCACCACATAAAAATAAAATAAAAGCTATTGTATCCACCTACAACTAAAAAAATAAATATTTAAAAAAATACTGATGTTTCGTAGAGATTGTTCATTTTGCTTATTCAATTTCTCTATTCCTCCTTGGTTTGACTGTAGAGAGTGTTGATTCTCAAGTCCACTACCATCCATCCATCCTAAAATTTCCCCCTAAGCTTTAGGCTCATAAGTTTGCTGGACATACCTGCTTTGATTTCTAAAGACATTTCCTCTCAATACACTCAAAAACTGATGACCATCATCTCTTCCTCAACCATACCCAGATCTCCTTCTTTATTGTTCTATATCTCAATTAATGGCCCCATCATTTTTATTGTCATTCAATCCAAAAACATAAGGGTCATCATTGTCAACCAGGGTGACTATGTGTAGTTTAATTGTTTTGATTATGCTCAATTTATTCTTAAGAGGGGTGAGAAACTCACTGTGGGACCCCTACATAGCTCCAGGATGGGTGCTGCCAGAAAATCAACCATGCAATTTGAGGAGCAGAATTTTCAGCCTCATTCCTGAACGCTGGGAAGAGGAGAGTGAAGATGAAGTTTAATAATATGGCCAATGATTTTGTTGGTCATACCTATATAGTGAAACTGTAATAAAAACCCTGAACAATAAGGTATAGAGAACTTCCTGGTTGGTGGATGTATTGGTGTACTAGCAAGGTGGCACCGTCTGACTTAATAGAAAAGAAGCTCTTGCGCTTGAGACACTTTCAGACCTTTACCTATACATCTGTTTGGCATTTAATTTTTGTGTCTTTTATAATAAAATGGTAACAGTAAGTATGGTAATTTCCTAAGTTCTGCAAGTTATTCTACAAAATTATTAAAACTTAAAGGAAGTCTCCATTTGACTAAATTGTGGGACAGCCAGTGGGTATTAAAGATTGGTATTGGAAATCATAATCACCGAGATTTAAGGGAGGGGTGGGCATAGACTTCCACATCTTGAAAAGGGGAGTAGAAATGCTTTGAATTATCCTTTTACAACTACTACCCTTCAACTATATGCTTTTTGAAATGGAACAACCATAGTTCATTACCTATATTTATTAATCTACATGCTCTTTCACAAATCCATACTTTAGTAATTTATGTTTCCTTTGCTGTGTCTTTTCTATCCTTATTCATCTAGGTAAGGGAAGAAAAGGACCAGTCCTTCTTCCTCATATTTCTTTTCAATGTAGCTATGAAGGAGGTAGAGTTAGGCAGAACAATGGAGGAAACTATAATTGATAACTATAATTCTACAAGCCACATCATTTGCCTATGTCATCTATTTAATTCCATGAAGAGTTATCTAACATGTTGCCTCCATTGTACAATTGAACCAGTTGGAATTCAGAGGCTTTAAGTCATTTGCTCAGGGACATACAGTTAGCAAGTATTGTACAACCTGGGTTTAAACACCTGTAGTTCTGATTCTAGAGGTTTTTCACTTGCTTTTCTTTGGAATACCAGCCTCCTCCATCTTAGCAGCCCTGTATGGATCAGTGGCCTGTCATGGGATTGCTGAACATTGGTGTCTTCATCAGGGTGCATTAGTAACAGTGAGATTGTTAAGAGGCATGAACGTCCTGGTCTATTCATCTACTTCTTCAATAAAAATTAATTTTCTAAGTTTTTTCAGAGGCAAAGCTAATAAGCAATGAATAGAAAGGTACCTCCTACCTTCTTCCTCTCCAGAGTCTGATGAGATAGAAGATGAAAGGGTTAGTGGTTAGTGTCTCACCCCTTAAGATAGTAACCAAGAAGGAACTGCCCCTCTCTTAAGAGCAGTGTGGATTAAATTCAGTTCTGTTACTTTAGGATCCTCCTTAGAGAGAAAAGATCATTGCCATCTCCTTCATGAAACTCACTGACTATTATCCTGCCTTATGTCAGAAGGGCCAGGAAGCAACAGCTAGGCTGACTGTATTAAAATGTAATTAGAGATTCAGGAGCTGGGCCACTCAGCACACATCCTTTAAAAATGTTTAAATAAATATGTATTTATATATTTTATATGAGCTAAGCAAACCCTTCAATTTCAAAACTAGTATTGTCACCCAAACTCAAATTGCTCTATTATAATCAATGGCACTAAGCAGCTTTCTATCTAAGGCTTATAGCTTTCAATTACTTCAGGGGACAATCTGGTAGCTGAAGATAGAAATTCTTACCTCAAAGTGTCATTTACTAAGCATTTCAGGTCCATGGAGGATGGTAAGGAGGATCCCTACCAATATGTTTTTCCTCTCCAAAATATGAAGCACACATATAGTCTCTGTGCATGTTATTCAGTTGATTAAATATTAAAAGTGCAGGCTTTATATGTTTAGCTGTAATCATAGAGCATTTTACACACATACACATCAGAATTGTTAACTAATTGAATTGTTATTCCCTGCATGAATCTACTCATTTTCTAAAACTTAAACTTTAGAACACTTTAGTCATAGAAGTAGAGATGGCAATAATAACATGATAACAGCAATGATAAGAAGTAACTTACAGTTCTCCTATTATCAAGATAATTGTTATTAGCAAGAACTAACTTGATAATGGACCACGTGCCACATACTGCCCCATCTATTCTTATTTGCTTACTTTGTCCTTATAACTGATTCTCTGTTTTAGTCAACTTTTGTATCATTATTGTGAAAAGACCTCATCAGTACAATTTTAGGGGAGGAAAATTTGTCACTCATGGTTTCAGAGGTCTCATTCTAAAGATGGCCAATTCCATTGCTCTGGACCCAAGATGAAGCAGAACATCATGGTGGAAGAGTGTGACAGAGGAAAGCAGCTCATGACATGGCACCAAGAAGCAGAGAGAGAGAGTTCTGCTCACCAGGGACAAAATATATATCTCAAAGACACACCTGCAGTTACCTACCTCCTCCATCCACCCAGTTAATTCATATCAGTGGATTAAGGAATTGATTAGGTTAAGGCTCTCATACCCCAATCATTTCACTTTTGAATGTTCTTGCAGTCTCACATATGAGCTTTTGGGGGACACTTCACATCTAAACTATAATATCCTCCAAGGTCAGTACTGAATACTGAATTATCCCAGCAGCTAAGGAAATTACAAGGATAATGGTGATTCTAATGGACAAAAACTGGGATGGGCATAGAGGAGTCTGTAGGAAATTGAAAACCCTCCAGTTAAAAATACTCAGATGTAATTATGCACATACACTAAGAATTTCAGAGCCAAGAGGTGTAAATAAAAAATCAGAGTGTGAGACTGAAAGCATATGATCCTTAGAGTCAGAAAAACCTGGTTTTAAGTTTTCTTTTGAAGACCAGGAATAAAACCAATATGTGGAAGAGGAAATGGTTAGAACTAACTGATAGAATTGTTGTAAAGAATTAGAACTAGCTGCCATTCTAGCTGGTATCAACAATTAGTGGAATAAAGACTTTTAAAAGTTATTTCTAAGAATGAAGATGCAAAGGAATGTGAGAGTGAAGGACTCAGTGTGTAAAGGCCTCTCCATGCTTGGCATAGTGGGAAGAAGAGACAAAGACAGGGACTAAAGAATGAATAAAGAAATCAGGAAGAAAAGCAGACTAGTGCTTTGTTTTGGAAGTCTAGCGCTTTGGCCAGGGGCATCAAAGTTGAGGAAGATGTAGACCAATTGGATTGTAAAGAATGATGTCATCTCCGAGAGGGAGGACCATTCTGAAAAGATTGACATTCCCAATGCTAATGTGGAATTATTATTTGGTGACTTGACAGGACTGGGATTAAGTGTGATAGAGACATTTCCTAGTCAGTCAAGGTTGTTTTCTAGAAACATAGCCCTGAAAAAGAGTTCAGATAAAGAATTGCAGGGTCTTGGAATCTTTGCAATCTTAGCATACTCTGAAAAAATGTATAGGAATGTTTAAGGTCCTTGGCAGATTCTGTCTCCCAACCCTTACTATGTTCTACTGCTTTTCAAACACTAAGGTGGCCATTCTAGTATTTGCTATGGTTTGTCCTCTCTGAAACTCCTGTTGCAGTTTTATTCCTATTAGGAGGTATTAAGAGGGTATAAACTTAAGGCAATGATGGTGCTTAGCTGTGGAGGCTTTGGGAGGTGATCAGGATTAGATAAAGTCATCCGGGTGGAGCCCCCATGATTGAACACTGGTGGCTTTATAAGAAGACACAGGGACCAGGTCACACATATAATTCTCATCTCCACATGGTGCCACATGATGCTCTGTGACTCTCTGGAACTCTGCTGGCAAGAAGGCCATCATCAGATATGGCCCCTTGACCTTGAATGAGAACTGTGAGCCAAAATAAGCCTCTTTTCTTTTAATTTACCCAGTCTGTGGTCTTGCAATACTAGTAACAAAAATGCACTAAGACAGTCAATTGTAAAATAAATTTCCCACTCCTCCTTCTTCCTATTCCCCACTCCTGTTTGTCAGAAACAAATTGAATTGGAGAGAAAAGGGAGAGGGACAATTAGTAGGGGGCCATCAGCTCTTCTGAGGAATATTTCAGGGCCTTTTCAGGTCAGTTTATAGGCAGAGTTGGTGGAAAGAGCAGGGAACACTAGAGAGACTGTGGAACCAGATTGGATTTGATATTGCTGCTGACATTTTGTTAAGATTTTCATGTGAGATGTCCCCCCAAATCTCACTTGTGAGACAATGAAAGAGGGTTTAGGGGTGAAATGATTGGATTATGAGATCCTTAGCCTAATCAGTACATTAATCCATTGATAGGGATTTACTGGGTGGTAACTGTAGGCGGGTAGGGTGTGGCTGGAGGAGGTGGGTGACAAGAGGAAATCTTTCTTTCTGCTTTCTGAGCTGCTTTCCTCTACCTCACTCTTTCTCCATGATATTTTGCCTCCCCTCCAGCCCAGAGCACAGGAATTAGCCATCTATGGACTGAGACCTCTGATACATGAGCCCCCTAATAAACTTTTCCTCCTATAATTGTTATTGTCAGATCTTCTAGTCACAGCAATGAAAAAGCTGACTAAAATACATCTTGTGTTTTCATATTTTGGACAGAAATAACATGGATCCTAAATCAAAGTGATGTATGTGTACCCACTGAAAAATAAAAGCATAATCAATATCAATGGATATTTTATTTATAGATTTTTATTGAGCATCTTCTTTGGTCCAGGTACTTTATTGAATGTTATGAATTAAAAGGGGGGAACAAAACAGATTTGTCTCCTATCTGAAGGACTTGCTCTCCTGTGATATTTATCACTTACCCCATATTTGTAGGAGACTTAACATTTGTGCAGTACTTCATAAGTTCTTTCCTGAATATTATTTCACAGGATCCCCCAAATGTCCAGACGTCTCCATATTACAAACAATAGTAGCCTACAAATAAGGATGCTGAGGCTTAGAAAAATTAAGTGATTTGCTGAAGACTGCACTGATAATAAGCAACATTCACAACATACTTATAGATCTCATTTTGTCATTCAACAAATATTCATTGAGATCTATGTTCTAGGCATTGTGCTATGCACTGAGTATTCATATTCATATCAGTACTCAGTATGCACTGAGTATTGATATTTTGAGGTATCTATGTTCCAGCTCTGTCAGCTATCAGCTGCTGATCTTGAGAAATCCTGTAAAGACCTGGGCATAAGTGCCAGAGGCCTGAGCTGCCACTGCAGAAATTGCTTGAGAGAATAACATTCCATGTTGTTCAGTCCATGTGGAATGAGTTTCTTTTCTTCTTCCTCTGTTTCATCTTCTATCCTCCAGATTTCAATTCATAATCCTCAACATAGTGTTTCCCACCCTCCAATTTCCTCCTCAAACTTCCGCTTTATGGTGCATAACACCATTACAGTCATATGCTTATCTGTGTGTAGGTTTGCTAGGTGTGAGGATTTCTAATCAGACTGGAATTGCCATAAGAAAGACTCTGTTTGCCTTAGTGGACCCTATTGTATTCAACATATAGTAAGGTTTCTGGCACACCCTGTGCACTCAACTATTTTTTTTTAATGAATCAATGAATTACTGTTTATAGTAGTTATTATTTGATTTGTGGAGGGTGGTAGGTTTTATTAAGTTCATTTGAGTTCCCATACCTCATAACTGGTATTGGAACCCAGGTCAACAGGGCATTCAAGCCCAAGCCAAGCCACACCAAAGGTATTATTTGTGTCCTCAATGAGACAATATTTTTCCAAGTTATCTTTTTTTCTTTTTGTACTTTTTAAAAAGATGTCATATTCTATAAGCAACATGCATGGCCCTGTAGATTGTCTTTTCGCATACCTGTGGCTGAACTCTAGCTTCATATTTCCTTTCCTCCTCTTTCCAGCTCAAAGCCCAAGCAGCACACAGCAAGAGGTGACTAGGAAGAGGGGCTGGCAGGGGAAGAATCCATAATGAAGTAAACAAGCAATAGCAGACAGTATCCACAGGCAGCACCACCTGGACTGTCCTTCCAGCCAATGCAAATGTGACCTTCCAAAGGCCTGGGCATGGGGATGGTAGGAGCTTTAGCTGCCACAGCAGAAATCACTTAGGGGAAAAGCGAGGACCACAGAGATAGGACTTTGTAACATGGGCCGTTGTTCCCTGGGCAGAGACTGCAGGCCTGGTCTTCAAAGGCCTGCTGCTGTTTGGTGTGTTCAGAAGCAATTTGGAAAATGCCATTATGTCAACTTTATTTCCTTGCTCTCAACAGGGGCTCAGTGGTTGCCCATAAATAATCCCCTATGGAGGCTGAAAGTTACTGTAAGGTGTTCACCATACCAGGCTTAACTTCAAGTGTTTTTTTTTTTTTTAACTAAAACTTACTGATTTTTTTCCTAATGCACACTCATTGTAGACAAATTTGAAATTATAGATAGGTATAAAGCAAATAAAATTATCTATAATTAAGGCTTTATCTTATATTCACTACATAATTTGCTCTGAAGAAATATGCTCAACTCTTTTTTACTAAAATGTACTTTTTGAAGGAGGCTGAGCCTTTGAAGTGTTAGGCTTCTGGTGAGGCATTAGTACCTTAAAACTCACTGTTGCCCTTTGTCTTCCTCTAATTCCAATGCATAAACTAAAATTTTGGTGATCATAAGTGCTGTGAATACTCTTCTTGGAGTTCATAAGTCAGGATTTCAGATTTATATGATTTTTACTCTTTCCTGGACTTACAAACCATGTCTTTTCAAGGACAGTGTATAATTATACCCCTCAAATAACTGTAAAAGCAATTCATTACAAGAGTATTATTTACAGAGGGTGCATTCTACCATGGTTCCTTTAAATTCTCAGGAAAGAATGACTCCTTGAGAGAACAGGATGATGAGTGAACAAATGGATGGACTAAAGTACATTCTGTTGGAGTATGTGGTTGCTTTCCTTTCTTTCCCACAATTGACTAAGCAGGTATGGAGTGCTTTCATAGTGCATTTCAACTTCAGGGTTTTTGTAATATGATGTTTGACCTTTATGACTGTCACAACTGGGAGGCTGGGTGTTCCCCTGGCATCTAGCAGGTAAGAGGCAGGGATGTTGCTAAACATCGTCCAATGCACAGGGCATCCCTCCACAGCAAAGGGTTACCAAATTGTCAGTTACCAAAATGTCACTAGTGCACAGGTGGAGAAACTGATTTGACATAAAGGTGAGTGTGTGTCATTGGTTCATAGGAGGGAGTAGGGCAACGGAGAGGACCTTCACAATGTACCAAGTGAGTACCCACAGGTCAAACATGTAGGATTTCTGTGTGCATGTAAGTGAGATTATAAAAGTGACAATAAAACAATCCCATCTCTTCTATTAAAAAAACTATCTTCTTTACTTGGCACAGATGGTCTTAGGCCTGTAAATCTGCCATTCTCTCAGTAATCACACAAAGAAAAGGGATGATTTAAAGCAGTTATAAGGTTTATCTTGCAGAAGGAAAGTGTGGGTGTCTGAAGAAGAATAGTAAACATAAATTCTGTTTTACATCGGAGGAGGAAAGCCATTTGGAGTATAACACAGCTTCCGTCTGAACTGTGGCTAAAAGGGAGGTGTAAGATATGGTCAATGATTTTAAATGATTGATGAGGATTTCTGTAAAAGAAATACAAAGGCTTGGGTAGAGCCAGGCCTTTCTGATGTGCCATAATAGAATTTTATGCTGTTTTTCTCACAGTCAAATAAAGTTCAGTAGTAGAGATAGATTGTTACATTGTATTAGTACTTTCTAGGCTGCCTGTCAGAATGCTTTATTCAAAGAGACAGATTTATATTTCACTAGGAAATGATTTCTAAAGCTCTTCCATTAATAATTTTTCATTGAGAGAAAAGCCAGATTTGATCGTTCCACCCATAGATTGGGAGATTAGCCCAGAATGAGCTCAGTACATGAAATACATTTTTGATATTTAAATAGGAAATAGTATTTTAATGCTGAGAAAGAGAACACAGAAAAATGACTTTTTTAAAGCATAAATTTCAACTTACATTTTCCTTCGGTTTTTGATATTCAGGGCTTTCAACTGTTCTGAAATCAGCTGATAGAGAATATCTCTAACAATTCTTATTGCCCAAGAATTCAACTGTTGATGCAATGTACTTTATTAGCAACACACACACACACACACACACACACACACACACACACACACACACACACAGAGGGGACCCATATAAGAATCATTTGTAGTGGCAATAACTCATAAATAGGAAGAAATTGCATACTGTGTTCTTGGAAAAACCTTTTCTTTCCTTCCTCTCTTTCTTCTCATTAGTTTGTTCTACAACAAACCCTTTGGAAGGACCTATAGTGTTCCTGGTGTTGAGCTAGGATCAGACAACAAACATCTTCCTGTGTCCCTGTGTCAGGCACTGTCCAGGGTGCTGAATGGACAGAGTTGGAAAGCTCAACACAAAACCTCTTAGAAAAAAGATCAGATCAGGAATTGGGACCCTGTTTCTTATCCAGTACCATGGCTCATCATCTTTATGTTCTTGATTAAATCCTTTAAACTTTCCTGTAAAGTTACAGCCTCTGATAAGCATGTACCTCCATTCAATTTAACTCATGGATTAACTATTTAGAATCAAGCACATATTGAATGGAAGTTAGTCCTTTCTATCATCACTTTATAGAAGTACTTGTTACCATAAGCAACTATTTATTAAACATCTACTACATGCCAGCCAAGACAAGGATACTATACAAAATTTCTCTGTTAATATTATAATAAAAAATATTTCCTCAACATACTCTATGTAATTTTTACCAAGTCCATGACTTTTCCACAAATTTCAGCTCATAATAGAAATAATATTATATGTTAAGGCTATCAAACTTTTGGACAATGAGGATGAGGTTTATAGTGTAGATAAGGGTCTAATTGTGATAAAATGATGATGATGATGATGGTGATGATGATGAAGTTTAAAAATCTTTAAAGTTTATTGAGCATATGCTGAGCTCAAGTGTTTTATGTGGCTGATCTCATTTAATTTTCATCTATAACAGGTAGAAATAGAAAACCACAGGCAGGTAGGTAGTATTGCTGTCCTCATTTCCATTAACTCCTTCCTGAACTCTTTTTACTCATGTCTCCCTTTCCCACATGTTTTTACTATTCACCTTGAGTCCTGCTCTTATCAGGTACCAAATGCATTTCTTTCAGTCTTTCATGGAAGCTTTGCTTCAGCCTGAGGATATTGCCTTCCTCAGGTTTCAGAGGGTGTGCTAGGAAGACCTTCCTGATATATAGATTGGCCAGAAAACAAGTTGAAACATCTTAGGGACACAGGTTTAATATGAGGCAGTGTTAGGCTGTGTTTCAGGGTACCAATTTTGAATGGGGTTTTTCAGGTAATATTAGGAAGATCATTTAACTTCTCGCACTTTAGTTTTCCAATAACAAAATAAATTCTATAACAGAGCTATAGTATAGAATTGCAGTGAAGATAAAATTAGTAAATGCATGTAAATCACTTAGGTGAGAACATTACCTGGATCTAGTAAATGCTCAATTTAATGTTCACCTTATTATTTATTTTATTATTACTTTTCCATTTTCTTCCCAGCTCCTAGGATTAGAAAAGCTATGTTAAATAAATTTTAAACAGGGCTTCCAAAAGACATTGGGAAAAATACTTTTCAATAAGGTTTGAGAGGGGAATGGTGTAGAATATATGTTAGAGTTTAAAATATTTTTGTGCATTACTGAAGAAACTGATCATTGACTTTTTTAAACTTATGAAGAAATTTCTTCATCACCTATTTACTATGTGTTCTTGGACAAATCATTTAAGCTCTCAGAAGGTAAGTTACTTCATCAGTTAAAAATTTAAAAAAAAAGATAACCTGGAGTTAGTAAATCTAAGCCTTGTATTACACGTTCTATTTTGTTTGTAAGACACAAAAGCCACTCTGGCTATCTGAAACCCAAAGGAAATTTGTAGAAACAAAACAAAGTGCCACAAGGCAAACATGTGCATCTCAGGAAAGAGCCTGTATCCTGAAGAACTTCTGGAAGATCAGGAGAAGAAATTATGGGCCATCTCTTTAAGGTATCATGATGGGCTGCCTTACATTTATTTCTGTCTCTAAGTCTCCAATAAAGAGTCAGGCTGTTACTGGAGTCCTAGGCCAGTGTTCTGACTCTGGCATGTCCATCAAATCAGGCTTGGCCACTGATTCTAAAAACCAAACATAAAGTCATGGTGAAAAGCAGGAAAGGAACTTTAATCAACATGGCCATATTGGGGAAAATAAATGAGATTAAGCATGTCAGCCCTGTCTTTGGAGGGGACTGACATGCCTTTAGGTTTAAATAGCAGAAGAATTGGGGCAGAGAGTGAGAGGTCTGCATAATTAGGCAGTCTTGGTCAAACTGTGGTCTGGATGATCATTAATCTCAGTGTTGATAGTTTGTGGTGGCTCCAGAGAAGGCATCTTCTCTTGTTCTATTTGCTTTACAGGATGTGTTATCTGTGTTGATCTTGGCAGGAGAGTACAATATGGTTCCCATGAGATGATTGCTTTTGTTTGAGGGGCAGTCTCATCATGCCATGATCTGCCTGCAAGGCTCCACTATTTCTGGAAGGTGGAGAGTCATGAATGAAGACTTCTAGGCCCCACTCCAGGGCTCTGGAATATCACCTTGAAAGTCTGGCTGTTGAATGTCCCTGTAAATGTTGAAAATACTTAGTTATTCTTATCTTGGTGTCCTCAGTCTTGAAGGGAGATGAGATAGGTTAGGTAAATTTAGAGCTAATAAACCTCGCTTTACGAGTTTTTAGACAGGCACTCCTTAAGTGACTAACGTGCCTATGTGCAAGGCTGAGCAGGGATTGGACTCCAAATTTAAGGTAACAAAGGAGACAGATACAAGGTGAAGGTGGAGATGCCCAACTTTTAATCCTGCTTTTAGTTACCATTGGTGTCTGCAGGCCCAAGGGAAGAGTTAGTGCTTTTAGCAAAAGCAGACTCTAATTTCCTGTTATAATACCCCAGGAAGGGATGCTGATAGAACTGCAGATCTCAGTGTTTAGTAGTTAGGAGTTCCTTATTTTAGTCTCCAAAGAATCCTATTACTGGGGAAGGACAGAACCCAACAGTTAGGATTATGGGTAGAGCTAATGCCTGACTCAGTTATAAATCTACCGTTCCTCCTTAATTGTTGTATGCCCTTCAGCAAGTCACTTTCCCTCTCCAGTGACCTCTGGAAGAGGGAAAAATGCAACTGGATTAACTCTACATTTTCTACCAGCTCTGACTTCTTTTTAAAATACAGCGTATATACATTCACTCTTGCTGGAACACCGATCTTCCAGTCTTATTTTCTTTTCCTCTGCTTTCATAGTGATTAATTCTTGAATGTCAAGAATTAATGTCATTTTGTTTGACTATGGGAAACAGATGAAATGGCTATAGTTTATTTAAAATGAAATGTTACCACATACACAAGTAGTGAGGTGACAACTAGATGACAATCATGACTGAACACAGATGCAGAATGGCAAGTCCATTCTACGGATTAAGTATATGAAGGAGATGCTGTCATCTCAAGGAGGAAAAAAAAAACAACTATCATTTAGGAAGGAGTTGGTATTTAAGAAAGTCAATATTATGGAGGTGATATGGTTATATATTTTTTTCATCAATTTATCCAGCCTTTTCCAAAGTCTGTCCTTAAAGTTAGACCATCGGAACAAGATTACAGTATATCTTTTGCCCTCAGCATTTACTGAGAGTTAATGTGACAGTGAACTGAATGATGAAAAATGCTTTTTTTTTTTTGGTACTATAGATTGAACCTGCGCGTGCTTTCCCACTAAGCCCAGGCATCCCCATCCCTTCTTATATTTGATTTGGAAATAGCGTTTTGCTGAGTTGCTCAGGGCCTCACTAGGTTGCTAAGGCTGACTTTGAATTTGTAATCCTCCTGTCTCAGCCTCCTGAGCTGCTGAGATTACAGGCATGTGCCACTATGCCTTGCAAGGAATGCGTTCTGTAAAACAGTGGTTAAGGATATTACTTGCTTATTGCACTGTCATCAAAGGCAGTGTGAGTCAGTTATTGTGGTAATTAAAAGAAGGTAATACATGGATGTTCTCATTTTCATTTGCTTCCAACATTTACTAAACAATTACTTTTTGCTAGACCTAGTCCCAAGATAACAGCAACTCTATTTTATTCATTTTCACCTTCCCTGAGCACAGGGTAGTGCGCACTTTCCCCATGAAAGGCATTTTCTTTTCTATTTTGGAACTTGTCATTATAATATTTTTTTCCCCTTTTCTTTTCCTCCCTTTCTCCTGGCTTCTGTGATTCCCTAACACTTTTGTCACATTCATTTCTTCTTTAGATGGATTTATGTAATGCTTCCCATTAAAAGGCAAAATATATATGGAAATATATATGATTACACAAAGTATTTGTTTACTTTTTTATTTTTAAATTAGCAACTAGAAAATACAGAGCACATTTTTTTTGTTTTTACCCAAAGCAGTACCTGCTTTAAGTCTGACTGTGAATGTGCTCATTCCTCTGCTCTTTTCTGATTAAACTTACCCTGTACTTATGACACATTTTACTCATGCATTCATCATGCCCCTTTGGAGCCAGATGGAGCATAAATCTTAAATGAATATATAAATATAAAATATGATAAAGGATCAGTACCTGAATTTGCTTGTATCATAACAAGGAATCCTATAAGCATATAAATATATGTGAATTTTGAAATCAAATACCATCTGTTTTTATAGCAAGAAGATCACATTAATTTTATATCACAACATGCTATCCTGTGAAAATTCAATTCAGCAAGATAAACAATGAAAGTGTCTAAACATGTGTAACTCAAATTACCTTCTTGCTTCTGTCAAATTAAAAAAAACAACAACAACTTTTCCCCCAATACTGTGCACTTAACTGAGTTACATTTATAAAGTCCGGAACTGGCAGATTTCCCCAGAGTTGCATCAGATACCAGAATCAAGGGTTATTAACATTACAAAGAGTACCACTGTCCTACAGTGTCCCCTTTATCATTTTGAGCCGCTGCATCAAGGCAACGCATTTAACCTTGGGAAATGCAATGGAAATTGTAGGTAGTCAAAACCTGCCAGTGGATTCCCTCAACTGGGATCTACTGTAAAGCTTTATTTAGCTGCAACACAAGAGAAAGATGAAACTCTTATCATTTGATGTTTATCATTTCTATTCTAAATCCCCTGAACACCGGTTACATTTACTTATAAACAGCAATATTCCATTTGCTGTTAGGACATTGTTGTCTCCACTGAGAATATCATTACCAAGAAAGGCCTCTGAGAAAGGTGTGCTAAATATTTAAACATAGATGTACAGATTATTTCCTTCCAGGTGTCTTACAGCAAGATGCTAAATTTAGCTTTTTTTTTTAAAAAAAGAACTTTAGTTTATTTGCTATTTTGCCAGAAAGGGTTGTAGTTTGCA
>CM053414.1:23171489-23215321 GCA_028644305.1 Xerus rutilus | reverse complement strand
ATGAAAACCAAATGATCTAATATGTCTTTAGAATATGTTCATAGATAAGTCAAGTCCAGAATAATAATGATAGGAAGGCTGTATTCACCTAGTAATGCTGAAGTTTAATATAAATTTGACAACATGCTAAGTAATTTGCTAACAAAACCTGATTTAGTCATCACTATCCTTTCATGACATATTGTTTTAGGCAGCTTTTTCATTGCTGTGACCAAAAAACATGACAAGAACAACATAGAGGAGGAAAAGTTCATTTGGCTCACAGTTTCAGAGGTCTCAGTTCATAGATGACTGACTCCATAGCCTTGGACCCAAGCTGAGGCAGACCATCATGGCGGAATGGTGTGGCCTTAGGGGAAGGCAGCTCATGACAGGGCACCAGGAAGCAAAAGGAGCTCCACTCACAGGGATAAAATATAAACCCCAAAGGCATATCCCCCAGTAACCTACCTACTCCAGCCATGTTCTGCCTGTTTACAGTTCCCAACTAGTTAATCTAGATCAGTAGATTAATGCACTGATTAATTTAAGGCTTTCATAACCCAATCATTTCACCTTTGAAAATTCTTGCATTGTCTCACACATGAGCTTTTTGGAGAGATCCCATATCCAAACCATAATAGTTATTAATCTCATTTTACAAAAAAATTAAGAGACTAAGAGTACATAGAAACTTGGCCATATTCATAGGATGTTGGATCCCAATCCACAGGGGTAACCTTGAATCTATCATCTGTCTCCCTCCTGACATCACGGTGCCCTGGCAGCCAATACTCCTGAGCTAGCAGCAGTGACCAGCAATCCAGTAAAATGGGTCTTTTTTAGCCAAAAAGCTCTAAACTCTTGACTCATTGCCTATCCTTCATCTCCTCTCTCTCTTGTCTATGAGCGTTACCTTGTCTTCGTTATTTGTTTTTTGATGCCAATATCTCTATTGTCTTACATGGAAATGTGGAATCAGAGGAGTATCCTGCCAAGTACTTTATGGAACTGAAACATACTAGATGGAATGATGTATGTGGGGTTAGAAAAAGTGGCATGAAGGCTGGAGTATAGCTCAGTGGTAAAGTGCTTGCCTTGCAAAGCTCTGGGTTCCATCCCCAGTTCCAAAAAAGAAAAGACAAAAGAAAATCTGGCATACATTTGATTTATTTGGTAGTAGTGAGAAACCAAAAAATTTGAAGTAAGCAAACAATGCTAATTTTTTAAAAAAGTTATTTTAAGTAACAATTTTCTTCTGTTGGTTTGTTTGCTGTAAATACATATTGGTTATTTTATTAGCTTTAATAAGCTTTCAGAAATTTAAAATAACATTATTGTACCATCTAAAATTGGTTTTCCTAAAGTGTCTTAATTTTTCTATTATGAAAATCAAGACATACATGTTGTTCTTAAGTCTCAGGGTAGTACTACTAGAAGTCGTTTGGAAAAAGTGGTCTAGGATGATTTCTTTCCTGATTGCTATTACTGTTTCAGAGACTTCCTTTTATAGGGGCAATACTTGGTCTTCTCTACTTTCAATTATCAATCTCTCTTTATTGGAGTAAATGTTGGCAACTTCCAGAATGTGTTTGATTTCAGAAGGCTTTTTGATTCCTGAGGCTTTGGAACTGAATTTAAAAAGGATTTCCATAGGCAGAAGATCTCATTATTGTTTCTCTGTGTTTCCTTTTTTATTGAGGCAAAATTTATAAAACAAACAAAAAAAAAATGCATCCTTTTAAACATTGTAAAGAGTAATTCATTGACTTAGTATATTCATAGTGTTGAGCAACTACCACTACTACCTGATTCCAGAATATTTCATCACCCCCAAAGAAATACCATATCCACTATATAGCCACTTCCCATTACCCCTTTCCCCAAGCCTCATTTGCTTTATGTCTCTATGACTATGATGGTCATTTCATGTAAATGGAATCATGCCTTTTGTGGCTGGCTTCTTTTGCTTAGTGTTTTCAAGGTTTGACTATGTTATAGTTTTATGTTTTAGTGAGGCTAAAAGAGTAAAGCTTTTCAATGTAGATTGAGGAGTAACAACATAAACTTTAAAGGATTAATTTAAATTCATCTAGGAATACTGATAAATTTTTATATTTCTTTCATAGCTCTTGCATACATCCAAGAACAAAATAGAAGCTCATGTTAATTTTAAGCAATCTATAAATACATTTGTTTTCTATGAGATCCTGGGCCTTGCCCATGAGGAGGTAGTATTTAGTGAGAGAGAGACAACATTTTAGTGCACTCTAACAATGTATCACAGGAAGGGCCACAGCATATGCAGGGTTACAAGTCAAGAAGAGACCAAGCTCTTTACAGAGTGCAGTCTAGTATCATTGTGGATGAGTGGTATCGTTTTACTATACCTCATGGAGAAAAAGAAGAGAGGAAGGCAAGCCATGAGGTTTGCTGAGGACCACCTTTGTGCTAACTTACTTGACCTATGATTGACTGCTTTCTTTCTTTCTTTTTCTTTTTTTTTGTTCTGATAATTTCTCCTCTTTCTGAGATAGCTATATGGACTATGTTCTTTGGCTTATTAATGAAAATAACAAAAACAAACAAACAAACCAAAACAACAGACTTATTTTGAATCTGGGATTAAATGTGATTCAGATATACCTGTAGTAGAGTGCCCCATAATGTAGTGTTCCCCAAACAAGACCAGCTGTCCTCCATGTTCATGTAAAATAAGGAGTTCTATGTTTTGTTTCCCCAATTTATCTCTTATGATGGATGCTGTAGACTTAGCTTTTCTAGATATTTAAATATTTTCTAACTTTTCACTCCAGCAGATCTTCTTGGCTCACTGAATTCCATTGAATGCCTCTAGATACCCTAAAGAGACTCAGAATTTTAAGGCATTAAACTCTTAAATTTATTATATATTGTTGCAAAAAATTTAAAGTTGATTTTATAAAATGAGAATGATAAAAGAAACCTTCCAAATTTATAAATTGAATGATAAAATTGGGGCAAAGAAAAAGAAAAAAAATCAATTGATTAAAAGCAGAAAGTACATTGTGAGCTGCAAGTAAGCTACCTGTTTGTATCTGTGCTGTCTAGCAACGTCTAAGAAGTTCAAGGGCTTTAGCATGCAGTACTCCTTTTAATTGTTTGTGTCTGTACTTGATCTTTACTTCCATGGAATGGTGAGCTAGCTCCTTGATGTGCCCTGTCCAGTAAAACCCTATGGGAATCAATGGCCCAGAAATTTTTTTTAAAAATGTTTGTGTAAATTTCTTAGACTATGAGAATTAGGATGGATTCTTAAAAGAATTACTTAAAGAACAGGGAATTGAAAAATGTTTACCTAATCCAGGATTTGAAGAGGAAGTGCAGGTAAATGAGAAATTCCTGGTTGAGACTAGTTCAGATGATACGTCTTCAGTATTTCTTTGTGGTCAAAGTTGGGAAGGCTACCACAGATAGGGACAGACTTAGTAGTGGGTTCAGCCTACCCTGGTGGGAACTACTGTATTGATGGTGAACTCTGTGGCCCTGCATACGTCTATTAGCTTTTCTCAGTTCAAATCAAAGTCAGCATTTCCAACATTTGAAATTGTTTATGGCCTTATAGTTTATGCTTCAATGTTTTCCTGGGGTCTTGTTTTACAAGCCATACTCAGTTTCTCCTCACCTTTAGTTTTATATTCTGTTAGTTTAAATTTTTTTTCATGTCAAGTAAGCTTTTCTTCTAAATCAGGTGCTCTTTATTCTCTTGGAAATGGCTGGACCTTTTGTTATCTGTTGCTGCATAACCAACCATCCAGACTTAGCCTTGGGAACCAGCCCCATTTTATTACATTCATATCAGGATGCAGGAGGACAGATGGGTTCTCTCTGGTTCATGATCCCTGGGGCTGGGAGACTTGATTGGCTGGGATCATCTAGTCATTCACATGTCTGGGCTTAGGCTGGGACATCTCAAAAGCTGGAGTCAGCTGGAATGGTGAACTGGAGCACCCAGGAGAGGTGTTTGTACTTGGGCATTCTCAGAAAAGGAAGCATCCTGTGATCAGGGGTGCTGGAGATCCAAAAGCAATACCACTTCTGCCATACTCCTTTCATTGAAGCAGTCGCAAATTTCCACCTTACTCTAGTTTGGATCTTGAACACTCCCCTAAGGCTCATGCGTTAAAGGGTGGATGCCATGGTGGCTCTATTGGAAGGTGATAGATCCTTAAGAGGCAGGGCCTGGTGGAGGTCTTGAGGTCATTGGGAGTAAGTCCTTGAAGGTGATTGTGCAGTTTATACTCTATGCTCACTCTTTTGCTCTCTGGTTTGTGATATAAACAGATTTGCTTTGTCATGTGCTTCTGCCGTGATGTGTGGCCTTGCCATAGGCCTAAAGCAGTAGGGCCAATAGATCATAGACTGGAACCTCAACAACAATGAGCCAAAGCAAACCTTTTTTCTTTATAAGTTAATTATCTCAGTTATTTTGTCATGGTGAAGGAAAACTGACCAACATATCCCTCTAACCCCACAGATTTGAGGAAGGAGATATAGACCTAATCTCCTAAGGGAGGAATGTCACAGAATTTGTGGCCATCTCTTTTGAACTACTGTAGCAAGGTAGTTACCTACTTGAGGTTCAGTGCCTTTGTGTAAAGAATGTTGCTTATAGTGTTATTAGAAGGGTTGGAAGTAATATATGTCAGGGGTCTATGTGCTTTTTCTATAAAGTGCTAGATAAAAAGATTTTCAGCTTTGCAGGTCACATGGTTCTATAGCAACTACTCAGTTCTACTGTGCTTGACAGCAGTCATAGGTGATGCATAAATGAATGAATGTGGGTTGTGTCCCAATATCTTTATTTATGTACACTGAAATATTGAATTTCATATCGTGTTTATGTGTCATGAAATATCATTCTCCTCTTGATCTTCTAAAACCATTTAAAATGTTAAAAAAATTCCCCACCTTGTGGGATGTACAAAAGCAGGTACCAGATTTGGCCCTTGGGCCATAGCTTGCTGATCTAAGTCAATAACCTTTCACAGTGCATGGAATGTGGTTGATGATGAATAATTATTATGCAGATGATTCTTATACTGTACATTCATAAAGCCACATCAGAGAGGCACTGGACTTCATGGTTGATTTGGATTTCTCAAGTACATGTATGTTATATAATTCAATGTGAAGATTAAAACAAAATTTCATAGATATTTTGGAGCTAATATAAATATTTTGCAGTGTTGTGCTGGGTTAGTGAAAGATGCACAGATGCTATTATTATAAGTTGAACTTATTGTCTACTTGACCTTTGGGAGTCATTGACCCTCAGTGGTAATTGGGACTTGATTATAGTACCTTGTGAAAATATGTCAATATACATGACTGTCTAGTACAGATGTTCCTTTATATTTGTAACCAAGATGACCACTTTATCCTTGTATTTTGTTTTTGTAATGCCAATTTTTTCTTGAAACCGTTCCTCAACCACATGTTCATTTGCAGAATACTCTGAATGTCAGAGACATTTTAGCCTTTCAATGTGATGTTTATTAACTAAGTACTGTCTACCTACTGGAGAGGTTAAAATGTGATCTCTGGAGTCTAAAGTCCTTGGTTCTATTCTTGCTGTTCCTCTTGCCAGCTGTGTGATGTTGGGTGAATTTTTTAGCTTTTCTGAATTTCAAGGTTCTCATGTGTAACAACAGGATAAAATTCACAGATACTGTATGGTTATGCTAGCAAAAAATAAAATTATGCATGGCAAGTTCCTAGTTTATAGTATATGCTTAATAAATACTAGCTATAGCCACAAATTTGCCATAACTCACATTGAAATTCCCAATTCTCTGTGTGTAGTGGGCCAATAAAAGTACTTCAGAGGTATGATTCATTGCATCAGAATCTAATTTATTTGGTCAGCCAGTAGAGTTTAATGTTTTTGTCTTTAGTTACATTTTTATTTATAGTGTTCTGGAATAACAATTTTAGCAGAGTCTACCTTGTTATTATGAATAAAAAATTAAATGAAATTAAATATTATTGAATGATTATATATTGAGTTCCTGTTATGTGGTAGGCACTCCAGATCTTCTGGAGGGATTTTCAAAAACAAATAGCTAGACTCCACGCCAAGATTTTCTGGTTTAGTCTGGAGTGAGGCCCTAGAAATTGCATTTTGTAAACCAGAGTCCCAGCTGCTGCTGCTGCTGGCTCAGGCTGACTTTTGAGAACCACAAGTCTACGTGACTACTAATGTTCTTTCTATTCTGAGTGTCAGTGCATTTCATGCTTTTGTGCATAACAATTTTCATCTTTGAGCTAGACACTGTGCTAAGTCCTACATCCACAGCAGTGAACAATATAGGCAAAAATTTTGCTGTCTTGGATCTCCCATCCCAGTACTTACAATTAACATCTGCAAAGGACTTATAAGGAATCTCCTAAAGCACTTTATAAATGTTATCCTACTTAATTCTTTAAAAGACCATATGAGGGAAACACTATTTCCCTCATTTGTACAGATGGGGAAACTGAAGCACAAAGGCTAAGCAATGTGCCATGGTCCTATTGTGGTGTGTAATGGAACTAAGAATTTAACTCAGGCGGTTTTGCCATGCTCTTATGCTCACATTCCCCATAAGTGGCTATCAGATAGCAAGTGTCTTAGAAGTGTCTTAGTCTATTTAGGTTGCTATAACAAAAATTCTATAGGCTGGGTGGCTTAAGAACAACAGCAATTTATTTCCCATAGTTTCAGGGGCAACGAAATCTAAGTAAGGTCAAGATGTCAGGGGATTTGGTGCCTAGTGAGGCCCATTTTCTGGTTCATAGATTGCTGTCCTCTCTCTGCATTCTTGCATGATAGAAGGCCAAGGGAGCTCATCAAATTCTCTTTTATAAGAGATTTAATCCCACTCATAAGCATTTTATCCTTATGCTTTAACCACTTAGCAAAGGGCTTAACATCATCCCATTGGGGGTTGGGATTTCAAGATATGAAATTTTGAGGGACTCAATCATTCAGTCTAGAGCAATGATATTTGCTGAAAAGGCAAATGAGAGAAAACAGGACAAATTTTTGCTAGCTGCTGTGGGCCGTCATCAATTGGATACTGAGGGGTAGGCTAGAATAAAGGATTGAAAAGAAAGGGGGAAAAACCCTAAAACCTTACATGCATGCATCTGGGGAGAGTTTACAAAAAATTAAAAGCTATAAATATCTAGACTTTTTCTTCAATGTCCATGAAAGACAGTTAAAATAAGCTTCCAATAATGTTGTTTTTAAAAGGGCAGAAACTTCTCCAGCAAGCACCAAGCACTGTGTGAAAGGCAACGGGGGCTGCTCCAGACATCAGTTTGCATCTGGGAGAGTCTTCAGTATGAAATTGTCTTTTCAAGGCTCATCTCTGTTGGGATTATGTCATCTGTCTTGTGATGGGAAAAAGTCTCCAAGATGCATTGCAGTTAGCCTGCCCTGCCATTTAGCCTACCATGGGGTCTCCATCTTCTAGCTAGCATTGCTGTACAAACTCTATTTATTATCAAAGTGCATCAGAAATAAAGTACACAGCAAAATGCCTGGGGCAGAGTAGATACCTGGTAAGTATAACTTTTATTTTAAATTATAGGTGAAATTATTTTACTGAGAGATCACTAAATTTTAAAAATGTTGTACCTTCAGCCCCCTCACAAAAATCATTTTTCCTACTTTTCCTGATGATCCAAGTCATTCTGCCAGTTTTCATGTCATGCTCAAGTCCTGCTTAATCAAGGAAAACATTCTCTACAAGTTCAGGTCTAGATATAGTTTTCTCTCTGAACTCTTTTTATATTATTGTCTAGGTTTCTCAGAATAACAAGTTGAAGGGAGGGAAACATAATGTAAAAGCATGGAAGAGTGTGCATAAGAATTCTCAGGCTTTGCTCTCATCAAGGTATTAATAGAAACGCTCGCAAGACTAAAAAATAAAAGTATGTGATTTGGTTGCACATTTGTGAGGTGGAGGTAAGTTAGAGGCCCCCAAAATGTCATATGTAAAGATGATATCATGGGTTAAGGAGGGTAAGTAGTAGGAATTCCAGTGTTAATCCAATTCACTGGCAGAACTAGAGGACTGGAAAGACTGAGTGATGCAGGGGATACGGAGGCAAGCTGGCATAAATATATGTTACTGGTGGATTTTAAGGGAGGATGGAGGAATTAATAATCATTCTTATTAATTCTACATTTTGAGAAGTATCCTAAGCATAGTCTTCAGGGTCAATTGTGGATGTCCATCCATATCTTCACTCCATAGTGAAGAGAAAGCATGATTCTAAATGGACTGACTGACTCCAAAACCAAACTTGACTATGTTGTGTGACTTTGATAAATTTACTTCACATCTCTAATATTGTCCTTGTAAATGAGAAAAATAAATTTGACAGCTTTTGCTATTAAAAATAATGTCTGCTTTGTGTCTTTAAATGTTAGATTACATCTTTTTTATCTGGATTCCTCTCTCCTTGTTTTCCTGATGCCTCAGAGCTTTTGTAGAAATACATGCGATTAAGCAAAAAGTATGTCTATTGTGCCATCATTTCACATATTTCACATATGCTTGTCTTATCTCTAGGGAACTTGCCAAAGCTCTCCGCTGATAGAAGCTCAGTGCCACCCCTACCCTCTATTTCAGAATTTTATGTTCACTATGGATGCTCAGTATATCTTGTTTGATGATGATTGACAAGAACAAATTCAATGGCTCTGCTTCATCCTTAAGAAAGATGTTCACTTCCACTAAATTTCTGCATCCATTAATTGTCCTATCCTTTCTGTGGATTGCATTGAAGCTAAAAATCTACGTAGCTGTCCATTTTCAAGCGTGTGCCTTATTTGATTTCTGAACTATATAACTGAGACTATTTCAGGGGAGTAAAGATAAGGTTAAGACCTTCATTCTGGTACATTTTTTTTTGTCTCCGTATTAACCACTAAGTCTCAAGAATGAGCTAGATTCCAATGCCTCAAAGAACTCTTATGCTTTTGGTTGAGTTGAAAGGTTTATGGAATGTTATGCATCTTCATCTGCTAGTTGGGACATAGTTTCAGTGTGTTCTTTAGAAGTTTGTGTGCTGGAAGCCTGATTCCCAACATGTCAATGTCAGAAAGTAGGATAAGAGGTAGGGCCTGTTTGGGCTCTCCAGCTGTCAGAATCATGAGCCAAACAAATCAATTAACTTTACAAAATACTTAAGGTATTTTGTTATAGCAACAGAAAATGGACTGATAGAACATCCTGCTTCGTATTTTTACCTTTGCTTCACCTGAACCTTGATTGGATCTACCTATTTAACAACTATAGGAAAGAAGATTTGAAAACTCATTGTTCTCTCTACTGAAATTTAACACATTGAACAATGGAAAAAGTGACATTCCTGGTTCTGTAGTTGGATAAGTGTTCCTCAAAGGTCACTGTGGTTTCCAGCCCATGGTACTATTATAAAGTGATAGAACCTTTAAGAGGAGGTTCTAGTGGGAGGCCTCTAGGTCATTGGGCATGCCCTCAAAGGGGATAGTGGTCCCTGATCCCTTCCCTTTCTTCTCTTTTGCTTTCTGGCTATGAGGTGAGGGGTTTTGCTCTGCTACACACTCCCCAACATGCTGTGCTCCCTTGCCACAGACCCAGAGCAATGGGGCCAACTGAATATAAACTGAAACCCCCAAAACTATGAGCTGAATTAAACCTTTTGTTTTTTAAAGTCATCTCAGGTATTTGTTTTAGCAATGGAAACTTGACTAACTCACTTGTACTAGACACCTAGCTCCAAATTCTGGCTTTGACAATTTGCTAGCTGTGTGTCTCAGTTATTATTGCCTCAACTCTTAATGGACTGATGCAATCAGTTTATTTTACTTATAATTTCATGGATCAGAGATTCTTAAATTTTAGAGGGCCAGACTGGAAAGTTCTCATTTGGGGTCTCTCACATAGTTAGATATACCCTGGGGCTGGAGTCCTCTGAAGAATCAATTAGACTGGATATCCATTCAGATGGCTGGCAGTTGGTGTTGGCTATTGGCTGGAATCCCAGTAAGGGCTATTTACCAGAGCACCCATGTGACTTCTCATGGTAGCTGAACTTCTTACATGTTACTTGGCTTCCCCCAGAGTGAGCATCCCAAGAGAACAAGGCAAAAACTGCATGGTCTTTTGTGACCTGTCCTTGGAAGTCAAATAGCATCACTTCTAGTGGAGTCTGTCGGAGTATTCACAAATTAACCAGGAGGGGGTGTGTGAATGTCACCTTAAGGTCCCATCATAGAGGAGCAGGTGGGACAGGAAGTTTCCTTGTGGCAATCTTTGCAAAGGACAATCTGCTACATCATGTGATTCTATCAAGTTACTGATGTATTTTGAGCTTCAGTTCTCATCTGTGAAGTGGTTATAATGATGTTCAACTTGAAGGGAATTTCCTGACAATCAGATAAGACATATTTGCTAAACTTTTTTCTTTTAAAAGTGTAATCTCCTGGCTGGGGATATAGCTCAGTTAGTAAAGTGCTTGCCTTGCATGCACAAGGCCCTGGGTTTGATCCCCAGCATCACAAAAAAAAAAAAAAAAAAAAAAAAAAGTTTAATCTCTTAGTCATTTGTGGTCACAAAGTCAAGTTTAATTGCTAACATTTTGGACCTTCAGGCATGTCTGTGAATTCACAGCTCTGCAAAGATAATTCTGAGATTATGTTTGTGTTTCATAGAGAAAGGACTTTTAAACCCATTCTGACTGTAATGTATCCAGATATTTCAGTTCTCTGATGGAACATAACCTAACAGACTGTCATATCTAGTGTAGTTAGCCAGCCAACTTAATTATTATTCATGCAATGAAACCTAATATTCATTTTCTTTCAAAGAACTTGGCTTTGATACCTATAGGTATATGCCAGGCAATAGGTTATTACTGAAATAGGAAGAGAATCCTGCCTCCCATTCTGGTTCCAGGATGGAGCATTTATAGTGTAGGATCATGATTGTTAGATTCATTTGCAGTGTTGAAATCCAACCTGATCAAGCCCAGGAGCTGTGCTTATCAAATGAGTTCCCTACTTGCATTTCCACCCCAGTCAACAATCCATAGGGCCAACTCTCTTCTTCAGTTATAATTGAGAGGAAAGCAAACAGTACAAATTTACAATTATCTTTTATGTCATATTTATTTTCTTATGAATCATTAAATGATTTATTATCCAAATTTAGTTAATGTACCTGCTAATTTGAGGGTGAAGAGGACCCAAATCTTCACATTCATTTATTTAATGGGCATGACTAATTGAAAATAAAAAGTTCTTTGCATATAGCATTAACTTTCCAATCAGTTGCCTGGTGGAAAGTTTTAAAATTAAAATGAAACGAATGGCATATGGACTAAAAATGCAAGCTATAATCTTGTGTGTGTGTGTGTGTGTTGCATGCATATTTTTTTTTCTTGTGGCCTAGACCTAAAATGTTATGATACTTTGGACTTTTAGTAGGGTAGAATAGATCCATTTTCTCTGCTGACTTATATGCTTCTTAGGAATACAAATACCAAATAGAAAGCTTAGGAATGCTTACCAGACGTGAAACTCTTTTGTTAACTTGGATCACTTTTACAAATTGGGCTGTGTGCCCTGAGATGCATCTTATCCTGACAATCTGAGTCCCAAGGAGGAAACAAGTCCTAAAGAATGGCATGTTTTATTCTCTCTAAAACCAGAAATCTTAAATTTAAATCACTGAGAATGAATAGTTGGGGATATTTCCCTGCTGTTTAGTTTCATGACAGGAAGTAAATACAGTTTATGGGCAAAAAAGTGAAGAAAGCAGCTAAAATTCTGCTTCCCTGCAAATGATGTCTTTAGGTCTTCAATTGACAAGATGTTACATATTCAATATCTGCGATGTATAACATTCAATTTCTGTGGTGTATTTTTAATCCAAATTATGTTGTAGCATGATACAGCAAGAATGGCAAAGCAGTTTCCCATTTCTCTTTTGTTAAGAAGTTACATTTATTTCAGTACCTTTTGTGCCAGCTGCTTTAATTGCATTATCTCATTTCATCTTTAGAATACTATAACTATTGGTTACAGCTGGAAATTTAGTAGGCTGAATTCTAAAATATAATCTCCAAAATGATAATAATTTTGAAGTTATTTTTCTTCCTAAATTAGGGACATATTAAATTATATTTAATTACACAATTGAGTTTTTACTCAGCTATAAAAAAGAATGAAATTATGGAATTTGCCAGTAAATAGATGGAACTGAGAATATCATGCTAAGTGAAATAAGCCAGACTCAGAAAGTCAAGGGTTGAACGTTTTCTCTCATATATGGAAGCTAGAGCAAAATAAGGGGCAAAAATGAAGAAGGAGGAGCCGGGCGCGGTGGCTCAAGCCTGTAATCCCAGCACTTAGGGAGGCTGAGACAGGAGAATCGCGAGTTCAAAGCCAGCCTCAGCAACGGTGAGGCGCTAAGCAACTCAGTGAGACCCTGTCTCTACATAAAACACAAAATAGGGCTGGGGATGTGGCTCAGTGGTTGAGTACCCCTGAGTTCAATCCCCAGTATCCAAAAAAAAAAAAATGAAGAAGGAGGGAGACGTCATGATAATGAAGGGGAGATCAGTGGAGTTAAGGGGGTGGTAAAGGGAAAGCAGGGAAGTATGGGAAAGAGGAGGAACAGCAGAATCAAGTTGTCCAAATTTTGCTGTGTGCACATGTGAATACACCATGGAGAATTCCACCTTTATGTATTCCTGTGAAATACCAATTTATAAAATCAATAAATAGATGGGGGGAAGACCCATGAAGTAGAAGAGGGGGAATGGGGATGGGAGAAGGGAAGGAAGGCAGGAGGTACTGGGGACTGAAATGGAGCAAATTGTATTCCATGCATGTGTGATTATGTCTCAGTGAACCCTACTATCAGGTTTAGCTGTCATACTCTAATAAAAAGATAAAAATGTAAAATAATTGCTAGACTTGTCTTGTATTTCTTCTCAGTGGAAACTGTTTCATACAGGAAAATTGGCACCTCAAACTTCTCCAAAATCCCAAATTCTATCTCACGAGCTGCCCATGCAAAGTTTCATTTGTGAACTTGATTGAAATTGTAAGCATATGAATGACTTGGCTAAAACGAGTCCTATATGAATTGAGAGAAACATGGAATGCAGAGCTTTCCAAAGGAGTGGAATCAATTTCAGAGGCAATTAATACAATTGGACTGGAGATTAGCCTGAAAAGATGAAGCAATACACAAACAAAAATTGCAACTCTGAGCACTTGCCTTATGCCAGCAGCAGTAATTATTTTATTTCTAATTTTCAAAAACGCTCTGAAAATTGAGAATTATTGTTTCCATTATACAGATGAAAAAAATTGGCTCAAAAGGATCAAGAACTTTCTTCAAGGTCACATTATTGGTAATAAATTTAATTAGCAGTTTGTTCCTTCAAGGGTCCTCTAATATCTCTTGACTCCCCTCCCCTATCTTTGCTTATTAATGAAAGCATCTACTTTAAACATAGAGTCATCTAGGCTTAATATTTGACACAACTTAATTCAAAATGCTGAGATAGATTGAGAATGAGAAAATCAATCCAATTGATCAAACATTCTGTGAAATTTTGAAAATAGCAAGAAGAAAATGCAGTGATATTACTACTGCTCCTATTTAGAGAGGTAAAGATTCAGGAGAGATTAAAGTGGTAATTTGGCAGTTGTATCACCAACACAGATGAAATCTAGTCCCTGTGTAACTTTATGCCTTTTATTATTTGATTCGCCATCTCTTCTGATTAAATCATACCAAATAATTGCCAAATCTTTTCTTCAGTCTATGTCGTATAAGCTGCTCCAGGGATAAGATTGGGCTGGAAAAGCATTGGAGATAAATGATTAGATTTGTTTTTTCCTGTCCACGAATCTATCTGATTAGCTGTGTAGAACATTTTTGCTTTTGTGCAAACTGCTTTAGTCCTGTGGCAGGTGCTGTAAATACAATGGTAACACCTACAGATCTACAGTTAATGTATGTGCCTGAAAACATATTGTGATGCCAAGGTGTTGACTACTGATACGAGGCTGAGCATTACAGCTTCCTGGCTGCATTGCCTCTTAAAACATGGTATGGCATAGGATGCCATGTGCTATCACTTTTTTATTTTTATTTTTTTGAGCATCCTGAGGAATGTTGACCAAAAATGTGTCTTGATTTGTGTTTCCCTAGAAGCAGAGGTATGACTAGAAGTATATCTATTGTATTTGGAAGGTGATTCTGGCATGCACCAGAAATGGAGTGCAGAGACAGGGGAGAGAGGGGGAAATGTTGAATGCATTAAGTCAGATAATTAGAGTTGTGAGTCCTCTGAGAAACTCTGGTGGACATTGCAGACTCTCTCTAAGGGCTTTTCTACCCAAGATCTGAAAGCTGCTGAGATATTTCCTCAATGAGACCTGCTGTCATCCACTGAAGACTGTATTTAATGATAGTAAATAACAAGAATGATTGGCTAAGGGCCGGGGATATAGCTCAGTTGGCAAAGTGCTTGCCTTGCACGCACAAGCCCTGGGTTCAATCCCCAGCAACACACACACACACACACACACACACACACACACACAAAGAATGCTTGGGGGACCAAAAGAATCTTTGAGCAGAGAGTTGCATATATTTGTCCTTACATGCCATTGTTGAGAAAAGAGCCAAGAAGTGAGAGCCACTGGCTTAAGAATAAGATACCAACTGTATTTGCTTTACAACCATAATGTAAGGTACATCTTTCATTTGTTTCATCTTAAAGTTGACTAAGTACATACTTATCTCCTCTGCTCTACAGCTGGGTTAGATGCCAGGAGATGCAAAAAAGGTAAACATTTGCTCTTGGTGAAGATTCACTATCTTTAATAGTCCAAAGCTCACCTTAAGTGGTTGCTACTTTCGACCACATGGTCTGAATTAGTCTGACCAAGTAAATGACAGTGCGGTGTTTTGGGCAATACCAACACGACAGATCACTAGATGTACTCTTGAATGAAGGATAGAGTTCTGCCATAGCCTGCGTTCACTGTTACTATGTTACTATTCAATATCACATTTCATTCTTGCCTTTCCTTTTTTTTTCTAAATGCATTCAAGAAAATGTTGTTTCCCTGACTCTACACTCCCATACAATGATTCCTCCCTTGTTGACATTTCACGGTTACATCCATGTACCCCAAAGAATAATTATGAAAATATAATGTGAAAAAAGAGAAACATCATCATTTTAATTGGTAAGAATTAATCAAACCATAAAACCACTACATATTAACCTCAGTGAACTGTTTCAGACTCTCACCTCCAAAGTTGATATAAAAGTAACCTGAGCTCTCCTGTGAGGGCTATTCATATCCATTAATTGTTACAATACAAGAAACACTGGGTCTCAGCTGGTTGCCATTTCTTCTGTATTTGAAATGTGCTTCTCAGCAGAGATCGGAGGACACCATTGGGACTCATTTGAGTCTGACTTTCACATTAATTTTGCTGTGCTGTGAAGAGCAAAGACAAAATCAATGTCCATCAGTGATTATTCAAGGTAAAATATCTAGTGATATTGAATACCAATGGCAGCACTGGGCATAAAATTTACTTAAGGTTTGTTAAGTTGACAGCCATTTATTCCAGTCCTGCTTCATTTTCCATGTTACACTTCTTTTTTCTCTTTTTTTAAAAGGAACATTAAACAATTAAAAGGAAAAAAATAAATCCTACTTACTGACTCAATTCTCCAGGAACCAGATCTATTTTAGAATGGTAGAGAATGAATGTTGTAGGATTTTATATACCTAACTAAGAATAATATGTTTTCAACAGACAGATGCAAAATATTTCACAGTGCATATTGACATAAAACCACGTGGCTCAATTAAATTTTCATAATGAAGGCTTTTTGTAACTCGTGACCGAACATGAAAAAAAGAAAAGCCTGGAGCTATATCTTGGGTCCTGAATAAATATTCTTCAGCTGAACATATGCTCATGGCAAAAGAGTGCTAATACATCTGTTATTAAATTTTATTTGTTTCAGTTATTATTTTGATCCAAAAATGCTTTCAATGATATATTATATTTTAAAGAAATTACAAACAAAACCCAAATAGTAATAGCAAGAAAATAAGAAAACCTTTATTTTGTCATGCATGAGGCTCCAATGGAGGCTGCCTGTACAGACGCTAACCTTTTTGGTTAAAATATGGTACAGGACGGGTGTGGGATGGGGGAGTCCCAATCAGCCAGTGTTTGGGCCACAAACATTTTAATAGCTATCCTTGCCCATCAAATTAAGTGAGTGTTGGTGGTGCTAGGTAGATACATACATACACCATTTCGTTTCTTTCTAGATAAACTCTTACCTACCATGCAACATTGCTGAACAGGAAAAGGAAAAATAAGTTCAATCAAAGTACTAGGCTTTTATCTTTCTGATAGCAAATCATCAGTTTGAGTTGTCTATTTTTTCATTGAATATTTTGTCATAGTTGTAATCATTTCCCAGCATCTTATATGAGAATTATTTGCCAAGGAAAATCATTTTTACTCTGCTATACTTTGTAATTGCATAATTAGAATTTAGCCCTTAGGGATAGATTTGCTCTTGGTTTGTTCAGCAGACTTCTTCTGGGAGGCCAAGGGCAATATGTTGATTCAGAAAAAGTTTTAGCCTTTCCACATTACTCGTCTCTTTTAAAAGTCTGAGATTTGAGCCGGGCGTGGTGGCGCAAGCCTGTAATCCCAGCACTTTGGGAGGCTGAAACAGGAGAATCGCGAGTTCAAAGCCAGCCTCAGCAACGGCGAGGCGCTAAGCAACTCAGTGAAACCCTGTCTCTACATAAAACAGAAAATAGGGCTGGGGATGTGGCTCAGTAGTCGAGTACCTCCTGAGTTCAATCTCCAGTACCAAAAAAAAAAAAAAAAAAAGTCTGAGATTTGATCTGATCTCTAGATAGGATGAGATAGGACTATGAGCTAGAAATGGGTGAGACTGAGGCCATGGAAGAACATTTGAAGTCTGGGGACTCTGGTCTAATTTAACATCAACACCTTCTATATGCCATATTAGACAGAAGCCTTCAGAAGGGTCATTGTTCCTCCGGAGTACAAGATTCACAGGGCTCAAGAACCTTTATATTAGATAGGTTCACAGGTGCTGGAGTAAAAATATTGCAGATGATGGAAAGGATCCAGATTGCCAGGCAGAGCATGGCTTTCAGACACTGGGGGTTGTAGGCACTATTTTAGGCTCAAGAGGAGTGAGGTATTGCCCTATCCTTAAGGTATTCACAGTATTGTGAGGAAAACAAGAAGATACTAAGAGAACAATAGCTTGGAATAGTGCTTTAATATAGAGAAAAAATAAATAAATTCTTAGATTTCCATCCAAAGGGGATGGAATAGGGGAGAAATTTGAAGCTCTGGAAGAAAATGTGGAGTTCCCTTCACATGGTTGCATTTAAGGACAGACCTGTAACCCCTGTATCCATCCTTCTCAGAGAAGATTAGCACCCAAGGAATGAAGCGGCTGCCTAGTAAATTCCTCTATTTCTGGATGGGACAAGGGAAAGGGTCTCAAGGCCTGAGATAAACAAATTATATCCTGTTCAGAAATTTTATTCTACACATTATCAATTCATACATTTGGTTTAATAATACATAGGTTCTTATCTATTGAGGAACAGGCCAAGTTTACTTCTATCTTTTGATTTCTATATCTAATGCCATATCAAGAAACAAGGGTAAGCTCCACAACCTTGTGTTGACAGGCCTGTTTGGGAATTCACATCTCAATTTCATGGGTAACTGTTCTCATAATCTTTCCACTCTACTTCAACAGCTTCAGTTTTCATTACATATAGAATGAGAGGTACAACAACTATTTGTGCCCCAGGTGGGATCACTATTCCAAAAATTTTGCATTAGCTTTGCTGTTCCCACAGTTCAATATAAATGAGATCATACAGTATGTTTCTGACATTTTTTCTCAAAGCTTTTAAGATTCATCTGTGCCATTGAGAGTATCAACAATTTGCTGATTTGTAATTACTGAATAGTGTTCCATTGTATTCAGAAACCACAATATATCAAACTGTATGCATATATATTTTCCTATGGATGCACCTTTGGGTTGCTTCCACTTGTTAGCCACTAAGAATATTTTTGTCTGGCTTCTAAAAATTGAATGTATTTGATATGGGGCATGTTATCCTCCTCTCCTCATTGCCACACACATGTTCTGACAGTGTTTATTCCTTTTTCTGGGTAGGTTCAGATAAAATTTGAATGCACGGACTTCCCATCAATTAAACAAGTGGACATTATTTTCACTCAAAAGACATATTTTACAAGAGGAGCATTGCATGTGTTTGGCAAAGATAAGCTCTTTCCAGTGACAGGTTCCACTGAGCTCTCATCAGATAGCTCTGTCTTCTTGTCATCGTTTCCAGTTATTGATGATTCAGCATCCGACCTTCTTGGAAGAGCCCAGAGGAGGCCCCTTCACTAGTGTCTGATGGTGGCATGCAAATTGATGTCAAAGTTTCTGATGTTGGAAGTTCCAAGTTTCTTTGTGAGGGCCTATTCTATTCCTATAGAATAGAAAACCCGTGTCACAGAAAATGGTCCTGCTCATCCCTTCCTAGATCAGTTCAAGCATGAAACAATTGCTCTTTCAATAACTATCAAGAAAAAAGAGAGTTGGAAAGCAGATGATTGGCAAGAATTCAAGTGGCCAGTAAACTTTAGGGGAGGCTGCTATGGGGACTGCTAATTGGTATGAGAGATTAAGGTGGCTGCAGACCAGAGTAATCATTCTGGATTAATAATATTCTCTTTTTTTAAAAAAATGTTTTCCTTGAGGTTATTCTCTAATATCATTCACATTAGGAACTCATCCACATGATTGACTGCAAAGAAGTCTCTTGGGACAGAGGATAGGGCTGATGTGCCATTCTTAGTGCTCCACGCATAGACATGTTCAGCATATGTATCCATTTATCTCTGACATCACACACTCATAAACACACATGCTTAACATTTGCCAAGTCTGTGTTCTGCCACCATGAGGTGAGCCACGGGGCTATGAAGTATATCCCAAGTCTAAGATTCTTCCACAGAAAAGTTCGGTTTAATTTTGATCCTTACTTTTATTGTTTCATCACATGTATATTTGTCACACTGCACAAAGTCAAAGAAAAATAAACCCATGTGGGACAATCCATGTAGCTGACTTCTATTAGAATTTCTTGGTAGGGATCTGTCTTCTTACGAAAACACCGGCTCCTGTAAGTAGAACTTTGAGCATGGTAAGACCTGAAGCAATAGCTGTATGTTCATGGTGTTTATATGTGTATTATTATTATTCTCATTCTCTCCAGGACCCTCTGTCACCTCACCCCACATCTTTCCAAGGCTGTGGAATCAGAGCAGTGACCAACTGTGCAGAGAATAGGCTCCAACCAGAGACCTGTAATGCCAAGACAAGCTTCACATTCTCCATTTGGAAAAACAGAAAATGACATTGTTAATTGGGGAACGGATATCTGGAGAGTTGTGCCAATATTCGCTTATCTAACTGGCCTTTCAAAATTGAACACACTCCCTGGAACCGCTGGATCAGATTCTGTCACTCTTCACATTCTGGGGGAGATAATTTCAGGACATTTTAGTCAGTTTCTGTTCAGCTCAGATTGTATCAAATTTGAAAGAAGGTGAAACCAACCACGTCTGTTTCATTCCACTTTATGGGGAGATATGTGAACCCCATTATGAAAATCGACTTTATTTTCATCTAGAATTTTCTTCCGACACAGGGCAGAGTTAATCAGTTCATAGACAAAGCAGTTAGTTACTGTGAGTCTCTAAGATGAAGCATGCTATAAAAATGTATAATGGTAATAATTAGAATCATAATATTAATGATAGTGAAATTAACACTTTGACCTTCATCTTCTTCCACAGGTAAAAACATCAAAATCTGAGCATCATCCCTGAAGGTATAACTGAAAAAGGTTTTTCTACACCTTGTTCTTCTCAAAAGCAATTAATTTTCACATAAGAAAGTGTTATTAGAATTCACAATAGTTTTAAAATATAATATTAATTTGCAAGGACATGGCCAATAATTCAAAATAACTCTTGACACTTACTAATGACATCATCTTACTTGTTATTCCACAGAGATAGGTGGCAAAATCATTTTAGTTTTCTTGATGAATAAATGAACAATGAAACAAGTATTGAATGCTTATTACAGAGTGGTAAAACCTAAAATAGTTGCTTTTTGCAAAAAAAATAAAATGAAAACAGAAGAAGGATCAGTGATGAGACTGGCATACCTGAGATGAAGTGCATGGGTAGGAACAAAGGAAAAGGTAGAGACAGATCAGTATCAAACACTCGAGGGAACCTCTGGGGTCCCCAGTGACCTGCTCTGCAGTGGGCACTGTGATTTTTTCTACTGATATAAAAAAATAGCCATTCACTTCCTGGAACTCAGAGAGGGAGCTGTGGCTGAACATCCATACCACTTCTCCTCCCCTCAAGAAGCAACTGCTGCTATAAACATTGATGTGGCTGCGTCACTGTAGTGACAATACACAATGGAATATTACTCAGCATTAAAAGAGAATAAAATTATGGCATTTGCAGGTAATTGGATGGAGTTGGAAAAACGCATGCTAAGTGAAGCAAGCCAATCCCCAAACACCACCAAAGGCCGAATGTTCTCTCTGGTAAGTGGATGCTGATCCATAATGGGGGGAGCGGGCATGGGAAGAATGGAGGAGGTTTGGATTGGGCAAAGGAGAAGGAGGAGAGGAGAGAGGTTATGAGAGTAGGAAAGATGGTGGAATGAGACGAACATTATTACCCTAGGTATATGATTGCACAAATGGTGCGACTCGACGTCATGTACAACCAGAGAAATGGAAAGTTTTGCTCCATTTGTGTACAATGAAATGAAATGCATTCTGCTGTCATGTGTAACTAATTACAACAAATGAAAAATAAAAATGAATAAATAAATAAATAAACCACTGTTGTGAAGCAGCTTAGGAAAAGGCTCAGGCTCCTCTCTCATGCTCCCTGGTGCCTTTATCCTTAATCTATAGCCCCTTGAGATTGCCCACACTCTAGACCCTTGCCCTCTGGGTGAGCTGGGTCCACCCACTTCACAGATACCACCTTAATGAGCTGGATTTAATTAATTACATTTTATTTTTTAGATTCCACATATCCAATATTTTTCTTTCCGAGATTGAGTTATTTTGCTTAATATGATGATCTCATGTTAATAAATGAAAAAGCAAAAAAAGAATAACAATAACTGTGATTAAATTCAGTGTACAAGTTTTAGTTAGCCAGTTTTCAAGTGTTAATTTCTAACCAACAAGCAAATATTCTAGTGAAGCAGTTTTGATTGTTAAGTTAGCTCTTCAGACTATAAAGCCCAGAAACTAATTCTTAAGGAAACCAGCCAATCAACCCAACCAACCCAGAGCATGGTTCCATGCATCTTCCTATGCATGGCAGGATTCCATTCTTCCTCAAGGCTGAATAATACTCCTTTGTGTATGTGTGTATGGAATACATTATGGAGAAAATATATATACACACATGTATATATATATTATGTTTTCTTTATCCATTAATTTATTGATGAGCATCTAGGCTAATTTCATATCTTGGTTATTGTAAACAGTGCTGTGATAAATATGGGTATGCAGGTATCTTTTTGGTACCCTGACTTTGATTTCTTCAGGTATTGCCTAGGAGTGGTAGAGCTGGATCGTATGTTAGTTCTATTTTATTTTTTTGAGGAATCTTCATGCTATTTTCCACAGTGGCTGTACTAATTTATATTCCTGTCAACAGTACGTAAGTGTTCCTTTTTCTCCACATCGTCATCAGGATTTGTTGTTGCTATTATTATTAGTAGTAATAGCCATTCTGACTGGAGTGAGATGGAATCTTAATGTAGTTTCAATTTGCATTTCCTTGATGGCTAATGATGGCTTTTTCATCTATGTATTGGCTGTTCGTATTTCTTCTTTTGAGAAGAGTCTGTTCAGCTCCTTTGCCCATGGGTTGATTGGATTACTTGCTATTTTGGTGTTAAAGGTTTTGAATTCTTTATGTACTCTGGTTATTAATCCTCTACCAGATGAATAGCTGGCAAAGATCTTCTCCCATTCTGTAGGCCATGTCTTCTCTCTGTTGATTGTTTCTTTGCTGCGCAGAAGTTTTGGTTTTGTTGTTGTTTTTTTTTCATTTGACGTAATTCCATCAGTCAATTCTTGCTATTATTTAACGAGCTAGTTTTTACCCTGGGCCAGACAGAACCTAATCTCTTCTTGTGTGTGCTTTTGACCAGACACCAGCTCAGCTGCCACTGAGAGCTAGGCCTTGTCAGGACCCTGGACGCACAAGCGTTTGCTCCCAGACTGTTCCACAAAGCATCCACATTTCCTGCCTGTTGAGATTTTTTCCCAAGTACAATAGAATTAAGAGGTTAGTGACCAGGAGGTGATTAGGCCATGAGACCTCCACTCTCATGAATGGATCACTGCCTCATAAAGGGGCTCCAGGAGGTGAGTTGGCTCCTTCTGTCCCTTTCAACCAGTGAATACACAGTGATCTACCTTTTACAGGATGCAGCCACAGCTGCCGACTTGGAAACAGAGAGCTGCCCTCACCAGATATGGAACCTGCTGGCACCATGATCTTGAATGTCCCAGTCTTATATATGCATTGTGGTAACTTTGGAAGATAATGACTTTTTTTTTTTTTGTGGTACTAGGGATAGAACCCAGGGTTTGGCTCATGCTCAGCAAGTGCTGTACTATTGAGCCATCCCCCCTGCCTAAACTTGGAAGAAAACTATTAAAATATAAAAGAACAAAAATCCCTCAATCCCTCTATGCAGAAGTAACTATCTGTGACATAATATGATGGATCATTTCTTTCTAGTATGTTTTTCTATGGCTTTAAGAAAAAAGTTATATACAAACACAATGTAATGTACATATATGGGGGATCTTTAATTTACAAATATATATGCAATGCTTTACATATAACTTTAAAAATACTATGTATTTCTTGAACAGGCCCATCTTGAAAAAAATAAATAAATGAAAAAGAAAAAAACATAGAAGACTAATAACTGATTGAATTCAGTATACAATTTTTAGTAGCCAGTTTTCAAATGGTTACTAATTTCTAATTAATGGGCAGTTATTCTAGGGAGGCAGTTTTGAGTTGTTAATTTAGCTCCTCAGAGTGTAAGATCCAGAAACTAATTTGGTACACTTAAGGAAGCCAACCAACCAACCAACCAACCCACTCAGATCAAACAGCAAAGGAGGGAGTTTTCCTTCAATGGCAATTCTGGATGGGATTTGGAACTGAGAGCTGTTAGGGGTTGAGGCAGCTCTGGTCAACTTCTCTCTCATTCTTCCCTTTGTTTAATAGTATCTCTTCTCTCTTTTCTTTATCACTGGATTCATCCTTGCCAGAGTCTAGAAAAAGTTGCAGGAGAAGCCCTTCTGGTGGCATGTTGATTTGCCATTGCCCTTACTGAGTAAGAGAGATGGTTTGTGCATCGCCTCCTACATCATTCCTGGTCCCCCTTGGATCAGTTTCCATCTCTTGTTCAACCAGTGGCCATGCATGTACAACAGCTTGATATGGCTTCACTAGATGGGTGTTTTTTGGTTAAGGTGCCCTCTAGTGAAACAGCTGGTTGAATGGACACATTCAGTATATGCCTATATGATATGGCCACAAGCTCATTATTAGCATTCATCCAAGATATTTGCTGTGTGTCCACAGTGTGCTGATACTGCTCTGAGTGCCAAGGGGATAGTGCTACACAGAGCAAACAAAAAATCTCTCCTCTCATTGTTGAGCTATTCTATTGGGCAGAGACAAATAGTACACAAACAAATTGCCTAGTGTGTTCAGTGGTGTGAGTGCTGAGGAGACAAAGTAGGGGAAGACATTCTGGAGTTAAGAAAAGAGAGAGGGAGAGAGAGAGCCTACAGTGGGGATGGGAAATGAGTGGGAAAAGTGGTTTGCAATTTTAGGTTGGTCCTGGAAGACCCCTATGAAATGAAATTAGACTTGAAGAAGCCATATAGTTTAAATTATATTTTTATAATTTTATGTAAAATTATGTTTTCATTGCTTTTGTTAAATACTAATTTTAGTAATTGTTAAAATTCATTAGCATATATATACCAGTAACCATTCTAAGCATTTTTGCCTATTTCTCAAGCCTCAGAATACCTATTTGAGTTAGGTACTGTTATTCTCCCCATTGCACAGATGAGGAATTGAAGCACAAAGAGGATCTGAAAATTGCTCAGGGTCTGTAAGTTAGTAAACAAAAGAGCTTGGATTTAACAGATTCTGGAGCCCTGCTCTTATAGGCTACTGCTGCTTTTTGAATGACATGCTAATTTAAAAAAATCAAATAAATCCACAACTCTGTGGAAAGGAAAAATAACTGCAACACCAATTTCCCACCAGAGATGTAAGTAATGATGTCTTTTGATTACTATCTTGAGAAGATAACTCTCGGTGTCTCTTTATGCACATCAGTGATTGTGTGTCACCTTAGGAAAACAACACTATGCAGGCTGTGTTGTAAGCTGCCTTTCCATTCAAAATTATATCAGGGACAGATTCTCAAGTCAATAAATATAGATCTATGCCATTATTCTTATTGAATTTCTAATATTTCATCTTACAGATACATGGCTATTTAGTTAGGCAGCTTTTCAATTATCACACATTTCAAGTCTTTCTCAATATTTAAGTTCTGGAAATCAGTCTGTGGTCATATGTACCCTCAGTCTCCCTCTAGCCATTCCTATCATCCAATGTGGATTACTGGAAGATCACTGTGGTCCTTTATCAGTTGGTGTCTGTATTTGTCAGGGTTCTCTAGAGGAACAGAACCAACAGAATATATATCTATAGACATATATCTCTATATCCTGTTGGCTCTCTCTATATATGTTGTTTTTTTCTCTCTCTCTAGCATATAAGATATGATATATCTAATCATATACACATATGTAATTATAAAAGGGGATTATTAGATTGGTTTACACAATCAGAAGCTGTATAGTCCCACAATGGCCATCTTCAGGCTGAAAAGCTGGAGGAACCAGTAGCCATTCCATCCAAGAAGCTGGAGCCTCAGAACAAGAAGCTGCAGCTCCAATCTGTGACTGAAGGCTGGAAGCTCCTTGGAGAGTCAGTGGTGAGAGTCCACTTTGGAAGAGTGGAGGAGCTGGAGTCTAATGCCCTCAGGTGATGGCAGCAGCCATCAGGAACATGCTCAAGAAGAACTGAGCTTGCATCTGTTGCTATTTTCTTGTTCTTCCAACTTTTGTTCCATCCAAGCCCCCGACCTATCAGACTATGCTGCCCACACTTAGGGTGGGTCTCCACCTAAGTTTGCTGTTTCATATGCCAATCATTCCTAGAAGTGCCTTCACTGAGACACCCAGAAGGCTCTTAATCTCAAGCATCTCTTAATCTGATCAAGTTGACAATTCAGATTAACCATCACAGTGCCAATGGTGAAGATGACTAGAATGACAAGCTACAACTATTACAAGCTCTTCTATAAGAATAGAAGCAATATACGACTTCCAAAACCAGTGGTTTAGAGACTTGCTTATTCAGAGGACATAGACGATTTTTCCTTTATCTTCCATTTTTGGAACATTGATTCTAGTCATGGGTTGGTGCAAGTCAGTTTATGGCAGGATATGAAAATGAAATGGAGCATTAGCTCCTCCAGGCCATCCCTCTCAAGGGAGATGCCTCATCCCTGCACCCCTGTAGCTATTTATCCCTGATCCTGAACCCACATGTGTCACACTGCATTCTAGTTATTGCTTCACTTGCCTGTTCTCTCCACTAGATAAGATCATTAAATAAAAAGCATTTCCCCTTAATTTCTGTGCCTCCAGCACAAAACACACTATTATTGGTGTCTAATTTCACCTTTAAATTGTGGAAGAAGAGGAAAGGAAGACCTCCAGGGGAGGTGAAGAGCAGTTTGGTCTCCAGTGACAGATAGTTGGTTTGATGCTGGAGCATGGAAGAAAGAGCAAAAAGCGAAAATCAAGGAAAGGGAGAAAAGAAAAGCTGGAAGGCACAAGTGTAATCGAAGCTACTGATATTGTCAAATTAATAATCTTGCTTTTGTTCAGCACATTGATATAATTTGAGAAGAATAAAATATTTATGCCAGAGAGAAATCTTCAATGTTTGGGATTCTATGAATAATAAAGCCTATAAATTTTAGTGGTCCCTCTGAAGTCAAGACTGACTAAGTGAGACAAACTGGACCTTGGCAAAGTTTTATGAAGCTACTGTCTAATCCAATTCTCCTGCAAGATTCTTTTATAGAACAGGCCAGGGAGTGGCCTCTTCTTGCACAGGTAGTTCTATTGCTCCTAAGAGAATACATCTCAATATAAGATCTTTCTATAATTTAGAAAGTCCTACAGGTTGAGCTAAAGTCCTGTTTCATCTAATGTCACATTCTCTGACTCTCGTTCTTTCCTCCTGAACCACATTGATTATAATGTGTTTTGTATTCTAGAATAAATATTGTAATGTTTTTCAGTCATGATGGTGTTCTACGGTTTTTCATATTTCATCCTCCTCCTTTTTTTATGACCTCATTTACGACCTTCTTCTGATCATTTCTGTTAGAGTGATGTGCCTTTTAAATGGTGGGATCCAGAATTAGAGTCCAAAATCAAAATTCTCATCATTGTTGGTGTAAACATGATAAACTCTTCTACAACCCATGAGATTTAAGAAGGAAAAATTTGAAGAACCACTCCATTTGCATGTAGGATATAGATCTGAGGAGAGAGGAACTTTTCAGAGGCAATTTTCTGTGCACTATTAGCATGTATTCAATTCTGACCTTTGAGCAACGGGCAGCTTTTGTTTCTCTTCCCCAGTGCTGACTTTCCAGGCATGAGGTTGCCAGCAGGGGCTGGTAAATACCACAGTCGAGCTTTCTGCCAGTCCCTTCACTTTCCCTGACATGTCATGGACCACTTGCTTATTCAATCAATTCTTTCCCAACAAGTAAGGAAGAAGCCTACGGAACCCACCTCAGTGAGACTTCCCAGTCTCCAAATGAATGAGCGGCTCCTTACAAACTGAAGGATCTTGTGAAATGTAACATGAGTCAAGAAGTTCTGAGATGCTTGATGGCAAGAGAAAGGGAACGATCTTACCAAGAGACTGGGGCAGCTTTCCACTGGGGTTCCATTTTGAATTGCATTCTGGTGGGACAAACCCCCAAACTTTGACTCATATTTCAGATGGCATTATTTTTGCTTGTTCATTTGTTAACTTTTTTAAAAAAGATGATTCTGTTTTTGTTTTTAGGATCTTGTTTATTCACTAAACATATTACTTTCTTTAGCAAGTACAGTATACCAGAAACTATGTCAGGTATTCAGAATACAAATGTGAACATAGTTCCTTTCCTTTTGAAATTTAGCACCCCAACCCCAACAAAGACAGGAAGAGTTAAGTGAGAGAGATTGAATTGGTATCTGTTGTGCTTAATATTTGGAAGAAACAAAGTCATGCAGATGTAAGAATATTCAGAGTTGATTTGAAGAGGTTGGTCAGAGATTACCATGCTGAGGGCTGAAGGATTAAATGAGCACAGTTACTCAAAAGCAGTGCTTTGGTCTTCAAGGGCTGCTGTAAATTGGGCAACTTAGGACAAAACAGAAATTTATTGTTTTAGAGACCAGAAGTCTGAAATCAAGCATGGGCTGCCTTCCTCTGAAGGCCTTACCTTCTGGTGGAGCCAGACATTCCTTGATGTGTAGATAGCTGTCTTCTCTCTACCTCTCTCCACATCTTCTTTGCTCCGTGTGTGTCCTTCTCTGTGCGCATACATACACCACAGTTACATTAGATTAGGGTCATCCATAATGACCTCAGCTTAACTGCAAAGAGTTCATTTTCAAATAAGGTCATGTTCTGAGGTACTGGAGTGAAATCAGAACTTCGACATACATTTTTTGGGGGAGAGACAAATCAGTCCATAACAAGCAGAAGGACAGTGTTCCAGGAAGAAGACACACTGAAGTCCATATTGAAATCCCTGAGTTAGAATGGAGTTTGGGGAATTGGAGACACAGAAGGCTGGTGGCCTGAATAGAGCAGGTGCAGGGAGAAGCAGCAGGAGAAGGTCAAGAGAGGAAGCTCTGGCAGCTACAAAAATAACATAGATATTCATTCATTTTTGCTGCTAGCAGCTGCTGCAATCTCTTGGGGGGTATATATAAAGAGATTGCAGGATGGTTTTGTTTTTTCTCTTTGTAGTTCATGAATGCAGCTAGGGATGAAGCCCCCAAGTAGTCTCGGTTGTTGGCAACTTAGATAGAAAAATTAATTTTTCTTGCAAGTCAAATTGTTACTTTCATGTTCCCTGGATGGACAAAGAACCACAGGGGCCATCCTGTGAATTGTCTCCAAATAAAACTGTGAAAGACAGCAGGACATGGACTTTACAACACTTCAGAGTCAGATGCCAAGCAGCTTCCTCCAGGGATCACACCACTGTCTGGTTGCTAGGTTTGCATGAGGAAGGCTGGGTACTAAGGCAAAGAGGGAGGAAGAGGTGAGAATGAGCATGTTTTGATCCCACTTCAGCTCAGCTGCTGTGGGCTTAGTATATTCCAGAAACTGAACTTTAGCTCATCTGTGACTGTAGTTCGACTACTGTCCCCAAAGCTTTTTAGATGAAAAAATGTATTTGCATGGATCTGTTTATCTTCTTGATGATTTTATTTCTATTTCCTTCACCTTGTCTTAATCTACTGTCAGGCATGAAGGTTTATATTTCTTATTTTATCTCACACTTAAGCCCTGGACCTGACTCTCTCATTATAGTGATTAAATAGAATTTATTTTTATTTTTAATTTCTGAACTTTGTGTCCTTTTAATGTTTAAGCAAACTTGCAAAATAGGTATTTAATCACACCTGAAAAATAAGGAATTTGAGGTGTAGAAAATTTAGGGGTAATAAGAGTATGGCAGAGTCCCTACCTAGTGTTAACAGCATGAACTGAGAGTCACTCAGCTGAGTCAAATCAGGGCTCTGCCATTTCTTACCTATGTGACCTTAAGCTAGTTATTTAACTTCAAGTCTCAATTTCCTTATCATAAAAGTAAAGGTGATGATAATACTTACACCACAGAGGTAAACATAAATGCTAAATGAGTAACTATGTACAAAGTACTTACAGTGTCTGGTATAGAGTATATACTTAATGGTAGTTAATGTTACAAACCGAGTGTGAATCTCAGTTGTGGAACTTGCAAGTTGAATACACTTGGACAAGTTTTTTATCTTTAAATCGTCATGTTTGTAGTCTCTTTACCAGCCCATCTATCAAAGCATCATTGTGATGGCTAACAAAGACATTCCTTGCTGGTTATGTAGCATTTTATGTGGCCTAAATGAGCAGTGTATGAAATGAAGTCTGAAAGGGAAATATTGTGTATGGTTTCATAAATCAAAGTAAGGGGTTTGGATTTCATTTCCAAAGCCTTCAAGAAGTGTTAGGAGAGTTTTAATTAGAGAAGTGAAAGGCTGTGTTTTTTAAGTTTTATAAAGATCAGTTTGGCTACTGTGACTCCATAGAAAGGCTGGGATCAGGAGGTGAAGCGCAACAGCCAGGAGGCTATTTCAGACATCCAGTCAACAGGGCGTGGAGCTCAGGACTGTGGAAGGAATGGAGGCTGAGAGAAGGGATCTGACTTAGGATCTGTTTGTGAGGTACTATCAGGCAAAGCTGCTCATGGACTGGATATGGGAGGTAAAGGAAATTGAGAAGTTGATGCTGATTCCTGGAGGCGGATGGTGCCTTTTATTGGGAGAGACAAAGATGGAGGAGGTGACGTGAGTCCTGTTGGGGCATTTGAGTTTGAGGTGTTCTGCTTGATATGAGACATTGGTTGATCAACAAATGAGTGTTTAGTGTTCTCTGCAGGATTTATTTATGCTACAATCATGGCCCCCACCACAACAAAAAGTTGAGAAAGTTGACTTTAACTTTAACATTGATGATGCCTCTCCTGAAAAGTAATAGAAGATTAACATCCATGGGTGAAGAAAGAAAGCAAGCACCCTAATGATAAAGTTAATAGAACTGTGATGAAATAGGTAGGTTCTATTTCAGCCACTCCAAATGTGTGATCATTCACAACACTAAGACGTCTGAAAGAATACATTGACCATTTGCATCAGGGAGAATGTGGTTTTTCCTCTTAAGAAATTGAGATGGAAGGGATATTTAACAATGTTGATACCAAGAACTTTAAAGCAAATCAGAAGCAAATGTCACATGGCCCTCCATTCTAACCATATTATTTAAAATCAGGATGATAACATTAAAGAACTAGCTTGCCGTGCACATGAGAGGGACCAAGGTGGTGTCTTTTCCATCCCTGAGTTATCACTAGTTAGCATGGGTTCTGGCAAATGGTTTGTAATTTTTAAAATTGGGTAAAGAATGGAAGAGGGGGCTTGGGTAGAGCCCTTGTCTAGCATGCATGAGGCCCTGGTTTCAATCTCCAGTCTACCAAAACACCCAAAAATTGCATTACTGGAACTCATATGGCAACTAAAAATTAGCATCATCCCCAAGATAATGCAAGACTGAGGGTGATGTTCAAAGTCAGAGCTGAATATTTGAGAAATCATACTTAAATTTAAGATGGCCCCCAGTGTTATAACACTTAAGAAATCCCCCAAGTCTTATGGCTTGAATTTTTCCACCTGAATTTCCTGATAGAAATTAATATGTTGAAGTCCTATAACCACCACTATCTCAGATTATGGCCTTATTTGGAGATGTAGTCTTTACACAGGTAATCAAGTTAAAATGAGGTCATTTGGGTGAACCCTAATCTAGTATGATTGATGTTCTTACAGAAAGGGAAAATTTGCACAGAGATACATATGCAGGGAAGATAATTTGAAAAGGCATAGGAAAAAGACAGTATCCACAAGCCAGGGAGAGAGATCTGAAACAGATCCTTCCTCTCACAATCCTCAGAAGGAATCAATCCTGCCCACACTTGGCTTAGACGTTATGTCTCGAACCACGAAGAAGTAAATTAATATTGTTTAAATCACCCAGCCTATGGTACTTTGCTGGGGAGATCCTGGTGAATTAATATACCTAGGCCATGGAATCCAGGTTCCAACAATCATATTTAGATTTTAAAGGCCACATAGCCTTCTTCCTGACATTTAGGTACATAGAGTCTACCACAGTGCTTCTGAAACCCTTTAAGAATCACCTGGAGAGTTTATGCAACCATAGAATCCTGGGTCTCTGCCACTGGAGATCCTAACTCAGTAGGTATTGTGCAGTGCCCAAGTGTTTGAATTTCCAGCAAGTTTCAGGTGCTGCTGATAGCTGCCCTTCTGCAGACCACACTGAGGGGCACTGGTCTATATAATGCCTAGATATGGTAGATGCTCAATAAAAATAAAATGAGCTAATTTTAGTAATTCTGCTGTAGATGTGAATCAAACCGACAAGTGATTATCTCATTCCATGCTTCTTGATAGAGGTTATGCATGGGATTTATAGAATTCATACTTCATGGGAGTGAATTTTGATACAGGCTTTGTATCAAAGAGAGGCACCCCAAGCAAGGCATCATTTAAAGCTGAGTACTTTAACAAAACTTAATTCTGAGGTTGTTGAAGAGGAAAGGGGTTTGAATGATAGGAGTAATTGCTGCAGCCAGATGTCTACAGTTGCAAATGATTGAAAATGGTGGCAGGGTCAGAGAATGCTAATCATCCATGAAGTGGGCTCGCCAGGACTCTGACACCGTGTCTCCTGGTGCACTCTGCGGTAGGTGCATCTTTGCTGAATAAATACAAAGTGATCTTGACGGGAAAGGAGACCTCAGCAGTCCTACAAAGGCAATTTTGCAAGCTGTCTGGCTGTGGAATTAGTGGAATGTTTGCTCAGGAAGAAACAGCTGACGTCAACTTTGCTCTCTTTGTATCTCAAGGGCAGAGTTAGCCATGCCTCTGGCCGGCACTGACACCCACAGAGGGAAGAATGGCTTCCAGAGGGAAAGGTTAAAGAACAGGGCAGCTGGGCATTCACGCTCCCTTTCCCTCCCTCCCCCTGTTTGTCATCTCCCGGCAAGGTGAATTCAATGCCCAGTAATTCCTTCTGACTTTCTAAGAGCTGTGGGACACACAAGTGTGAGAAAAGTCATTCCGACACTAACAGGATTAGCTCAGCTTCATAACCGAATCACTCTGGCCAAAGAGAATAAAGAGGAGGGCTGTGGGCAGGAGGCAAGAGAAGTAAGGATAAATGGGAAGTTTTCTCTGAATGCCAAGAGACCAGTGTGTGTGTACGTGTGTTTTGTCCAATGCACAGAGAGTGGACTCTTTTCCACTTAAGGAACCCTGTTAACTATGAACTGGGAGCATGTTTTTTTTATCTGCACCCCTGAGAAGCAATCCCAAGGCCAGGCACATAAGGTACTTTTAAAACTTTGCTTTAAGACATCAGTGGGACCTTCATGAGACCACACTTTAATCTTGACATATGCAGAGGTAAAGGTTGTATTACTTACCACAGGAAATTTCTCATTCTCCTATTAATAATAATAGAAGGAACAATTAATTAAGAGAAGCAGAATAGTATAGTACAATGAGGACTTAGGGACAGACACCAGGGTTCTATTTCTAGCATCATTTGCTAGAGGAACTTGAGGAAATCACATGATTTCCAGGGAAACTTATTTGGGTAAAACAAATGAGGTTGGACTAATTGTTCTTTGGGAAGTCCATGTCTATTTAAATATTTATAGTACAAACACAATGTAATGTTGTGTTGGGGACACACCAATTAATAGGATATAGTGAGTTAATTTTGATTGTGTGTGTCTTATATATCAACCAATAAATACTCCTAAGCTTAGGGTTTGTATTTGAATATACAATCTTAAGCAATATAAATATCTCAATGAATGGTTCATATAATAAATAGACAATAGCGTAAATGGTTAAATCATGGATTATGGAATTTAGATAGAACTGGTATCTGAATCCTACCTCTTTAACTTACAAGCTGTATGGCATTAGACAAGTGGCTTAAAGCTCTCTGATCTTCCATTTTCTTATCTAAATAATGGAGAAACTGATAAAGGATGAACTTTATACATCATAATTCATATTTTTCCTTGAAGAAGGTGATGGGGATATAAATTCTTCAGGTGGGACAGTTTAGGGACCTTGGATGCTAGGCACATTCTGCCCATTCACTTAACAGACATGAATGGATTAAATATGATCTGATACAAAAATAAATAAGACACAGCCTCTGCATTTGGGAAGCTTCAATCGGAGACAGGTAAGTTTTCACACTTATTTCCTCTGGGGAAGAAAAAGGCATCATTCTTGAGACTACATTGTAATATCACTGTGTACAAAGGGAGAAGTGATGCGACCCATCTGCTAGACTGGACTCAGGGGTAGCCACAAGAAATTCTTGCTTCCTCTCTGTGTTCCTTCATCTCATTCACAAACAATGTCTGCCAATCTCACTGCAGACTTTGAGAAACACTGCGAAAACAGGCAGGTTTACAGAGCCAAAATAGAGATAGATGGATTGTGTGTCTGGGAAGGGAATGGAACTAGAGATTTTGAACCAGGGGATGAGCAGCAGATGGGGGAGGAAAGGAGACCACCCACGCTGGGTAAAGTCTAGCTTTCCTACAGGTGCGTTATTTGTAGATGTGACGGCAAAGTGTGGAAATATTGACACTAATACTATTGAATGTATCCAGGTTATACGTTATTAAAGAAATAGAAAAGTACAAAGCACAGTCTATGAGCATGAGGAGAAATTAAGATTTCTTTGTTAAATCAGAGATCAAGCAGTGAATGACCGGCAGGGACGATGGAGGTTCACTCCCTGATGATTTTTTTTTTTTTTTTTTGCTTCTCACAGTAACAATCGTTCACTTAGTCATCCAAGTTTAATTGGGTGTCCTTTCTGTGTGAGGTGCTAATCTAGGTCATGGTTAGGAAGTAGAAAGAAATATATCAAAATGTATCAGAAACACACAACTAAAAGGCGTGGCATGAACACTGGTGATCTAGCACTAATTACTATAACAGAGGCAGGCATACGTGGTATCATAGGAAACAGATAAAATGCATCAGTTGAGATAGTAAGGAGCATATTTCTTAAAAGATGTGGCATTTGAAGAAAGCCATCTCTCTTTTAAAAGGATTATTATTTATCCTCGTCTTATTCGAAAGGTAAGATAATGTTTGGTGTGGTTTTCTCTCATCAACTACAATTGGTTAAAAAAATCCACATGTTTAAACACTTAAGGGACAGGTGTGTAAAGTAAAAATAAAACTTCAAGCACTAGTTATGATCTATCTCCTCACCCCTCCCTTTTTTGTATTCCTTTTCCTTCCTTCCCTCTTCCCTTCTTCTCTGCCCCCCTCCCTTTTCTCTCCTTCTTTCTTCCTTTCTCTGAGATCTGAGAGCCCTTTTCCAGGAACATTTTTGCAGGATTCTAATTGAATACATTTCATCAAAGTAGCATCTTTAGGATAATCTCCTCCAAATCTATTTTTGCAGTGGATGAGAGGAGGATGATGTGCAGCTTTTAGAATGTCTATGAATGAATCATGGATTCTGACTTTTGCCTGGTTTGTTTTGTTATGAACATTTTGTGACTATTAAAAAACAAACAAACAAAGAAACATTGTACTGTTTGAAGGCATAATGAAAGAATATATAATTTAAGCAAAACCCGAACTAAAACATTGTAGGCTTATATCTAAGTTTTTCATTACTATGAAATGTAAACTCTTTTTAATTTTTCTTTCCAAATGGAAGATACCAGATGTTCATCTGTTACCATGAAAGTCTATTTTAATTGGCAGTTGTGGTCTCAGAGTAATTTTAAATTGCTACCAGGCTGTCACTTTTGCTTTTGCTGACTTGCAAGGAGGTTTAATGCTTCCCCCACTGGGCTAGACTTTATCCTTCCATTTGGAACTGTTGGATCGCTTCAATTTATGACAAACTTAGAAGAGATTTAAATAGTCCACAGAAATGCAGTGAAAATGTTTCTGAGTGGAAGTGCGATGTTTTAAAAGTGCTCTGAGATCCACAGATAAAACTTCTTTCACGGGAACATGGGCAGCAGATAGAAGCATCCCGGCTTAGGAAAAACAGGCCCTCAGCTAGCCAGATTCAATGATTATAATATACCCATTACAACTATTGGTTAAGCAACCACTTCACATAATATGTGTCAAATTTCATCATCAGAACCCTGGTCTTCTGTCACTTGCCCTGCTCTGTCCATCTTGAACACATGAAGAAACTTGTGACAATTTCGTGTCAATAGGCCAAAAGTAGAAATAGAATTTGAAGATTCTATGGAGCTAGAAATCAGGGTCTGGAATTTATCCGAGCTCTTCTGCTAGTGGATTGTGCAATGCCTGGTTCTGTATAGCGGACCTATTGGGCAACATGACTCTAGACATTTTCTCTAATTCTTTTAAGAATTTATAAAGTATATTCTCCCTTCATCTACTATGAATATTTTGGCTTTACCTCTTTCTACCCTGGGGCTTTTAACTTTCTCCAGCAATGTCTCCTGTGTTCTCTGAGAAATAATCTCGTGCATAGCACAGGAACTTTAGGGAAAAGCAGAACTGGGCATGAGTTTCATACCTTGAGCAGATTATTTCAACCTCTTTGAACACCTTTAAAATGGATATATATATATAGATAGATAGATATAGATCTATATCTCCTAGGATTATTGCGAGGCCAGGCTGAAATAAATGATGTAAACCACTTAGTAAAGTAGAATTAGTAGTGAGTGGAAGGGTATGGGCATATTGAGTGTTTGTCTTCATTATTCAGTTGTTTTCCAAGGTGGTGGCATCCGTTCATATTGCCAACACCAGCACTCCCCAAGAGTTTCAGTTCTTCTACATCATCTTTAACTCTCTGTATTGTCTATCTTTTTCATTTGTGCCATTCTGGTTTAGTATGGTGTCTTAGTTCATTTTCTGTTTCTATAATAAAATACCTAAGACCTGCTTAATTTATAAAGAATAGATGGTTCATTCAGCTCATAGTGGAGAAGTTACATCTAGCAGAAGCTTTCTTGCTAGTAAGGACTCTTTGCAGAATCCTGAGGTGGCACAAGGTATCATATGTATAACGGGGTGGATTGAAGGGACATTGACAACTGGCTTTTATGATAGACCCACTCTCAAAGTAATCCATTCATCTATTAATCCCACCCTGCCCTACTTCCTGTTCTTCATAATGAGTATTGCATTTCAGCATTGGTTTTGGTAGGATCATTCAAATCATAACATTTTATTACATTTTGATTTTAATCCTCCCAAAGACAAAAGGAGCTTAGCAGTTTTTGTATGTTGATTTGTCCACTTGAATCCTCTTATGTGAATTTCCTGTTTAAGAGTTTCCCCTTTTCTGTTGATTTCATGTCTCTTGATATTTGCTAAAAAAAATGTGTATTTTAAATACAAGTTTTTAGATAGATGCGTGTTTTATTAGTTTCCCAGGGCTTCTATAACAACTTTCTTTGAACTTGGTGGCTTAAACAATAGAAATTAATGTTCTCATGCTTGTGGATGCTGCAACCCAAGTGTTAGCAGGGCCAGGCTCCCTCTTCAGGATCTAGGGGAGTTTGCTTCCTGACCTGTCTCAGTGACTGGTAGTGGGAGGCTTTCCTTGCCTTGGGCCTGCATGACTCATTTCTATTCCCTCTGAGCATGAATCTTCCCAGGGCTCTCCCTGCCTTTTTGGTTTTGAACTGCCTTCTCCTATCTCATGCACAACAGTCATTGGATTTAAGGTCCACTCTGGATCCAGAATGATTTCCTTTTAAGATTTAACTTGATTGTGTCTTCTGAAATTCTGTTTCCAAATAAGGTCGTATTCATAGGTACCAGGATTAGGGCTTGGATATATCTTTTTGGGAGACAGGAGTAAACTCCTTATATATGCATTACATATATTTTCTTCAGTTTGTGGCTTACTTTTTCACACTCAATGATAAACCAAGCTTCTTAATTTTATTATGATATAATTTTTTCCCTTTATGGCAGGAATTCTCAGTTTCTGTTTAAGAAATAAATGTCTGTCCCAAAATATTAAAATTTTTATAAAATGTTTTCAACTAACGGTTATTTTTTTTCTTGTACATTTAGTTCTACAATCCATTTGGAATCAACTTTTGTGCATGGTGTGAGGTAGGGGTTAAAATTAATTTTTTTCTCTTTATGGATATTCAAAATGACCCAACACTAATTATTGAAAAGATGATTCTTTCTTCAAGTAACTGTGTAGGTTTATTTTTTGATATTCTATTTCATTGATCAAGTTTTCTAACTTTGCAGCAGTACTACACTATATTAATTCCTATAGTTTTATTGCAATTTTTGATATCTAGCTAAGTAAATCTTCCATTTTTGTCTTTTTCTAAGATTGTTATGACTAATTTTTGACTTTTTGCATTTCTATGTTAGTGTAAATACTAGCCAGTCAATTTATCTCCTCACATATACCTATAAGAATTTTGATTAGGATTGGATTCAGTTGATAAATCCTTTTGGGGGGAATTGACAGTGTAGTTCTTTAGGTTTTCTTTAGTTTGTCTCAATAATGTATTATTATTTTCAATGTAGCAATATTGTACATATTTCATTGATTTATTTGTAGGTACTATTTTAAGATAATCATAAATGATATTGTTGTACAAATTCACTGTTTAATTTTTGTTGCTATATAATTTTATGTGTTTGTCTTATATCCAGCCACCTTGTGACATTAACTTTTTCCAAAAGTTCACCTATTGATTACAGTCCTGTCCTCTGTGAAAAATGAATTTTGTTTCATCATTTTCAATCTTCATTTTTTTTGTTCTTCTTGCCTTATTTTATGAGATAAAACCTCCAATACATTTGAAATTTTGATACTCCAATCACTTTGCTATGTGTAAATAAAGAAGAACCAATCACATATAAATGAATGAATGAGCAGGAGAGTAGAGGAGGAAAAATGGGGGCAGGAGAGAGAGAATAGGAGGAAAAGAGGTAGGGAAAAGTGGGGGATCATGAACTGAAATTAAACTCCATTTATGAATGATTTATTGGAATGAACCCAACTACTATGTATAAATATAAAATTCTAATAAAAATTTTTTAAAAAGTTATAATGATTCCTCTACCTCACTGTTATCCTGTTTATTTCCTCAGTTTTTTGATGGAGGTGGGGAACTGTGTCATCTCCTTCAATTTGCTCTGACTCAAAGCTCCAGAGCTCTCTGAGATTTCCTTTTGTTTCTCACACCTCAGAGCAGTTTTATGAACTCAGTTATGCCTCTCTTCCTTCTGCTTCAATCTCATCACTTTTTTTGATTTGTACCTTCTCTGAGCTTTCAGTAATCTCCTAATAGATCCTCATATCAGTAGGTTTCCTATTCTCCAGTGCTTCTTTCACTTTTGCATAGTTTGACTATTTTAATTCCCTAAAACATCAGCATCTTGTTAAAGAAAGAATTAAATTGATGTTCCTTAACTTGGCATTCATGGCCCTTCAAGATTTGGAAAGACCATAAAGTCTGGTGGTTAAAACTTAGATTCAGGAACGCATCACCTTGATTTGAATTCTGACTATCCAGCTACCAACTGGATGTTCTTGGGCATGGTATTTCATCTCTATTTTGATTTTCTCATATGATATAGTAATATTATCTACTTTATAAGGTTGTACATGGATTAAATGGGTATATATATATACACATATATCTATGCACGGTCAACGAACAAGCTTAATAAACATGAATTTTGTTGATGTATTGTCAAAGCCCATCTTTCCAATAATAGTAATATAGACAATGAATTGTAACCACCATTTATTAAGCCAGTAGTATGTACCGAGAGCTCTGTGGCATACTTTGCATGCTGTATCTAATTGAATTCATAGTAACTTGGTTTTGTAAGTATCATTATGCTCTAGGAGAAAACAATAGTCAGTGACATGTTTTCTGATCCTTCCCAAATATACCCTCCTCAAAGGTGCCTCACACTGTCCTGTGTTTGCAACTTTGCTCACAATTTCCCAGATTCTTCTAAGACCATTGTGCTTTACTACTCTGGAAGAATCTAACCCTTCCCTTTGTGCTCTGTGCAAACTTCTGCTCCAAGGTGGAATAAAATGCAATGAACAAAATTTAGAGTCAGTGTTACCAAGCATATTACCTGTAAAATAAAAGCATTAATTCCTTTCCCCTGCAAGATCAAAAGACAGCCTTCCACCAGTGACTTGGACTCTCCTGGCCCCTTCATTAGCCAGGTTGATTCTTTACAAAGTGACTACACTGACCCTCTGGCTCTTTTTGCAGTTTCAAGACAGCCTCAACTTGGTTCTTCCAAGTGCCTCATCAGACTGAGCTGAGTTAGTGCAGAGCTTCCAGCCAAGTAAGGCATCTCAGCACGAGGTGTCAAACATAAGACAGCTAATGCTGGGAGCCGGAGGAAGAAGGCTCTTCTTGACCCTGCTCTGAGACTAGTGCATTCACAGAAAAGTGGCTGGCAGGCTCTTTGATGCAGCGAACAATGAACAGCAGGGATTAGGTTTCACCATATGCACATCAGGCCCCTGTGTGTGTGTATGTCTGTGTATGCACAGGCACACATACTTCATTCTTAGCAAAAGACAGCATGGCAAGTCTGTGGCCTATTATTTGAAAATAACCCACCCAGGATAACAACTGGGGAGAGAGAGCTCCCAGGCTGGACAATGGCAATGGCAGGAAGGCATCCTGAAAGGTCATTTTACATATGAGGGAACTGAGGACAGATGAAGGCTAAGTTCCTTGTGTGTTTGTGTTTGATCTGTTTTCTCATCTTCCCTCAATGTGGAGAGCAGGGCACAAGGTTAACAAACCATAGTTGCATTTAAAGTCTTCATTGGGCTCTTTTTAAAAAAATTTTTTTTTTAGTTGTTGATGGACCTTTATTTACTCATTTACTTATATGTGGCACTGAGGATCGAACCCAGTGCCTCACACATGCAAGGCAAGTGCTGTACCACTGAGCCACAATCCCAGCCCCTTCATTGCGTTCTTAAGTGAAATAATAATGATACCTATTCAATATGAGATGGTCGATAAGGACATTATCCTCCCTTTCACAGTTTCTGTAACTCAGAGTCCTTTTTGGACAGTTTCTCATTCAAGTGATTTCTAGACTATGAGTCACACGTTTGGAGATACGGACTTGTCAGTATAGTCTTAAATTTAGACTAGGCAAAATCTAAATTCCTTTCAATGGGGCATACATTTTCAAGTTGTCACAGGTTAGCATTATCTATATAGTTTCAAGCCAGCTTTTCATTTACTTTTTAAAACAAGTTTATTGGTCCTACTTGGATACAGAAGGAATAGGTATTTGTGATTCTTGCTATGGACATATGTCACTGCTTATATTAACCTTAGAATCACTGAGTTATAAAAAGTTTTAGACTCTAAAATTTTTAGTAATGCAGCTACCAAATTTGATTTTTAAATTTTATTAGAAGTTGACATATTTTCCACTGGCACATGGCTGCAATTCCAGCAACTTGGGAGGCTAAGGCAGAAGGATCATAAGTTCAAGGCCAGCCTCAGTAATTTAACAAGACCTTTGGCAACTTAGACTCTGTCTCAAAGTAAAAAAATAAATAAAACTGAGAATGTGGCTGAGTGGGAGAGTACCATTGGGTTCAATTCTCTAGTACAACCTTAACAACAAAAAAATTTTTTTAAGTTGTTGGGATATTTTCCCTAAAGAGAATCTTGAGCAGAAATTCAGTATATACAGCTGATAAAAATGCTGATGTTGTTTGAAGGTGTGCTGTGGGGTGAGTGGACAGGGATGGGAAGGCTAAGAATAGTGCATTATTTATTTCCCCCTGGGTCCTTGGGGTGCCTCTGTCAAAGGAGGGCCCTGAGGTACCCAGTTTGAAAACCAGTGAGAGATCCTGCTTCTTCACTTTATAAATCAGAAGACTGAGGCCTGAAGGTTTCTTGGATATTGTTCCCAATCATGGCTGTACTTCTTGACAGGCATCTAAAATTTGGGCTGGTCAAACCTTTAAAAGTAGCTTTGTAAGCCCTCAAAGCTGTTGGGGTTTAAGTACCAGGATCAGTTTTTAAATTTTCAACATATTAACCACATAGAAATATATGCTTTATTTTAAAATTAGGATGAATTTATTAATTTAAAATTACTTTTTTATTCATTTTATTTCTATATTTTGTTTATTTCATTCAATTTGATTTATAAACTTTGTTTATTTTTTCCTGTGGTAGGTAATGCCATGATATTCCCCCCTCCCCTGGTGGCTCTGGAACTATGTCTTTGTAAATCTTTTGGGGATTCTCAAGTTTGAATTATGTGTTATTGTAGCAAGAACATGAAGATCATGGGCAAGACCAGTTTGAAATCATAGTTAATGAACTTATATCATGTGACCTTTGGAAAGTTATATAATCTTATTGATTAATTGTGTATATTTGTGGGGTACAGTGTAAGTTTTGATCTGTGTGTGCATTGTAGATTCAATCAAATGTATAAATCATCTTGCTAACTTACCATTTTTTGTATAAGAATTTAAAATCCTGTTCTTTTTTAATGCCTAATTTTTAGAGGATGTTCTGGGCATTAAATTATATAATGTTAGTACAGGGTTTGAAATGTAGAAAGCAGGCAATAAAAAGAATTTCCACTGTACATGTACTTTAATTATAAGAGACAATTCATCTTTTTAGTGTTTTCTAGAGCTAAACACCCAGACACACAGAAAATATTTGTGAGTGATGGAGACATATTACTGAAGCATGAAGAATGTGCCTTCTCCTTGGACTCAACAATCTGTGCAGCTAACAATTTTCCTATGCTCAAAATAAAGGGTAGTGGTGGGACAAGAATCTGTGAATTTCTGCCTGCCATACAATAGGCCCACTGTAAGCCAAAGGAGGCTATCTCAGAGGAAGGAAACCTTTCTAAATAGAAAAAGAAGAAAAAAAAAAGTCTGTCTTTCAACAAAGAATTGCTAGTACTTAACTTGTCAGGACAGGATTTTGAAAAACAGCATTATCAAGTATACCTTTGTAAAAAACCTTTAAAAGAAGCAATGTAAACCTGGTGCCCACTAGCTTTTTATTATTTCTCATTGTTAATGGCCTGGAAGAGCCTCATTTTAGAAGAGGCAACACACCACTGTGAATGTGAAAAGCAAACTTGCTTTTATGAAGCTGATGCTCCATTGGCAAAGTGAGAGCTCAGTGCTTACAGGGCTAATTATAGTTTCTGGCTGTGGCTGCTTGGTACCCAAACAAGGGAAGAAAATGCAAAAAATTCACCCCAAATACAATGTTTTCTAAAAAAGAAGGAATCAATTTTTGGTTACATTGAATACAAACACAGAGCACAGAAAGCTGAAACCCTTCTTATATGTATGTCACTTTTATTAAAAAGAAAACATGTCTGATCAGAATTCTAAAGTCCTTGAATAGTTCAGTAGTCACTGAAATTCTGAAAGATAATCTGGCAAGATTCTTAAGTACTTTGCAAATCATTAAAAGATGTTTATATAGTCTGAAAATTGATGGGCCATTATTTTATTCTTTAAATATTCAACAAATATTCAGATGACAGATACTGCTCAATTTACAGAATTGATACAGAACTGAACAGAACAAAATCTCTCTCAGGAGCTGACATTCCAATCAGAGTGATTTAAAGTAAGTTTCTAAGTATTTTGAAAAGAGGACAGAACTCAGAAACAGAAGGATTTCATTATATTCCAAGTCCTTTTTAACACACTAGCTACTACTTGCTTAACATTTGTTGGTAAAATTAGTTCTGCCCCTCTCTGGTTCTGTGACCTTGTGTAAATCAATTAACTTTAAGTTACCCGCCATCAGAAAGTACGAAGATTGGAATAATCTATAAAGAAATGTTCAATTTAAAAATTCCATAATAATGTAGATAGAACAACTCTGTTTCCTAGGATCTTTTTTGTTCTAGAAATAATCATTAACCCAGTCACATACACAACAGAGCCATAAGTTCAATGACAAATACACAAGAATCCATGGTATTTATCCAGAACGGAATCTATCATCTGCTGCAGGCCAATCTATCATAATTGTAAGGATGATTGGAGGAGAGTAAAAACAGATTTCAAATCAATGACTGCCCATTCCACTCTCAGAAACTAAACTAGAAAAAGAGAAGCAAAATAAATCACAAAGTGAGTAGTAGAAAGAAAATAACAAAAATTAGACTGAAATTTGAAATAGAAAACAGAAAAACAGTAGTGAAAATCAGAATATCAGAAGCTGGTATTTTAAGATCAATAAAATCGATAAACTTCCAGGCAAATTGATCAGGAAGAAAAGAACACACAGAATTCCTGATATCAAGAATAAGAGAAGCCGGGCGCGGTGGCTCAAGCCTGTAATCCCAGCACTTAGGGAGGCTGAGACAGGAGAATCGCGAGCTCAAAGCCAGCCTCAGCAATGGCGAGGCACTAAGCAACTCAGTGAGACCCTGTCTCTACATAAAACACAAAATAGGGCTGGGGATGTGGCTCAGTGGTCGAGTGCCCCTGAGTTCAATCCCCAGTACC
>CM053414.1:23133885-23170989 GCA_028644305.1 Xerus rutilus | reverse complement strand
GCCGGGCGCGGTGGCTCAAGCCTGTAATCCCAGCACTTAGGGAGGCTGAGACAGGAGAATCGCGAGCTCAAAGCCAGCCTCAGCAATGGCGAGGCACTAAGCAACTCAGTGAGACCCTGTCTCTACATAAAACACAAAATAGGGCTGGGGATGTGGCTCAGTGGTCGAGTGCCCCTGAGTTCAATCCCCAGTACCAAAAAAAAAAAAAAGAATAAGAGAAATGATATCATTACAGATATGGCTACAGACACTAAAGGGATAGTAAGGGAATATTATGAATACATTTATAACTATAAACTTGCCAACTTTAGTTGAAATGGACAGATTCCTTGAAACAAACTACCAAAATTCATTCAAGAAAAAAATAAACTGGGTAAACCCATGTTTATAAATGAAATTGAGTTTGTAGGAGACTTTTCACAAAGAGCATTCAGGGTCCAGCTGGCTTCTCCATAAATTTCTATCAAATACTTAAGGAAGAAAAAATTCAGATTCCACACAAACTCTTCCAGAAAAAAATGTTGCAACACAGTTTTTGAGCCAGTTACTCTCCCACCAAAACCAGAAAAGTCCCTTACAAAAGAAGAAAACTTGAAAGCAATAGCCCTCACAAATATTGAGTAAAAAGGTCTTAAAATGTTAGCAAACTGAATACAACAACATATAAAATGTGTAATATAGTATGACCAAGCAAGGTTAGTTCTAAGAATTCAAAGTTGAATAGACATTCAGAAATCAATCAGTGTAATTAGTCTAACAAATGGGAAAAGAAAAAATTATGATCATTTTAGCAGGTGTACAAAAACATTTGAAGTCATCTAACATTCATTTTTGATAACAGCTAAGCAAACTTTAAATCAATCAGATATTCTGTAATTTTTTAGAATATTTTCTAACACTTGCAGTTCTATAATTCTTGATGGTGAAAGACTGAATACTTCTTCAGTTAGGAAGAAGGCAAGAATGTTTGTTCTCACTACTTGTATTCATCAGTGTGTGGAGAATCTAGCCTGTGCAATGAGGCAAGAAATCTTAAAAAGTCATTCAAAACTGTGAACTGTAAAACTATCATTTGTTGCAGAAGACATTGTCATCCATGTAGAAAGTTTAGTGGAATCTACAAGAAAGTTATAGTACTAACAAGAGAGTTTAACAAGGTTGAAGGATAGGGTATCCATGTATGAAATTAGCTGTATTTTAAAATATGACCATTAAATCAGAAATTGGAATGAAAAACCACAACCTCTCATAAAAGCATCAGAATTACGAATTGCTTAAAGTAAGTATTACAAAAGCTATTTCAAATCTGTGCACTAAGAAACATTATGGAGATAAATTAAAGATGACCCAAGTACATGGAAATATATCATGTGTTTGTGGACTGAAAAACTTAATGTTTTGATGACATTTTCCTTAAATTGATTCATAGATCCAGTGCAATCCTAGTAAAAATCCAAGAATGCATTTTCTTTTTGATACACATATTCTAAAATTCAAATAAAAAATTCAAATTCTAGAAATACAAACTTATCTGTAGTGTCAGAAAGCAGATTGGTAGTTGATTGGGAAGGTGGTGGTGAGGAGTTGCAAGTATGATTACCAAGAGGTAAAGAACATGGTGATAATTTATATATTTATCTTGATTGTGGTAAAATTTCAGAGGTGCAGCCTTGTCCAAATATACGTTTTAAACATGTGTGTATAATTGTATGTCAATTATGTAGCTCAGAGGTAGAGCGCTTGCCTAGCATGCCATAGATACTGGGTTCAATTCTCAGCACTGCATATAAATGAATAAGTAAAAAATAAAGGACTATCAACAACTAAAAAATATATATATATTAAAAAAAAACTCACTGAAGCTGTGCACATTGGCACAAACCTGTAATCCCAGTGCCTGGAGAGGCTGAGGCAGGAGGATCACAAATTAGAGGCCAGCTGCAGCACATTAGTAAGGTACCCAGCAACTTAGTGAGACCCTGTCTCAAAATGAAAAATACAAAGTGCTGGGGATGTGGCTCAGGGTTAAAATGTCCCTGGGTTCAATTCTCAGTACCACCAAAAAACCAACCCAACCCAAACCAACCAAACAACACCCCAGAGAACAAACAAAAACATTCATTGAGTTGTACACTAAGTTGATGTGTCTTATCATGTGTAGGTTTTCCTTTAATAAAACTAATTTTAAAAATTAAAAAAAAGCATAGACCTGGTAAAAATAACAGAATTCATATATTCTCTTAGGATAATTTAAAATTTGCACATTTTTTTTTGGAAAAATCATTGATATTTCTGTGAGATTGCTCATAAAACAGGTTAGTTATCCTTTGCAGATTTTCTTCCACTTTATTAAGGAAGGTGAATTTGCCAAATCTTTTGTACGTAAGTATTTATAGCACCTCATTACCACCTATCTCTAATAAAGACATGAGGTATAAAATATTAGAGTATTCTTAGCCAGTTTGTCCCAGTTTATATTTCAGACACCATGTTAGAATGTGAGATATACAGCTAATGAGTTCTTATATTTTGAAAAACAGTGATTTTTTAGAATTTCTGTAACTGCTGCGGAGGACATGAGGACAAAGGTCTAATTGGGCTACTTTTAATTTGCTTCCATTCTGCAGAATAATAATAAATGCAGATGTCTTTCCAGCATTAATTTCCATCTACATGGCAACATTCCATCATGCTCCGCCAGCCCCATTTTAATTAAGCACCCTTACTTTGGTGGTGCACTCTGTGCTTTTGGCCCATCAGAACAAGCACTTAGTCAATTAACTATTTTATTAACTAATTGATTTTTGCTGTAAGTCCCTACCTTCTCTTACCAGTTAAGAGATGCTCATGAAAGGCAAATAAATGGGTTCCTTTCATCTCTAAAAAGCAACAATAAATAATAAAACATTTCAAACACGGTTTCTGTGAGAAACCTAAAGACAAATAAAAAAAAAATACCTGCCATTTATTCTGGAATACAAAAAAAAGGGCTTGTGGTAGCATTGCATTTGAATAAATCATATTGTCACACTGACCTTTATTGATACACTGTTTCCCAACTCAAAGCATCAATCCTGCTGCTTAAAAGATCTTTTGTTCTACAAGACCTTCAAATCTATCAGGTAACAAAATAATGATTTTCCATCTGTGGATTACCTAAATCAATAATTTAACAAGATCCTCAGTGGCTTCCTCCCAACCCCTCACCCCATCCCACTGTCTCTGTTTGCAATCTCAATTATACAATTTGTTGATATCATTAGAGACCAAAAAAATGTTATCTAATTGAAGAAAAATGCAAAGTGTGGCAGGTGACTTCCCAAGACGTGTATTTCTAGGATGTACTATATAACAACTTGATCCAGCATTTATGGCAAAGGGTATAATTTAATATAATGTTTTTTGACAAAATTTCTCCCAGATGAACCAAAGGGCTTAAATGCTAAGCATACCCTTCCCCCAATTTTATTTTGTGGAAGAGTGATTTTTCCAGATACAGGATGTGTCTTTTCCTGAGTTTATCCTTGGGATAGGTGGTGTGCTAATACATGAAAATAGGACCTGTTTTGCAATATGTCATATATTAATTATATAAAAATACATATTTTACAAATCAAAAGTGAATGAAATTCTATGTCTTCATCTTCTGGTAACAATTACTCTTATTGTCACTATTTTCTCAGTGGAAAAAGGTATTTAAGATGTTTTAGCCAGGTGCAGTGGCACACACCTGTAATCCCAGTGGCTTGGGAGGCTGTGGCAGGAGGATTGCAAGTTCAAATCCAACCTCAGCAACTTAGAGAGGCCCTAGGTAACTTAGTGAGACCTTGTCTCTAAATAAAAAGTAAAAAGAGTTGGGGTTGTGGCTCAGTGGTTGAGTGCCCCTGAGTGCAATTCCTAGTACCAAAAAAAAAAAAAGATACTGTTTTACTAAGAACTCAAGACTAGGATGTGGAAGTCCAATACTTTTTATTAACAAGCTGTGTTATCTTTGGCAACTATTGTTATCTTTTGGTGGACAGGTTAGTCATATTTATTTCTGAGTATTTTTTATATGCCCTGTTTAACTTTAGCGTTAACTTTGAGACTCTGATGATACTAGTAATACTAATGGTCATTCTTTATTGAGTATCTATATTACAGGTACCTTATTGAATGTTATCTATAATCTTCACTACACCTCATTAAGATTAGTATCATTATCCTCATTTTCCATTTAGAGAGCCGTAGGAACATTAAGCAAATTACTTAGGTTTACCTGGTATGTTGCAGAGTCGGAACTGAAATCAAAGCCTGCCACAGTGTCTCATGTGTCCCCCTCGGCTGTACTGCCTCTCTGTGATGTAATGTCTGTGAAAGGGCAGCAGAAAAGCCAAAGCACTAGACAGGTGCACAGTGATATTACCGCCATTATAGTGATTAATAGTCATTATGAAATGTAGGACCTGACACCCAGAGGTGATGTTGCCCTTTCCTTGAATGGGAGTTACACTAGGCCATTAGACAGATAATTATAGTGAGATTTTTCAAAGGCAATTTTTTCTTTTTTCTTTCTTTCTTTTTTTTTTGCCACAGTCTTTATGCATGGCCTTACTGGCTCTCCAGGAGAAGCAAAAAATAACAACACTGATTGATTTCCCTTTGCCACTTGCTTCAAGTGGTTCCCATCTTAACGCCCTTTCCAATTGTGCCTTCACTGTCATTTGGAGCTGCTGATATTTTTAGCCTCTACCCAGGTTGAACAGTTGGGCTCTTCAGCAAGTTCAAAATGTCTGCCCAGCACAGAGGACATATATCCTGTCTTTTCTAAAAGCTGTTTTGGTGGTTTTATTAGAAAGCTCTTCTTTCTTTATACTCCGGGAGGCAGTAATCTGACTATTCCCTCCACCTCCCCTTGCATCCTCCCAAAATAAGGACTTTTAATGGATGGAGATTCTCAGAGATTTCTGTGACCAAGCTCAAGTACTACAAAGTCAACTGACTTGAATCATATTTTTATTATAGTCCACTGGTGGATTCCAAAGCCTACATGAAAAAAAAATCCATCTTGTAAAGAACATGCATGCTATTTGACGACAAAGTAGAAATGTTACACAAAAGTTCCACAAAATGGCTTATATAATGCAATGGTATTACCTAAGGTTCGGAAATTTTTCAATCCTGGTTTGCACCCCTCAAATGAGCACAGAATTTCTTGTATTCTTTTAACGAGTGCAACCTTGAATCTAAGGATTGTGGGAATATTTATTTCTCTATCTGGTGGATTTACCTTTCCTAAGCATCCTTTAAGTGAGTGGATTCTTTAGCTGTTTTCTCTATGTGACTTTTTCCTGTAATGAAGCCAATAAAACACACTGGACCTTTGAGTTGTACCAGGATTCAGAAATTAGGCATCAAAAGAAATAACTAAACTGAGTGCAGATGTAGGTAACCATCTCTTCATATCCACATTACTTACCATGTTAGGTACCTGATTAACATTTATCACACTGGGTTGACAGATGGAATCTCCCTACACTGGCCAAAAGAAGAACTATGTGCTATACAAGGCTAAAGGTACAATTTAGGTTAAAACAGGAAAGCTGAGCAAATAGACAGGAAGGTTGTGTGGCACTCATTTGTCTTCCTCTAAGGAGTAAAACTCCTGGTAGTTCAATTTATAGATGGATTCCATTTTGAAAATTGTAATAGGGAAGAACAAAGACTCCATGCTTTATTAACTGCTAACAAATAAAGCAAAAGGCAAAAAAGGGAGGGGAGCCCAAGTGGAGGAGGAGGATGAAAAAGCAAGTTGTCTATTTTTTCCTATATCGAATTCAGGTAATATTTCATAATAGAAGTTTAATTAGCTATCAGGTTTCTTTAAATTCAGTCCCTGTGCTTAAGGAGATTTTGTGAGTTCTTGTGATCTGCCAATGCTCAGAAATGTGGGTTTATTGATGGTTGGACCATCACTGAAACACCCTACTGTGCCCTACCTAGATTTCTCAAAGTGCTTAATGGCACCAAGTTTTTCTTTTCTAACCCCAATACAATTTATTATTTTATCACTCTCAGTTAATATTTAACAGAGATTTTTATTAAATTAATTCATACCAATGTATAAATGATTAATATCCCTTTAATGTTCCAGTGATAGTTTCAGTTTTAAGGATGAATGCCCATGATTACAGAGGATGTCATAGAGATGTCCAATTAATGAGGACTGAGACAAAGCTGTAGAAATTATTATATCACAAGAGGACCATATCAACTGAGAGGTCATTGCAGCCTGGGGATTTGACCAAAGTATTTTTCAATAACTCATTTATTTCTTCAATAAGAGTTTTCTACATAAGAGATAGTAAGTTATAAACTGAGTATACAGAACAAATAACATATATTTGTAACTTCCACTTAAAGAATTTCATCTTCCAGTAGAGGAAGAGATCATTAAACTAATGAATGATATGTGCAATTATAGAAATATAAGAAGACATCTGGCAAATATTTAAAATGTTTTTCCTTCCAGATAGTCTCTTCTGGATTCTCAGGTTAGGGTGATCTTGAAGGATGCATAAGAGCCAGACATATGAACAGAAGTGGAGAAGGACAGGTGGGAAAATGTTTTAGTCAGAGGCATTGCATAGGTTACGAGCTTGGCAAGCACCCCCCAATAGGGATGATTGAAGATATTTTAATTAAGAGACCATTTATGAATCAAAAAGCAAGGTTAATGCAAAGTAGTAGGGGAAGCCTTGCCTAAGACAATGTGATATTCCTAGGACTACCAGTCATTGGAGATGGTGAGTAGAAGAACCTATGAAAACAGCAATGGAGAACAGTCTCTCAATACGAGAACAAGGAGAGATGAAAAGGGTAGAAACTCAGATATATATATATCAGTTAGAAAACCATATTGATGAGTTTTGGAAAAATTTCTTTGAAGTGGGAAATATATACTTATAGAGATTTGAGGTATGAAAGAGAAGTTGGGACATGAGACCAGTGAATATAAATAATTTCATTAAGAAGTTTGCACAAGTGGGAGAGGGTAGAGATGATATGGGTGGTTGAGGAAGAAGACTGATAAATGATGAGTGTGAGAACCTCTGCATCACTGAAGAGAAGGAAGAACAATGGAAAGCAGATCTGAAGTTACAGGAAAGAATGCTATATGGATGAGGAGTTGAATTTAGAGTTGACTTATCAAATTGCAAAGAAAGTCAAAATTTCTATGTTAGGTATATGAATTTGTTTGCATGTTCTTTTTTTTTGTAAATTGAATTTTGTAATTGCAATACACATTGCCCCTAAATGATAAAATTGTTTTCAAAGATCATCTCTAGAGTTTAACCCAAGAACATTGTGAGCAGCAATTAAAACACATTTAGTAACTTGCTATGGTTATTATTATGCTTGCTAGTAGGCAAGTAGCATGTGGAAATGACTCGTCCAGGATAGTACAGACAGACAGTAAGACAGACAGTAACTGGCACCACCATTCCAAATGTGCCCACAACAATCCCTGCTCATGCTTAACCTTACTTCAAAATCAGCTCAAGTTTTCCTGGTCAAGTCACTTCTCTGTGTTTCTCTTTCTCTGGTCTTAGTGTATGATCTATATTTTTCTTCAAAATAGATTCATTATTTCTTCTACTTTTTACAACATTGCTCATCAGAGATATGAAACCATGCTACTCCATTCCACCGTGGTTACTAAATTCATGAACAACATGTAACTGCCTCTTCGTGGGATCAAGTGGTGTTTAAGAGTATGTGCTCTGAAATTACATGGCTTCATATCTATCTCAGTCACTTGATTGCTATTTAATGTTAGGTGGTGCTCAAGTGCTCTAGGTCTCAGTTTTACCATCTGCAGAATTGAATCAATATATGAAATCATCATAACCATGAGAGGATTAAAGAGTAAATGTGTGCAATGAACGCTTCACAGTGCCTGACCAAGATGGGAAAAAATAATCAATTGATATTCATCATTTCTCTCTGAAGAAGTAACATTGATGCTACTATTAATTATACTATTACTGATAATAATCAAGTCATAATTCAAGTAATAATGTGTTCACAAAATAAACACCTGCCTTCCATGTCATATATTTCAAATTCTGAGCAGACTGCCTCTTCCAAACTGGTTGAATATCCATCTAGCCATAGTGGTAAGATAAAGTTAAAAAAAAAAAACCATAGATTTAGGCCAACAAAACTGAGTTTCTATGATTATCATTGTTAGAAGTCTTTCCCTGGAATTGAGTAATAATATTTATCACCTGTGTGCCCTGTCTCAACCAGCCAGGAGGAAGCCCTTGGCCTGGGTGAATGACTCAGGGCTCATCACAAAGTACATCCCTCTCTAAATGGGAAGCCCTGTGTTCACAGAGAGGTAAAGCTTTGCTGACCTGGTGTGGTGCTTATTCCTGTTTGGCTACTATGAAATGCTTGGGCAGCTAAAATGCAGCTATCCTCCTAGCACCCTTTTCAAATAGAAATGCTTGTATTGAGCTCTAAGTTCTACATTCCTGCCTTTATAAGTCTTTATCATTCCCATCAGTGCAGATGGAATATAAGAGGCAGTGGGCATCAAGTGATTAGGATGTGTTCAAAAATTATCTCCATATGCATTCCCTGGGCAAGATGGATTTGATGGCTTATCTGCTGTGACCAAAGATGGGCTTCGACTGATATTATGTCCTCCTACATCTTGTAGATAGATGGGGGTGAGGTTTCTGAGAGAACTGTCACCTCAAGATGAAAAAGATGACAGGAAGCTTTCCTGCTTGGAATTGGAGTTTGAACATTGTGTGCCCTGTTTGTCTGGAAAGGATAAACTGTACTTTATACCTGATTTTTCAAAGGTTCCACAGATTCTGGCTAGACCAAAAGTGATTTATGTTTTCTCATTTAAAATATTTAATAAAATAAGTGCAAAAAATTTCTGTGAAAATAGCTGGAAAAATTAGGAAGCAAGAGCTCCAGACAAAACAAAACATGCATTCTTTAGAAGAGAAATTACAGTGCAATCTTTCAGAAACTAGTCCTCAAAGCAGTAATTCTTGCAGAGTGTGGAATGGAGAATCAATGGCCAGATAAGTGTGAGATGCATGGTACACTATTTATTATGCCTCTTAAATGTACATACCACCCCTAAAGAAGAACTATGCTCACGATTGCTGTTTTAAACCATTACCCAGAAGCACTTATCTAAGCTTTTTTTTTTTTTTTAAAGAAACACTGATTGATATCCCATGAATCAATCTAGATTTCCGTTTGAGCACACTTTGCCAATTGCTCAGATTGAGGAAACCTCCCATTTGTGGCAAGTAGATAGTAGGAATACATAGCCTCAGATTATCTCAGCATCCTTCAATAGAGTATTCTAAGAAAACTTTCTTGTGTTGATCATCATTTGGTCCAGTATTAAGCATGCACATGTCATTGGCAAGAACTCTGAAAAAGAGGCTGAGGTATACAGCCTCTCTGAACTAAAAATTACTAAAATTTAATTTAGAAGGAATTTACACACTTGAAGCTGATGTTGTTGTAGTCATAGCTTCAAACTTGATAAAAATTCATAAATATTTTATAAATTGGAAGCATTTTATTTATACATTTAAAAGGTTATGATCATAGCTTTAACTTTTAACATTTTAAGAAGTCTGAGATATCATTTTGACTAAGAGGGTAAGGGGTAAATTCACTGGTAATTATGTGACTGGTTCTTGCTAAGTATGTCTTGGAAGGAGGAAAAGGGTTTAGTCAGTGAGATGGAGGGCAGCCCTGGTGAGATGGTAGACCAGTGCTTCAGGTGGCAGAAATGAGGGGAGAGAGGAGAAGGGTTAGAGTCATACTGTCATCTTCCTTGGTGAGTTTTGACTGGTGATCCTGCAGGTGTATTATTGCATTGCTCAGAATATAATTTTCTGTGAAGCAAGAGTCTTGCTGCCTGTCTTGGAATGCTGTTGGAAAGAGTAGAATTAGAAAATGTAGGTTAAGTGCTTGGCACACGAGTGGTCATAAAACATTGGTGCTTTTAATGTTTTCCCTTCATAGTAGCAAAACTCAACTGGGAGAGATTTTGTATTTCTGCTTCCATTCTGAGAGGACCTTGGTAATATCTGGAAATATTTTTGGTTGTTGCACTGGGGAGAAGTGCTATTCATGCCTGGCAGGTGGAAGCCAGTGTAGGCCACACATTCTGCATGCACAGGACAGCCCCCTCAGCAAATAACTAATGAGTCCAAAAGGCTTACAGTGCCAAGGTTGAGAGGCCCTGCTCCATAGCATGGCAGTGAAGCATTTTCCAGCATCCCCTGCTACCGTGTTTGGTTATTTCAGCAGAGATCGGAGCAAGTAGAGGCATGTATTAAAGCAGAAAAAAAAAAATAACACATTGGAGACCAGCAGTCTTCAAAATGATGAAATTTTAAATTCTGAATACCATATTCACTTTAATCATATGAAGTTAGCAGTAATGAATGCACTGTGTTTACTTACAAATCAAAGTTAGTGACAGCAAACCCCAGAAAAGAACAAAGAGACTAGGAAATACTCTGCAGACCCGGAAAGGTAAAAATGTTACACGCTCTTACTCCTTTTTTGATCATTAAATAGATCTATTTCACTATGGAATTGGGGACTCCAGCAGTTGGCTTCAAGAAAAAGATTACAATATTATATATCTAACCTGTGTGCCTTTTCCTCAAGAAAATCAGGCATTAGAATCCAAGCCCTGGCACTTTGGGGACATTTAAACTTCCAACACAGGTATGTTCATAACACTAAACACCTTGAGATGCCATGCCCCCTACCAGAAAGTGACAATTAGGGAGATGGAAAGAGGGAGAGTGTGTGTGTGTGTGGGGCTGCGTATGCATGTTTGTGTGCATGTGTGATTTCTCTTGTGAGCACACGTGTCTGCTTGGAGATGGTGCGTATGCCATCATTCAAATTGGTGGCAGCTCACTTTACCAATAATTTGGAACAATGGTAGGAAGGACAGGGATCTCTTTTTTAAAAAATAGAGAGCTACCTGTAGGCATAGTTTGATTTCCCTATGATTCCAGCGAAGCAGTCAGACAAATTCTTAGTTTCTTCTTGGACTTTAGAACTTCACACAAAGTTCGTAAGAAACTAAAGTAAGAATCAAGGTGAAAGAAGAGAGTAAAATTTTTAATGGGTAAGTATTACTCATGAGGAAGAGCTTCTTTTGAAAATTGATAGATACATAGAGAAGCCCTAAGGTAACTGACACAAAAAAAGAAAAGCAGATGTTAGGTGTTTTCAAGGAGAATCAGAAGACAGCAGAATCCAGCAGCTCTGCTTTTCACTTAGTTCTGAGATGAAGGCACATAGAACAATGATCTGTTAGGGCCCTAAACCTGGCCTACCGGTAGCCTTAATATGGGTGTTGCTGGCACCCTTCTGGCAAGAGAGACTTGCTTTGTGCTGCATGTTTGGATTTAAATGTCTTTTCAGACCAGGTCCCATTTTGATCTTTCCTTTGCTTATTAGAGTTGAGATTCCAATGAACAGAAATGTATTACCTGAGCCCTCCATATAGAGACTTCACGTTAGTCTAGTATTAAATGTTCATTGTTCTCATTGTGCGAACTTGTAAAAATCAGCTTTTCAATGCTTTACTTTATTAATCTGTGAAATGTGTTTTATTATTCATGGTGGCAATCCTATAGATTGGTTTATGGGGATTCAATGTGAAGCTCTGAGCACCATGTCTAGTACATATGAATGACCCTACACATTAGTTTTTATAGTCCTTATTGTTAATATTATTTGTAATATCACTATAATTTATAACTTCTAATTACCTCTCTATATGGGACAGTACATGTCATCCAAACATTCTCCAAATATTTGTGGCTATACTATGACATTACTCAGATTTCTAGGCATTGAAATTGCATGCTGAAATGCTGTTGTCAAGGAGCTTGTAGCTAGGGAGGCAGGCAGGCGTGGGAGCATCTCATGCTCATAACATATGGCTAGCATTGTAGAGATACCGTGGAAGGACTCTTATGGAGGTTTACCTGAACTGCGTCATGCTGTACAAATAAAAATCAACCAGAAGTGGTCAGGTGTGATATAATACGGTATTGGAGGGGACAACATGAAGTTAAACTTAGATGTCATCTGCAGTGATCTTCCCTGCCATCAGTTCCTGTATGACAGCCTCAATTACTTGTTAGCAAGCACAGTAAGGGCCCCTCTCTTTTGCTTTCCTGATATAACATTCCTCACTTGACATGTAAGACCCCATTATTTGTTGTTATTATCATTATCATCAGGTCATACAGATATGGAAACAGGGCACCGAAATTGTAACCCTCATGCCTAAGAGCTCTGAGTTACTGTCACAGTCAGGGTTTAAAACTACCCAGCCTTACTCCAGTCTCTGCTTGTGTAATCTACTTGACCAATATAAAACACTGATGAAGTAACTGCTCCATAGGTTTTAACAATGGCCACAGAAATCAAACCCAGTTTTTTCTGGCGTCAATGACCCATTTGTCAGAGAGACTTCTGAGGTTTGGTGCAGTGGGTAAACCATCTGTTGAGGAGTTAACAGGCCAGGGCTGTTCTATACCTTGAAGAGCTAGTGGAGAGTCTCTGAAGTCCTTGCCTGTACCAGCCGGGCTCCCTCATAGAATGCAAAAAATGTGAGAGGGCCTGTCAGTCTGCATCAGCAGTGGCTCTGAAGCCATCATACCTGTGATACCCTTTACATCCTCAGCTGGTATAAGTGATCTGCACAGGCAGATCAACATAGCACACGCATGGCGAAGCAGAGACGTCACGACTCCTCAAGGGTGTGTTCATTCTGCATTCCTCTAAGTGTTGCAAGATTTAGCAAATGAAAACACAGGACACCCAGTTACACTGAAATTTCAGATGAACAAAAAATAGTTTGTTTTGGTATCAGTCCCATGAAATATTTGTGACATATTTATGCTAAAAAATGATTTGTTGTTTATCTGAAATTCCCATTTAACTGGGCCTCCTATATTTGGCAGCTCCACACTGAGCTTTGAGAGGGGGAAGCAGAACAAATGTGGTCTGGAAAGGATGCAAGGATGCCTTGATAATTTGAGCCAGATTGGTAGACGGTCAGGAAATACCTGCGTTATAAATGTTTTTGCATTCAGCGTTTTATATACAGAGTGCCCTCCCCAAAGTAACTTCCAGTCTAGTGGAGTAGTCAAGAGGGTAAGAGACAATTGTGGAGAATGTGGCCAGGGCTCGTGTGGATTGTTTCTGTCTCTTCAGATCCATGCCTTGCTCTGCCCCTGCCCTGATCTGCCTACTCTAGTGACAACATTCCAGGTGTGTGCTCAGGCCTGGGTCAATTAGCTATTGGATAGGCTCCTTCATGGGGGCACTAGTGAGAGATCAGGTTGCTGGAAGATTAGGGAAGCCGGGAAAATGCTCCTTTTCCTCCACTGGGAGTCTCATCTCTTTGAGCTTCCAGCTACCTCCAGAACCTTGCTATGCACCAGGGGCCACAGGCCCCTATCTGTGTGACAGGTGTTTCTCCAGGCCACGAGCAGAACAGCCTCCTTTCTCGTATCACCATTCCCTGCTTAGCCTTCCAGAACTTCTATCACCCAGACAGCTCTCTGTATTAAATTCCCACTGCTTTAAACATCCTGCCTTAGACTGGTGTCTGTTTTCCTAGTGGGCCCTGATCATGAAAGTATTATAACTGTGACATGGACAGGAGAAGTATAGCTTCTGAAACAGGAGGCACTGGAGTCTTCAACTCAAGATGCTGAGAGTGGTTCTAATTTATTCATCTTAGGATGGTCTAAGAACTGTACTGTTTGTGATGATTCTGTCTGTCCACTTTACTGGGCCACAGGATGCTCAGATGTTTGATCAAGCATTATTCTGGGTGTTCAGAGAGGGTGTTTCTGGAAAAGATTACCATATGAATCAGTAGACTGAGTAAAGAGGATTGTACTCCTGGCCCCATGTAGGTGGCCTCATCTAATCAGTTTAAGGCCTGAATAGAACAAAAAGTTGGTTACCTTTAAGCCAGGACATTGCTTTTTTTTTAGTTTTTTCTTTGTTTTCTGTCCTCATACTTGAACATGTACATCATAAGCTCTCTTGGTTCATAGGTCTTTGGACTTGGACTGGAACTACTCCTTTGGCTTACCTTGTTCTCCATCTTGCCAAGGCAGATCTTGGGACTTGTCTGTAATTATACAAGCCAATTTCTTACACTGAATCTTTAATAAAATCCAATACATTTACCTTATTTTAGAAACATTTATTCAACACCTACTATTTTCAAAGCTTTGCGTGCATTGTGTTATTTCCATACTAGGCATTTAGAGAGACAAGGATCCTAGGATTTACACCCTATCATGATACTTTCAAGCCCATGGCTTTGACATATTCCCAATTCCCTTCGGCCACCCAATTAAACGGGTCAGGTACGATAGTTTGATCACACATTAAAAGGTTCTGTCCCTTTTCAAGGCCTTATCAAAGATTTAGTATGTCTTTCTAAATGAACTAGGGAGCCATCCTTTGAAGCATCTGCTCAAAGATTAAGTGTTACCTGTCAAACAGTAGAAGGTAATGATAATACAAAGATTTAAAAAAGAAAAGAAGGAAAGGTCCAAGGGAAATGAAAATGTAACCACCATAGCAGTAAAACTTGGGGTTGTTAAGAGTTACAGACAACATGGGTCTATTTTGTTTATGACTAAATAAAAAGAATCATAATAAATATAATAATACAGCACATAATTATTATGTGTTCAGCCCTACATTGCTTTGTCTTATTCTATAACTATTTTATTTGTATTTGTTTACTATTTATAATTTCCTTAAATACAATATCCTCAGTTTCTTTTAAATACTAGTGTGTAGAGAAAAAGAGACACTTTATCTATATGTCTCATCTCCTTTGTTTGTAAAAACCTAGAGCCTGCATGAACTGAATTTTTAATTTGTTCACTCAATTTAGAAGGAGTCCAGTTACAGAGTCCTTGTATGAGTTAAAGAGAACAGATAGAAAGATGCTTACTGCACAGGACCTGCCCTGGAGGAGATTCTCCCCTATTGGTGAAGACACTTAGAGATAGTAATGACAAGATGTCCTGTGTGCGTGATAAAGTGTGTGTGTATGTGTGTGTGTGTGTGTGTGTGTGTGTGTGAGATAGAGACACAGAGGAGGGTGATTTGCTTCAGCTTTGTGTGTGTGTGTGGTGAGGTGCTGCAGAAGAACACTAAGCTCTTTTTCTTTGAGGTTATTCCCAAATCTTCAAAGATGGAAACTAGCCAGATAAAGAGGGGGCAAAGTCATTTTGAGAAAGATATTCTCAAGCTGAAGTGAGAAATAGTCAAGTTTTGGTTCACTTTGGGTGTTGAAGATAACTTGCAAACCAGGATGTGGTGGAAGATGACATTGAAAAAAGGTGCACTGGCAATCAGATATTGCAAAGCTCTGTGACCCATCATAGTGCTAGGTTATTTGGGTATCACTATGTGGCTGCTGCTTCTTTTTTCTTTTAATTAATTGTGACATGTATCTACTTTGTTTTATGAATAATTATTATGGTGTTTCAAAGTAGAGAAGGAACTACTCTCAAGAAGGCACAAGAAGGAGCTGGATGCCTGGCTATTTTGCTGCTGTATTGATTAGGGTAAAAAGTGAACAGAATCCAAATAGCATGAGGTGTGAAGCAGAGGAGACTAAGAGTACCATGTTTCCTACTTGGTAGCACATGAGATTCTCAGTTCAGATCAGGAGCTGCCAACCCTTGGCAAATGGGGTGCCAATTTCTAGCCCTCCCAAAGGTGCCTGCACTCTACTTTCCAAACTTGATGCTGATTTAATCTCTACATTCTATGTAAACCCTTGCTACTTGAAGTGCGGCCTGCAGAGCAGCAACGATGACATGACAGTGACATTAGACCAGATTGCCATGTGTACATCATCTTAGGTCCCCTTCCTGACTTACTGAATCTGAAACTGAGTTGTAATAGGATCCTCAGGTGACTCATTTGCATAGTAGGATGCCCTGGGGATACAACTCAAATTAACTTAAGTCATATTGTTTGCAGTTTGTTGGCAATCAAAAACAAAGAACTCATCTCAGAAATACATAGAAGAATCAGATCAATTGCAAAACAATTAAAAGTGCTAAAAATCCTAAAAAATGTTGACTCTGAACTATGGATAAAACAGGTATCAGAATGATCTGTGTGGTTCTGTAATTATAAGTTCCATTGAGAAAAGCACAGCTCTTTATTTATTTATGTTTAGTTTTCCTTTTCAAGTTTACTAGCCTTGTTTATTTCCTGGTATATATCAGCAATCAGTTGCAAGGATAGAAAAATTGTTTTTCTCCAAAACAATACTTTCTTTCATCACCATGTACTTCAAGAGGCAAGCATAGTGACCTGGTGACCCTGGAGCTAGTGGTCACATGTGTGACTTCTAAATGAAGAGCTGTCACACATGGAATTCCTGCTCTCCTACAAGCTCTATTATTGGGTGTAGGTGTTTTGTTTGGCAATACATGGATGGTATTCCTGCTGTTGTTTATCTATTATTTATTTATTTGTTTATTTATTTATTCTAATTAGGTATAACTGACAGCAGATGCATTTTGATTCATTGTACACAAATGCAGTACAACTTTTCATTTCTCTGGTTGTACATGATGTAGCATTGCACCATATGTGCAGTCATACATGTATTTAGGGTAATGATGTCCATCTTTCCTGTCCACATGCCCCAATCTCCCACTGTGGAATAACTAATTGGACCATTGTTTAAATTAACATGGGGTGCCATTTTTGATTAAAAAATTTTCTAGCTTTAGTAAACAAGACAGTGACAATTGATACAAGGATAAAAATAGACAAATACAATGAGAGTGACTAAAGACAAACTCACATATTTATATATTGTCAAATGACTTAGACATAAGTTCCTACTCCAATAAACGGTGCCAAATCAGTTAGTTATATGAATCTGTCAGACAAAATAGATCTTAGATATTGATCAGTGAGATCGATCAGATGAAGATCAAATACATGAAGTGAGAAGGATAATAGTCTCTGAACTCAAGGAAAAAGTTTAGAGAATATGGAAGAAAGAATATTTTTAATAATGTTTTTGTTTATTTTAAATAAGTGATAAAGTGTTCCAGGTTCCTTCAAAAATTAACCATATGTTGGCTTTTGGTCCCCAACTTGTCATTCTTTCTGTTCTCACCCTGGAGTTTCATTTACTGCTTCCTTCATTGCTAAATCAAGCCATTCGGGTCTATCTCTCCACCCTGTTTCAGCCCAGATTTTAAGTTTTGGTGTCCAATCATCCTCTCTGGGATAATTCTCCATTTTTCTTATAAATAACTCCAAAAAAGTATACCTTTTTTTCTCTTGTTTTCATGTTGCTGCACATCACCATCTTGCCTGGGAGACATGCACCCTGTTCTGACTTATCTTGGCCTTAGTATTAGGTCTCAAGATAGAGAGGTGCTCTGCACTGAAAGTTCCAGATGGAGCTTCAGAGTATGAGAGTCGATAACTGTAGTGGAAATCTGTGGTAAGTCTGTCAGAAACCTCCGTGGGGACCCAACTCTTGCCTACTTCTCTTAAGTATGTCTGTGGTAGATCAAAGGGTCAAATCTGTTCTTCCCTCAAATAGGACTACACAGCCCCACCTGATTCCATATTTTGGTTATTTGAATATCACCTTGAGCAGGTTTTGAGTGAGGCTCATCCCAATGCCAGGTCCAGTTGAGCCTTACATCTTTCTGGACTCAACTAATTGGGAAATGGAAATTGGAACCTATATCATGTTGGTGGGTTTTAGTATTGGAATTACTATTGGTGCTATTTAAGATAGGCTCTTGATTTTATTCTGTAGTTGCTGAAAAGACTTTGTGTAAATGTAGCATTCCAGAGACCACCACTGAGAAGGAGCAGCCTCCTGATCTTGCAGCTTACAGGAAAAAAAGTAGAATCAAACAGGAGATGGTGAGTGAGCAGAACAAATTCCCTATGAGGCTGCCCTTCAAAAGTCTGTCTAAAATCTAGCCAAGAGCTTTTCATAGCAATTGAAGATCCTGACCAATAATAGAAGCGAAGATGTGAGGGCGATCTGGCTGTGACATCTTTCACCCCATTGATTACCAGGGTTGATTGCTGATATGGCTGGCTAGGCCGGTGTCCCCTTCCTCCCTCACTGCTCCCTGTGCATCCTTCCCGAAGCTTCCAGCTCAGTGGAAGAGGACAACCTTCCCCATAGAGGAAGACCGTTCTTCGGTTAAGGATATACGAGTAGCTGCGCTCCCCTGCTAGAACCTCCAGACAAGCTCTCAAGGAGCGAGTGTGTAATAAAATTTGATTATATGAAGTACAAACTGGTAAATCATAACTACAAGATGGGAGGATAATATGCCTTTTTTTCTTAAACTAAGTTCAGCATTCATAAAATCATAATTTTGGGAGCTATAAAAGAAAGTATACAGGATAAAGAGTTTGTGTAGATAATATCAAATTATGATTATCACAGTTGATCTGATTGTTGAAATTTAGTTTTCTCTGATATTAAAAACCTGTATAATATAGAAAGTGTTTAATGAAAGAAGGACAGGAAAATAAGGGGCATACATTTTATTCATTGAATTAGACTTACACTTAAGTTTTTTCATCTGTAGGGAGATAAATAATTTAGAGGAGAAATATGGTATAGGAACATTGTGTGTCCAAAGTTGATCAAGGGATTCAGCCTGCATTTATGCAAACACACTGCTAATCAAGTATGATCAATATTAAGGATTTTTTTTAAAAGTGCATACTTGGCCCTAATAGTGATATTAAATATATAATAAGCTCTTTAAAATTTAAATTTTTTAACATTTCAAAACAATATCACACATTGTGTTGGTAAACAGACTTAAGTTAATTCTATATATGATTAGACAAAGGTATTTTTTCTTTCAATAATATATCTATTTGTAGATATAAATAGATATGAGTATATATCCATATAGTTTAGTTGAAGTACACTATATGAGGTGGAGATAAGAAAAGCTAAAAATTTAAACAACTTTCTAAGTTGCCTTAATTTCTTCTTCTGATCAATTAACTTTGGCCTAAATAATCCAATTTTATTTTCCAAGCATGTGCATTCTTAAATAATAAACAGTTTCAATTATGCAACAATCATAACCCACTTTTGACTAGAATACCAAGATATTGGGGGGCCGGTTGTAAACTTTAATAATCTAGATAATTACTTCAACTCTTTGTTGGTGAATCTAGCCATAAATTAACCAATTAAATCATATCAGCAGTTCACTTTTTCCTAGCCACAGAACTTACTGGGATAAAAGAAAGAGAGAAACTAGAGAATATATCTAAACATAAATGTCATTCCATTATAGAACCTTATTAAGTGCATTTAAATGTTTTAATTTCTAGCCTTGTGCTGTTCCTAATGAACTCTGCAGGGATTGAAAATGAATTTTTTATTTGGAGGTTTTTGCCTTTTTTGAATTGCAAAAAGCACTCCTCTTGAATTTCCACTAGATAAAATGAAACACATTTTAATATCGCATCAAGCTGGCCTCCTAGGAGACAACTGTCAAAAACTCATGGTATATTTAAATCACTTTAATTACATTTTGCTGAGTGAAAAATAATATGTAAGAAACGGTTTAACTTTATTGTTTAGTCTTTTCCATACAGTTAAGTTATATGCCATCCAAGTAGGATTGAGTCATTCCATTAGGCTGAAGTTCAGGGTGAATGGAGATATATATATATAAAAAGATAGATATGAAAAGAAAGGTTTGTACCAGAATATGAACTTCTCTGAAGTTAGTGTGAAAAGTTTTAATATTCAAGGGCTAATATGACACCTAATAACAAAATAATTTTAATTAACTCATTTAGTTCTTGTAGAGTCAAATACATACTGTGCACTTTATATACATTTTCTCAAGTAATGTTCCCAATAGTTCTTTCAGGCAGGTACTATTATAATCACTATCTTATAGATACAGAAACTGAGGCTTAGAGAATGTAAGGTCCCATAGCAAGTAATAAGTTATATTAGTGGTGGCACTCATTTATAATGTCACGAATCATATTATATTATAAATGCAATGTATGTTTGTCATAGAATCAGACACCATCCATTTAAATACATGGATTGCAAATGATAAAAGCTGAGTTTGTACTGAGACATTTTATGCTTATTGGAGGAAGCTAGCTAGAAGAACATATTTGTACTCTAAAATTGGTGGTGGCAGTCAGAGAATTAGATATGGGGAAGGGAGGATAATGACTCAAGTGTCTGTGATTCTGAAAGACTAGTTGGCTGAGTTGTATCTAAGACCAGTTCTGGGATTCATTAGTGCCTAGGGAGGGGTGAAGGCCTCTGCAGGGAGGAAGGTTCACCATGAGCAAACTTAAGGGACACTGACCCCATCACTGTGGCACTCAGCAATGGAAACAATGCAGCCAGAAACTCTCCCATTCTAATTTAGACCACATCTCCTTTGCCTTTCAGAAGTCCACATTGTCATCATTTGTAAGACGTTTGCCATTTGTACTCTTTTAGACCCAATTTATGCCAGTTACCATGATACTTGTCTGCATCCCCATACTCAATGTCATCTCAGAAACTCCTGTGTAATACTCCTCAGAAAACAGGTCAAGCACTTTCCCTGCATCTGTTGAGATGACCGGGAGATTTTTGTTTATTCTTCTCTTTATAAGGTGTATTGCATTAACTGAGATTGAGATGTCAATTCAACCTTATATTTCTGGGATAAGCTCCACATTGCATAGTACAGAATCATTTTTATATGCTGTTGAATTCAGCTTGGGATTGTTAAGGAGTTTTGTGTTTATGATCATAAGGAAAGTTGATTGTCTTTTAATGTCTCTGTTTGCCTTTAGTGAAAGATAATACTAGTTTCATAGCTTGAGTTGAAAATGTTCCCTTCTCTATTTTAGGAAAGAATTTGTGGATTGATATTATTTTCTTTAAATATTTGATAGAATTCATCAGTGAAATCTTCTGTGCTTTTCTTAGTGAGAAGATTTTTAAAGGACTTATTCAAATTATTTACATGTTACTGTCTTATTCAAATTGTCTATTTTTGCTTGAGATAGTTTTAGTAATTTCATTCTCTTAGGAATGTGTTTACTTCATCTGTGTTATCTATATTACTGGCATAAAGTATTACATAATATGCCTTTATGAACTTTTAATTTCTGTAAGATTGGTAATGGTATTCCTTCTTTAATATTTAAATTATTAGAGCTTACATTTGCACAATTTAAAAAATTGTTTTTAAAAACATTTTTTAGTTTCTTTCATTTTCTTTATTGGTTTTCTGTATTTTATTTCATTGACTTCCAGTGTAATCTTTTTTTTTTTTTTTTTAGAAACTTATTTTTTTTTTTTAGTTATAGATGGACACAATGTCTTTATTTTATTACTTTGTATGTGGTGCTAAGGATCGAACCCAGGGCCTCACGCATGCGAGGCAAGCGCTCTACCGCTGAGCTACAATCTCAGCCCCTTCCAGTGTAATCTTTATTATTCCCTTTCTTCTGCTTGCTTTGTGTTTAGTTTGCTTTTGTTTTTCTCATTCTTTGATCTGCAAATTAATACTCTTTATCTAATTTATCTTTATCTAAAGTTTCCAGGCATTATTTTTTTCAAACTTTTTTCTGCCCCTTCCTTTGTCCTCTTCTTCTCTTTTTGGGTATTGGTATTATTATTATTATTATTATTTTGTGGTGGTACTGGGGATTGAACCCAGAGTCTTGTGCATGTGAGGCAAGCACTCTACCAACTGAGCTATATCCCCAGCCCTGTCCTCTTCTTCTCAATGCAACTTCTTTAGATGTATATAAAGTTATGCATTTTGCTCTGTGATGAATCATTTCAATGGATATTTTTAAGATTTTCTGCTTGATTATGATGTGTGTAGATATGGGTCTTACATTTATCCTACTTGGAGAATCACTGAACTTCTTTGATCTTCAGATTAATGTTCTTTTTCTAATTTGGAAAATTTTCAGGCATTCTTTTTATTAAACTTTCTTATGCCCCTTCCTTTGTTCTTTTCTTCTGGAATTCCCATTATATGTATGCTGGTATGCTTTTTATTTTCTTACATGCCTCTAAAACACTACTCATTTAAGTCTTTGTTGAATTATTTATTCATTATGTTGTCATTATGTTTTCCTTTAATTACTTAAACATAGATTCATTTAGTTCTTTGAACATATTTAACAGTTTCTTTGAGGTCCATCACTAAAGTCGGTATCTGAGAACACTTTGAGAAAGTTTCTACGGACTGCTTTATTATTTTTTTTCTAAATATGCATCATGTTTTCTCGTCTCTTTGAATGTCTCATAATCATTTGCTGAAAACTAAACATTTTAGATAACATTTTGCAATAACTCCAGATTCTAAATTTGTTCCTTTGGAGAGCTGTCATTTTTGTTTTGATAACTTGCCTGAACTAAATCTGTGAAGTCTGTGTTCCCTGCAGTGTGTGTGACCACTGAGGTTTCTGATCAGTTTTCTTGCTTTTATTTCTAGGCTTGGCTTCCTAGGGTTTGCCCCTCTATATAGCTTAGTGCTCTGTCAGAGATTGATCAGAGGTGTCAAACACCTGGACTCGGCATTGTTCCCATCATCTGATGTTGCATTTATGGGGGACTCAGGAGTTGATTCAAATATCAGGCCATATTAAGTCTGCTCTGACTTTTACTTTCTGCTAAAATTTCTTGCATTTCCTTTATGTGTGCATACAGTCTCCATTAAACAGGTATGTATGCGTGGTTTGGACATTTTCCCTTTTGTGACACATATGAGTAGTCTTGGATCAACCTGGGATGTGTTTTGAACTTGTCAAATATCTTAGGGTTGTCTCACCTTTAATTCCATGGTTAGGTCCATTGCTTACTCTAAACAGGATCCATCCTCAGGCTGGTAGGAGTACTATTCGCCCTGTTTGCTCACCATCAAGATTATCTTTCTAAACTGACCACACTCAAAATCAAGTGAACCTGCTCTGGTAATAGAGGAAAAGCTGTGGGTTTCATGGCTTGCCTTGCCTGGTTGAACTAGTGTTGCAACAGAGCTGAAGACTATGCATGTGTGTGTGTGGAGAGGGGTTGGGAAACTTCTGAAGGGAAAGTTCCAAGGCCTAAAAGTCACTTCTGAGCTTATCGATTGCCTTTGGCTAAACTCTAGAGTACTGAAGTGGTTATTTTAAAAATCAGTTTGGTAATGAGTGTTGAACCCAAGGATGCTTAACCACTGAACCACATCCCCAGCCCTTTTCATATTTTATTTGGAAACAGGGTCTCGCTAACTTGCTTAGGGCCTTGCTAAGTTGCTAAAGCTGGCTTTGAACTTATGATTCTCCTGCCTCAGCCTCCCTAGACGCATGTGCCACTGTGCCCAACCTGAAGTGGTTTTTTTTTGCTGTTTTGTTCAGCTTCATAATTACTTTATCTGGACTGAATTCATCAACCTTTCCACTCTGTCATACTGGATGTTTCATCCCATGCATGAACCACATAGTTGTCTCCCTGAAGAAAGGGGCTGTACACTTTGTACCCTAATGTCAGTCAGTATTTATGGACCAGCCCAGGATGAAGGACATGTCCTCTCCAACATTTTCAGGTGTGCTGGCTCCCATCAGCAGGAGGCACTTCCCATAAGAGGGTGGATTTGAATTAGTAGCAGCCAGTACTCAAAACAGCTAGGGATAGTCGCATCATCTAGAGAACAGGATCTGGGTGGGCACCAGTGATGCCTTCTATGTTGATGGAACACTACTCCTTGCCTTAGTTCTCATCACTGGAAAATGTATAGAATATCAACTTGTTTTTTCCCCCATATATCTTGAGAGTAAATATCAACTGATCACAGTCATGATTTAAAAAAGTAGTTTTTACTCTTTTTGTTGTTATAATTATACTTATTTTAGAGACTTCAGGGGTAAAACATAAGAGCTTTATGAGGAAAGAAAGTCTGTTTTTGGGATAGAAAGTATTACAAGAATTATTACAGAAGTACAGCTCAAAAGATCAAAGAAGTACTTCAGGCCAGCTCTGTCTCCCTTTCTCTTCCTTTCTATCTTCCCTTCCCTCCTTCTTCCCTCTATCTCTCATTTCTTCTCTTTATAAACTCAAGTCTACAAATCAAGATCCCTCTTCTCTCCTGAGATAAATGTTGAACTTGTGAATCTTATGATATAAATGAATATATTGTGCTGAATACTTGCTTGAGCTAGAAAGGTTGGGGTATAGATTTTGGGGAGGCAGCTTTCTAATTATGGCCAAGTCACTTAACGTTGAAGGATACATGAATAAAATTGTGTGGTTTGAAAAGGAAAAAAAATCATAAATAAAGATGAGTGTGAATGCTTCATGTTTATCTAGGCATCTACCAAATTCCCACTCATTATCAGGTCCATGTCAGAGCCAGGACTTATACCTCCTCTTGCATATCAGTCCAGCCAACCTCTCTTTATGTTAGCCTTCAATATAAATGGGGCTCCATCTTGCAATATGTGTGTGTGTGTGTGTGTGTGTGTGTGTGTTTATAATTGATATAGTTAAGTAGTTTAGGTAAGCCTACTGGCTGCACAGTTTCCCTTTGGTAGGAAGGAAGGGATAAAGGAGTGGGTGTTTGGTCTTTTTGAAAACTACGTTTTCACTTTATATGTTTTAAGTCATGTGTAGTTTAATGAATAAATTGGTAAATACTAAATCAATTAACAAATGAACAATCAACGGATAATGTCTGGGAACCATTGTTTTAGTTCAAAGCAGGGCTTGTCAAGCCTCTGATGTAGCCCAGGGACACTACAAGGCAGCTTGTAAAAATGGAAGAAAACCATTTTCTGCCTATAATTGGGCAAAACAATATGACTAAAGTTCCAGGCCAGGGAATATTTTTAGGCACAACCAGGAAACAAGCAGATTACTAATTGATCTGATGCCATTTTCCTTGCGGGTCCCATCTTCAACTCATCCTATTGCTCAATGTTTTCAGAAAATCTTAAGAAAGGCAAAAGCAACTCTATTTCAGTGTAAGCCAATCCTGCCTGGGAAGCTTGAATAGTGCACAGATACAAATGCCTATTATAATAATTCCCCACTATATTAGGTATTTCTGCCTTTTAGTGCTGTCTGGCGTGTGTTATTTTATGGTATCTTTTCAATAGCTTTTACTGTTGCACCTTTGGTTTGAAAACAAATCTACCAACCCAAAGGGGGAAAATGCCTGTCCTCTTTGTAATTCATTTAGCAAGTATCATTAGCTGAGAACTTACCCACTAGGGGAAAAGAAACAAGAGTATTTGAAAATGTTTTGTAAGGCTGGAGATACACATCTTATACATACGTCAGCATTATAGACCTCGGGAACTGCAAGCCTTTCCCTAACATGAGTTTGTTCTTCATATACTTTTAAAATCTCACACCTTTTCTGTCTGTTTCTTGTTTGGATCAGGTAAATAGGATAGTAACATATTTACTCAAGCCATGTCAGTTCAAATAAAGAATTCAGAGTCATCTGGGAAATAAACACACACACACACACACACACACACACACACACACACACGTAATTCACTTGAAAGCTCTTATTCTCCTCCCTCTAAAATGCTTCCCCAAATACACATTCAATTTATTTTTCACTGTCCGCTGCTCCCTCGATGGTCTGGTACTGAGGCCACTGGAACTGAGAGAACACTCCTATCAAGCAAGCAACAGCCACCCTTTTCTCCATCACTTAGCTAGTTAAATGCCATTTATTTCCATCTCTCACATCCTAGGATATAATTAAATAAGTGTTTTAAGCTGCAAGTATTAAATTGTATAGGATAAAAGCCTGAAGTATGTTCAGATTTGTGAAGGAGGAAAGAAAAGCCAATGCACAAGAATAATGTTTACAAATTTCTGAAACAAGGCTTGTCAGTAGGATGAAGTTGCTAATACAAGCCATTTTGGACTGAATGGTTTATATCTATTCATAATAACTTGGATTTGCCTCCTGTTAAAATGTCACATGGATAAATGAATAAATTCTAACAGCTGTGACAGGATTATCATTGCTAAGAAACTCCGATACGGTGGATTCATGTGTCAGAGACATTTACTTCGCTGTCTTTCATCCTACATAATCTAAATATTCTCTTCCACACTTAGGAGACTAACAATGAGACATGGATAAAAGCCCCTGATTCTGACATCTTATCCCCCAAGTTAGTTGTTAAATGAGGCAGTTGGTACCAAAAGTCTAATATTTTTCTGAGAAAGTTAGTGGCAGATTTCTGGACGACAACACTGCTCAATGTTTCAATGAAGTTATTCCACAAGCTGGGTGGCATAAATGACAAACTTTATCAGGAATATATCAATAATTTCATTTTTAAAAATACAACATGGAAAAATAGAAAAATGGAGATGTGGGATAGTCAGTGTGGAACAAATCACAAAAATAAACCAAAGCATCCTAAGAAAATAATCTAACCTAAGGGAACTGATTTCTTTCTTTTTCTTTTTTTAAAATTTATTTGTTCTAATCAGTTACACATGACAGCAGAATGTTCTTCAATTCATTGTACACAAATGGAGCACAATTTTTCACTTACTGTCTTTCCTATCCCCATGTCCCTCCCCCTGTTATAAATTAGCATCCAATATCAGAGAAAACACTCAGCCTTTGGTTTTTTTGGGATTGGCTTATAAATGTTAAAGCATTGTATCCAACCAAGCCTTATAATGGTATTTATTTATTCATTTATCCATTCATTTGTTCACTTAATAAGTATCTGTTAGGCACTGAAATTAACACTGGTAATAAAAAGATATGTAGGCAAACAGATCATGCTTCAATGTATAGTTTGTATACAATTGAAACTCTGTGGGAAGTGTCAGAGTTGAGATGAATTTAAGAAAAAGAAGTGACTAAAAGAGGGAGAGATATCTGGAAATCAAAGGGACATCAGTAGAGGAAAGGGACCAAGGAGGGAGAGGGACATGCTGGAGAGTGATATTGACCAAATTATGTTGTTATATTATGTGCATGTATGAATATATAACAACAAATCCTATCATTGTGTATAATTATAATGCACCAATAAAATATGAAAGAAAAAAGAGGAGATAAACTATACTTGGGAGAGTCTAAGAATAAATCATGAGGGATATATTTAAGCCCCATTTTTAAAAATGAGTAGGAATTTGTCAAGTAAATAAAGCAGAGACGCTCTTGCAGGTAGGTGCACTAGCAACAGGAAAGACTTAGGGGCCTTTGAATTCCACAGCCATTGGAATTCAATGCTAGGGATGAAATCTAAGAGTCAAGCTCAGTTTGTGCATCCTTGCCTGAGCCTGTCACTGTCTCTGCTTGAATGATTTCCCCGAGTAGATCAGCTGATAGCATGTCAGGATATTTTAGGTACTAAATATGCCTGTTAAAATAATTTCCCAACAGACAGGTAGAACACTTCCTGGTGGTGATTCCATCTAAGCTGGTACCCAAAAATTAGGTAGTGACTTTTGAAATGCAAAAATGGGAAAAGGCACATCAAGGAGAAAGAAATGCCCTCAGAATAAGCTTGGAGGTGGTGAAGTGTCCAGCCTGTGTGAAAATGTCAGTTAATTAGATGTAACTGAAGCGAGTTTCATCAGCTTCTCTGATCTTCGGTTATGTGAGTAAATGAATGTTCCTTTTGTTTAAGCTAGTTTGGACTAATTATTCTGTAATTACTCTGTCAAAAGCAATTGACAATACTTGGTAGTTGCTAGTATTTAAATGATAATTTTACAGATGTGGGGGAAAAAGGGAACTTACTTAAGATCATACAGTTATTAAAAAGGTAGATAAAGACTGAAATAGAGCCAGGTGTGGTGGTAGAGGCCTGTAATCCCAATGACTAGGAGGCTAAAGTAGGAAGATTAGAAGTTAGAGGCCAGCCTCAGCAATTTAGTGAAAATCTTGCTCAAAAGAAGAGAGAGAGAGAAAAAGAGGGGGAGGAGAGAGAGGGGAAGGAGGGATGGGAGAGAGAGAGAGAGAGAGACTGGGGGATATAGCTCACTAGCATAGTGTCCCTGGGTTGAATCTTCAGTATTGCAAAGAAAAATTTAAAAATGATTGCAATTGAGTACTATTTCCAGAATGTAAGCCTTTACTTGGTGTGCAAATAAACTCTCAATACTTCCATTCCAAAGGAAAATCATGGAGATAATGACTATACCTTAATCATGCTTTTCTCTCACATAATCACTACTACATCATGCAATAGGTATTTATTTAATGCATATACCATTCCTGAATGAAGTCTACCTCCATAAATAATCCTCATTTAATGTGTTCTTGTTACCATGAAATAAAAATGTATTTCTTCCATTTAGTCTTAACCCCAAATATCCTTTCCATCTACCTGTATGCTCTAATTGATTAGTGTAGAGAAAAGTGTTTTGATGTCAACTCTTATTGTGCTTTTGGTCCCTTCAACATTTTTCTTTTATCAGCAAAATCTTCCCCAAATGAGGAAAACAATGAACATTTTATAAACCTGCCTAGGGTTGTAAAATACACATATTCCTTTAATAGTGACAGAGGTATCTTTGGAACTTCCTCCAGAGTGAAATCTACTTCAGAAATTTGCATTTAACAGGCAAACATAATATTGTTGAAGAATACAGAATTACAAATTCATGGGCATTTGGATATTGGGGATTCTTTATAATCCACACATCTATACTTCTAACTATAATTTTTATGGTTATATAGTTGAAATTACCTGAGATGGATAAAGCCAGCATTTTCATTATTAAGTGTATTTGAGGGGTTTGTAACAACTGCTCCATGAAAGCTCTTTATAATTTGAAACTCACACAGGAAGTTTCAGGCCAAATAACTGTGCTTTTTTGCCTTAGGGCATGAATTTGTCATCTCTTGATGTAAATCTCCCAAAGTTGATTGGTCTTAGAAGTATTCATTTTGCACAACATTCAAAAACTCTCCTGCTTTAAAAATGAAAAATTGCAAGTGATTACTTTACAGCCCATTTAATTGCATTTGGAGATTTTCTGCCCCTAAAATGTCTCCTGGATAACCATATTAATGCTCTCCCCAAACACACTTTTGAACAGAGTTTTATTATGGGTAGCACCTGACCTTTCAACATAATTGCATGTGGTCCAAATTAATTGTTCTGTTCTATTGTGCATTGAATAATAGGTATTCTAAGATGAGACTAATTATGCAGATACCTAATAGAGAGGATAATTTTAGAGTGAGCTCTTTTGGGTGCCTGGAATTTAGAAAATAAGGTATAAAATGACACTTAATTAACTACTAAACCAAGTGACAAGACTGACTCCACAGGAGACTTCTAGTCAACACAATTCAAAAATTAGAAGACTCTATCTTAACTGAAATCTGATAAGATAGAACTTACATGCCACACTAAATATTGCCATGAATCAGCATCCTAGTAGAGACGCATTTGATACAGATCTGTTTTAAAAAAATGTTAAAATTTGGTTAACTATTTTATTGATTATTTAGTATAGACTTCATTCATTTATATTTAACTCTGTTGATACCTTTTTAGTGTTATTTCTAGGGATATAATATGGTATTGTATGAAAAACATGAAAGTGCATTTTTTAAACTTATGTGATGCCAATTTGTTGTGTCACTAACTCAGTAATTGTGTAATTGTATTAGTTCATTTTCCATTGCTATAACAAAATACCTGAGGCTGGGAAATATATAAGAAAAGATTTTTATCTAGCTTATGGTTTTGGGGTTTCAAGGGCATGGCTACACCAATGGCTTGGCTATAGTGAGGACTTCATGGTGGAAGGCTTCACAATGGTGCAACAAGTGCCAGAGGGAGAGATCACCTGGTGAGAAACCAGGGAAGGGCCAGTCTTACCCTTTTACAATAGTCTCTCCCCAGCAAGGAATTGTAACAAGGGTCCCTGGAAACTATGTTAGTCCCTTCTGAGGGCAGCACCTGTAAAGACCCAGCGAATTCCCATTAGACATCGCTTCTGAAACTTCTCTACACCACTTGTTCACCCCTTAACATTATCATATTGAAGACCAAGTTTCCAAAACATGAATTCTTGTGGGGACTAGGGGACAAGCCACATCAAAACCATAGCAGTAACTAATTCAATCTACTTGGATTATTTACGCTGTCATTTGAAATGACTTGTGAAGATTCTCCCTTCACTTTGTGAGAAGATTCTCCCTTCACTTTGTGAGAAGTCTCTATTATGGAAACGTAGGAAAAATGGCATGGCACACAGTGTGCCATTCTGTGACGTGCAGGACATGGGGAGAAGGGAAGCTCCTGCCCACCACCCATCCTTCCCTCAAGGTCACTATCCTGACCCAGACAGGCTAAAGCTTCCCCTTAAGCAGACTAAACTTTAAAAAGTTTTCTTCCAAACTTTATACCCTGACTTCCATTCCTTAGAACATTTAGTTTAGAAAAAAATGTTCATTATAAATTTGTCCTCTGCCTCTTTGAGACGGAAGTGAGTCTTTTCAAAAGCCTCTAGCAGGTTTGACAGCCCAGGAATGTTTTTTTTTTTCAAGGACCTCCAAGCCCTTTCTTTAAAATGTAAATATCAGGGGAGATAGCATCTCTTGATAGCAACTGGGAGATCCCAGTTTCTGTAGGAGGGTGGGAGCCTAACCACCTCCTGTGATAAACATATAAGAAAGTTCGTTTCCTGCATTTCTCCTATGTTTCCCGTTCCCACCCCCCTTATGTATTCTTATCCGGGAAATGGACATAGTAATGATGGTTATTTGAGATGGTCATTACTACCCCTGGCACATCTATGAAGACTCTAATGGTGTGACTTTATTTGGTTTGCAATCAGAGAAATGGAAAAACAGAGATCTGGTTATGTACTATGACTTGAAATGCATTTAAATAAAATAATTAAAAAAAAAAAAAAGAAAGTTCGAACCTTTTGGGTAAATCTAGTTAATGAATGCAGGTGGCCTGTGTTCTCCCCCTCGCCTCAGCACTCAGAACTGCTCTTTCGTTTCAGTGAAGTTGAGTTCAGATTTCTCTCCCCAAGTACAACAGCCTTGAATGAAGTCTTCCTTGCCTGCTTAACTTTGTACGATATTTGCTTCTGACAGTCCTTTCTGTCTAAAGGATGCTCTGCTACATACAACCATTTTCAGTCACTTCAGTCTCTTTGTCCAGTAGCTGTGTTGCCAACAGACCCCAGTGTGTTGAAGATGGTATTGATTTAGACATTTTGTTGTGTTCTCCCATGTGTAAGGCACACCATTCTCACCATGCATAATGCACAACATGTCCCAGTTGTTTTGCTAGCTAGAGTCATAAAACTAATGGCCCAAACCTTGGTGTAAAAGAATGAGCATTTGTGATACTCTGAGGATGTACCGTGAACCATTTTATGAGCCTCATACTTTATGACATTTATTTAATCCTGTCAATATTCCTATAAAGTAAGTACCTCTATTGTGTAGTTCTGTAAACGCATAGGTTATTTACTTGCCCCAAATCAATTAGCTGAAAGTATTCAAAAGCAAGGTAGATTTAACCTCAGCTTGAGAATAGGACCTCTAGACATAGATTTGAATCTTATCTTTCTCACTTAGTACTACCTAATTGGTTTACTTACTAAATAACTCCTACTTTACATAAGAGATTACTAAGGTTTTTAAAGTTTCAATTAACTTTTCCAAAGGTGTATACAACTAGTAATTATCTTGTATGATTTTTGTGAGAATAGAATGAAATGGTGTGGGTATATTGACAGAGGTCCTAAATTTGGTAAATAGCCAATAAATGTTAAATATCATGTTTAATGGTGGTAAAAATACACCTTTTCCTCTGAGATTGAAGATGCCACTCGGGGCAGCACAGCTTAACATTCATGGAGTACCAGTATGATTTGTTAATGGAAAGATGGTAGATAAAAACTATCCTTTAGAGAGGAATATCTCATGACTAGAAGCAAATACTTGCACTGAGTGGTTTGAAAAACTTTTGCAAGAGCTAGGTGACAAAGAAGGGTTTGTCAGAGAAATAAGAAGACTTCTAGAGATGAGGGAAATCATTACCCTTTCTGGCTTGTTGAAGTGGGAATTTTCAGGCTGATTTTTGAGCCCAGTTCTGTGAAGCCAAACTCCAAAGTGATACCATTTTCAATAAGATTTTAAGTACTTTAAAATGCAAAAAAATATTATTTTTCACTTTGAAGGGATTAGAAATAACATTTGTTTTAATTGATGGCTAAAAAAGTCCCCTATGTTGATTTAATCCATTTTAACATGTAAATAACTTATAACAATTAACTTTTTTACAGATATTTTGGGACTCAACAACCTAAAATTAGCTTAATTTCAACAATTAGCTAATGACTACATGGCAATTTAAAAGGCATTCAAAGAATCCAGAATATGTCAGCGTATGACATATTAATTTTTTCCTCTGTAACACTTTCTTATGAGTTGGTTAATTAATTCTCTTTCTATAATAAACAAATTATATGTATGTTATGATATTTTAAGATATGGACTCAATTCATTTAATTGTTCATTATCATCTCCGTTTTTTTAGGTTTTGAAACTTTGTTCTTGTTAAGGCAAAGAATAAAATATTAGAAAAGAAAAAGAAAAAATTTGAAGTATTGCTTCAGCTTACCGGAGAATTCTGTTATGATGGTATTACATATGTATTTTTTAGGTGATTAAGTTTGCTTAGTAATTGCCTGTTGTAAGATAATCAGGCACTACCTACGAGAACAAAAGAGTGTGAATTGCTCCTTTCTTTCAGCCCAGGGTACCTTTTGTAATTCACAAAGACAGAAAAGTTCACATTATCTTTCATTGTATTGAAAAACAATAATGTCAGAAGAGATTGAATGTGGAGAGTGAACTTTTCGGCTTTGGGAGAGTTACTTTAAATGCACATCTTAAAACTTTAATTCTGGTGTTGACGTTGTGTGAATGGTCTCCTTGGGAAACGTGATGGAGCTGGATTGGCTACGAGATGATGCATTTCCACAGAGGTCAATTGTGCAATGGCCAGTCGATTTTAATGTAAGCATTCTGCACCTTCTGAAACGATTTCTACTTTAGCTAGGTGAGAAATCTCTCAAGGAACATGAAAATTAACGTAAAAAATCAAGTAGCTTAAGTTTTTAGATATTTTCCTTCTATTTCTCTCCAGCAGAGAACATCATAGGCATTTATTCAGAAAAGGCAACAGATTGCTGAGCCTTGAGTACCCTGAGTACCTTTAGCAACCTCAGGTTGCACAGGAAGATCAGGGGTAAGCTCACAGTGAAATGCACGGTTGAAAAGAATGCTGAAATGGCATTAATAATAATAATAAAAAGCAAGGTAGAAAAAGTATAATTCCATTTTTTGTATTTATTTATTTTTAATAGAGCTTTATAGTTACACATAGTAGTTGGATTCATCCTGATAAATTTATACATGAATGGAAATCGATTTCAATTTGATTCCCCCTCTTCACTTCCCTTTCCTTCCCGTCTTCCCTCCCCTCTCCCACTCTTTCCTGTACTCTCCTTCCTTTTGCTCACCTATTAATTTACATTTCATTGGTTCTATATGCATAAAAAAGCTAGGAAGAAATAGATCAAATTTTTGATGACCTTTATTTCATAGGAAGGTTGGTGATCCATATTCTATTTCTTGAATTTTTCCATATTTTTGACAATGATTATATATGTTTATCATTAGAACTTGCAACAATGTATTACATTTTAACAGAAGATAAAACAATAGAAAACTACTTTCTGTAAATGATATCTCTAGTTACCGTTTTAGGACTGTGATCCAATAAAGATAAAAGACATGAAGATTTCTATTCTTTCCATTTTAATCATATTTCTTAATTCCTGTTATGTGATAGGCAAATAGAATATTAGTAAACATTGACCCTACAGATTTTATTCACATGGAAGATTTTTGACTTTATATACAATTCATACATAAATGCACATATACCCACAGAGTCAGTCCTCATTATTAGTGGATTTTGTATTTGTGAATTCATATACTGGCTAAAATGTATTTATAACCTCCAAATCAATTCATGGTCATTGGACATGCATATATGCATGCATCGGTCACACAGAAATGGATATAGGCAAAGTGGCAAAAAAGGTTGAGTAGCGTTTTTTGAGGTCTCATACTGTGAAAAACTGTCATTACTGTGATCTATTTAGTGCCATCTATCTTGCAGTTTTGTGCTTTCTGATGACTTTGCTGTTTACAGCCGTCCTCAAGCATAACGATGAAGTGGTATCTAGGTTTGTGAGTGCAAGAAGGCTGTGGGGTGCCTTACAGAGAAAGTACAAGTGTTAGATAAGTTAGTTCAGGCATCAGTTATAATGCTGTTGGTTGTGCATTCAGTGTTCATGAATCAATGTTGTATATTAAATAAGGTGTCGTTAGAAAGAAATGCAAATAAAATGAGGTTATATATTTATCAGTTGATGAAAATGTTGTGAGAAGAGGCTCATAGAAAACTAACTTGAATTTCCCCTGGAAGCAATGGTTTAGTATTTGCTAATTCAGTTTTATGCTGACTTTATAGAACATAACTGCCTCAGATAGGAAGAATTACATATAATCAGCATATACAATTTTGTTCAATTTTTATATTAATGTAATTCACATATAATTTAGAAATATATATTTATTTATACACACACAGACACACAGACACACTCCATTTCACATGTTCAGTTTTTCTCCTTTTCAAGTTTTCCTGGTTCACATGCAATACAATGATTTATATTTGGTTTTTCAATTACTGACAATTGAAAGGTGCATGCATAGTAGAGTCCTTACACCAGCCCTTTTTCACTTGCAGAAACTGCAGAAGAATGTCACATTCAAAAATTTGAACTCAGGAACCAACAATGATGACCATTATGGTTTGGATATGAGGTGTCCCCTAAAAGCCCCTACATTAATGCAGAAATAGTCAAAAGTCAATGATTAGATGATGAGCTGCAACCTAATCAGTTCATCCTTGTTTCAGTCGCGTAATTGCATGGTAACTGTAGGCAGGTGGGATGTGGCTGGAGGAGGTGAGTCACTGGGGGCGTGTCCTGGAAGGGTTCATCTTCCCTGTGACTCTTCCCACCCCTTCTGTGCTTCTGGGCCTCCATGAATGGAGCAGTACTCTTCCGCTACACCCTTCTGCCATGAGGCTCTGCCTGATGTTGGGCCCAGAACAATAGAGTTGGCCCACCATGGACTAAACCTCTGAAACTGTGAGCTAAAAGAAACTTTTCTTCCTCTGATTTGTTCTTGTCAGGTATTTCAGTCACAGTGAGGAAGAGCTGACTAACTTAATAACAATAATGCTAATGTCCAAGCTTCAGATATATTTTTTGTGTGTGTATATGCTGGGACTTGGCCATCTAGGGATAGATGACTTGCACTAAGAGGTTCAGGGCTTAATTGGAAAACATAATATTGAAAAAAGTGAATTGATAACACTGCATAATAATGCAGAAAGTCTACATCAGTAGATAACCAGGAAAGTGCTACGGATTATGTTGTAGTTTGAATAATTTTCTATATTCGCTTATGAAATTTTGGATACCTATATTTCAGAGGTCTAGTGTGTATTCTTCATAAAAATATGTGGGCCTTTGTGTTTTCATCCAACCAATATCTACAGGAGGCCCAAGAAGAAGGAAGAGGAAGTGTATCTGCAAGCAGGGATTAGAACAAATGTCTGTGCCGTGTTCTATTCTGACCCTGAAATACTGGAGCAAAGGTTGAAAACTAAGGATGAGTATTCTAGGTAGAAGAACATGCAGAAAAAATGTGCAGAGACATGAATAAATGGGAGAGTGAGAGGATCTTAGAATTGCAAATTGTTCACCCTGTGTAATAGTATACTGATCCTGAGTCCATGGAAAAAGCTGTGAAAGAACTGTGCAAACCAACAAAGGCCTTCCTGTCACCAGCCTTGTTCTTTATGTAGAAAGGCCTGTGGAGCTGCTGCAGAGCCCTAAGCAAGCAAACTTGGTGAGATTTCATTTCAAAAATCTGGCCACTATGTACAGGAGGCAGGGACAAAGAGACCACTGAAGGGTCTATTTCAGGAGTGGGCAGGAGCTAATCTTAGCTTTGATTGTCCCAGTTCCAGGACACTTCTGTTTTCCCTATGGGTTCCCACTACCTCTCCAGGCTCCCACAGGGCCTCCTCTGTCCCTCCTCTCTGTCCCCATTGTCCTTGCTCCTGAAGTTCTTGAGGTACCCACAGTCCTCTCAAAGCAGCCCACATAGGCTGAGAGAAATGCCCAAGCTTGTTATGGATTCGGGGCCAAATAATTGAATCTTTCTGTAGATATAACCCCAAATGAGAGCAGAATATAAAGTCTTTATGTCCTTTATTCATCTAGTCAACAAACATTTGTTAAGTGCCAATATGTACCAAATATTGGATTAAGCAACTAATAAATGAGCAGTGGCTCAATATAGAGAAATCTCACTCCTAATTGAGTTTATTTTCCAGTAGGAAAAACAAAACAATTACATTTTGTTATTTGTGTCATGAAGAAAATAAACAGGATGGTGGTTTGATTGCAAATTAAAAAGAGAGGCTTTTTCTAAACAGAGAGGTCAGGGAAGCTCTCTCTGAGAAGATATGTTCAAGCAAGACCTGTAGGATGAGAAAAAAATCAGATACAAAGAATTGGGAGAAAAGAATTCCTGGACTGGGCAGAGTGGTATATGCCTAGTGGTACAGCCATAGTGGCTGGGGAGGCTGGGACAGGAGGATTGCCAAGTTCAAAGCCGGCCTCGGAGCCGGGCGCGGTGGCTCAAGCCTGTAATCCCAGCACTTAGGGAGGCTGAGACAGGAGAATCGCGGGTTCAAAGCCAGCCTCAGCAATGGCGAGGCTGCTAAGCAACTCAGTGAGACCCTGTCTCTACATAAAACACAAAATAGTGCTGGGGATGTGGCTCAGGGGTCGAGTGCCCTTGAGTTCAATCCCTGGTACCA
>CM053414.1:23022150-23133785 GCA_028644305.1 Xerus rutilus | reverse complement strand
AAAAAAAAAAGCCAGCCTCGGCAACTTAGCAAGGCCCTTAACAATTTAGCAAGACCTTGTCTCTAAATAAAATATCAAAAAGGCCTGGGGATATGGCGCAGTGGTTAGATGCCCCTGGATTCAATCCCCAGTACCCAAAAAAAAAAAAAAAAAAAAAAATCTTGGGAAGTGGTACAGAAAGCATCAATACTTTTCAACTTAGGATATACTTAGAATTCCATTTTTTCTTTATAATTATCATTTGCAGTTTTAGTTTGTTTTCTCTCACAATAATCTATGCAAGAGTTGGTATATTCTTTAAAATCTCAGGGGGGAAGGGGCATGGGGATAGCAAAGGTGGTGGAATATGATGGTCATAATAACCCTAACTTTATGTATGACTGCATATATATTGTGATTCTATACAACTTACAACTAGAGAATTGATATCCTCTATCTACGTATAATGAATCAACTTGCACTGTTAACGTGTAAGCCTAAATAAAAAAATTTAAAAAAAAATCTAATTCAAAAGATAAAATAGCTTCACTTTAAAATTATGTGACCTATTCATTGACATAAAGCAGCTTTTTGATTTTTTTATGCACTTGTATATGGATTAATATCAGAAATGATTCTACCTTTGAATTTACAACGATTCTGTGTTGTACTGAGAATTCCTCTGGAAATAATAAAAATAGCAGTATATGGCATTAATAGAATCTCTACTGGTTCCAGATACTATTATACATACCAACATACTAACTCATTTAATGTTATTCACAATTGGATTATAAGTATGCCATTTTATGACTGAAGCCCAGAGAAATTATGTAATTTGTCAGGGTCACACAGTGATTAAATGTCAGTGCTCTGAGTAGAGACCATGCAATTTCCTTTCAGAATCCACCTTTCTGATCAAATAGTAAATATTTCCTGTTTACAATCACATAAATTCTAGTACCAACACCATTCTTCTATTAAACTAAAATTTTCCAGAATTTCAGGAGAATAATCAACATAGTGGATAGAATTTCTTCGCTTGTATTTTTTCCTCTTTTATTCTTTCTTCTAATATTGGACTGTAAAATATCTTGTTTCTATTAGTAAAAGTTCAATAGATATCAATAGCCAGACACTATGCTAAACACTTTCTATGATTTATTAAGCCTTACAATCATTCTTTGACAGAGTTGCTATTGATATTTCCTGGGCTTGAATTTTGGCTTTGCCAATAATAACTGTATGACCATGGACAAAGGGTTTAATTTTTGTGTGTCAGGTTTTTCATTTGCAAAATGCGGTCTGATTTCAGAGCTTGTGGCCTTAATCACTTGCTTCCTACCTCCCAGTAACCTAGGATGGTACTGATTACATAAAAATAATGTTTTAATTATAGTAAAGTTTAACATTTTGTAACTTATGGTGTTCTTCAGAGCATCATAATTTCCAATTGCTCTTCAAATGGAAAGGTTAGAGAAGCACTGATCTAGTATCTTTTATGAAAATGGCTTCCTCAAATCCAGGACTTGTGTCACTGAGAAGCAGTGAACCTTTAACCTGAGTTATTCCTACTTTTAAAGCCTTGTAATTACTATCTGAATGTACTGAGCATGAGCTGAACCACACAAAATAAAATATTTTCATTTTTCAGCATTTTAAATTGAAGAGCAGATAATGTTCATTTGTCGGTAATACCAATCTCAAACCTATAGCAAAACAATCAAAATGTAAAATGCCAAATCCAATTATATAACCCAGAATGCAATTTTATTTCATTTTTTAGTTGAGTTATATCTGTGCAATTTAAATAACCAGACCATGGTATTTTAATGGGCTATTTGGCTTACCCAATGGCTAAGTCAATGAACTGCAAAAAATTGACTCTTTATTATGGCCCATGAAACCAAGTCGACCTTGAATATAAATAGACAATTTCTCTTTTGGTGCTAGAGTAAGAAGCAAATATTCTTCATATATGGAGAAGCTGATTCAACAAATTATGTTTAATCTGATTTTTAAAATTATGTATACATGTATAAAACTTTGTTGTTCTGTCTACTGTATATGTTTTACTAATTCATTTGGCTAACAGTTATTGAACTCCCATTATCTACCCAGTAATATGTTAAGTGCTTCTACCTCTGCCAACTGGAACGATGCAATCCGCACAGCCATTCTCTTCTAAGGGGTTTTCTCTTTGGTAGAGGAGGAAACTGAGTCTCAGGAAAGGTATTTAACATCTACAAGTTGTCATATACATTAGTGAGGAACCAACTTACAGCTCAGCATTCTGCATTATTTTTAATCTCAAACCACCCTGAGAGGTTTTTTAAAACCTCAGCACCACTGATTAGATTGTTTCTAAAATATTTACTTTCAAATTTGATCTCTAGAGAATCTTTTCCCATTAGGATCATCCTTTTATTTTTTTCTTTTTTTAAAATATGTTTTTTCCTCTCAAATAACTGAAACTGGTTGCTTCATGTAATGTTCTTCAAGAATTTGCACTTAGGCGTCTTCTCGTTTCCATATGTGGACTCTCTGGGTGTCTTGAATACTGCCTCACATTTAATTACTATCTGGAGGCTGGTAATTTCCAACTGATCATTTCTTGCTCAGATAAGTTCTGTATGTGTATCTCTAGCAGACCACTAGATGTTCAAAGGAGCTCAAAGCATGTCAATTAATGAGCACTTTAAGTATTCCCAGAAAGTAACCATGCCCATCTCAGTGGCCAATCTAGTCCCCTTCTATTTGAGAAGTCAAATGCAAGTCTTCCATCCTACACAAGAACCTGGGCTTTAACCTTGACACCTTATGACTCTCACTGAGTTCTGTCCATTCTGTTTCCTGTCTGCTAGCAAGTCCTTCTTGCAGGTGCATAGACCCAGTTCTTGCAGGGCATCCCTTGTGTATGTTTTTATTTGCCCTCAAACTCATCCTTGTGTCTTTTAAGACTTGCTTTTCACCTCTAGTCTGTTCTAGTCCAACAGGAAATTTCCTTTGAAAATCAAATAGTCACACCTGCTCTTCACTAGTCTTTGAATGGGTTATGATTACTTTCAGAATAACATCTTCATATGGGTGGAGGCTGATTCAACAAATTTGATTTAATGTGATTTTAAAAATCATATACACATGTATGAAATAACTAAATAAAACTTTTTGTTGTTCTGTCCACTATATGTTTTACTAACTCATTTGGCTAACATTTATTGAACTCCCGTTATATATCCAATGTGAATATTGAATATGGGTTGCTGGTCCCTTCATAATCTAATGCTTTCTCTCCTCCCTGATCTCCTCTCTTGCCTTTCTTTCTATCATGCTTGGATCTATCCATATAGTATGCTTTATCAAAGAAACTTTATTTCCATCTCCTCCCAGAGTTTTGCATGTGTGTGTAAAACCCTCTTCCCTCCTTTCCCCCTTTCTGCTTAACTCCAAAACATCTTTTAAATTTTAGTATAAATGTCAGCTGCTCTTCAGATGGATCCATAATCACTCTGCCTTGATCAGGTATCAGTCTTTCCCTTATGTCATCCTAAATTTCCCCTATTGGAGTATCTAGGGCACAGCATTATAATCACATATATTCTTGTTTTATCTCCACCTAGAATGTGAGCTTCCAGGAAAGCAGAGACTCACTTGTTTGGTCCATAGTCATCTCTCTCTCCCCATCCTTCCCTCTCTCTCTCTGTCTTTCCCTCTCTCCCTCTCATCTCTCTCTTCTTCCCCTTCCTCCCTGCTTGTATACATGTATCTATTGAATCACTAACACAATTAGTTGTGCACAAATAATTTACCTTCCTCACTCATCATTCTGCCCTAACACTGTTTGCATTACTAAAACAGCAAGGGATTTTAGAGTTGGGAAGGATCTTATTTTAAATGCATTTTATCTGACTTCCAGGCAATTCTGTCACTTACTTTTTATATAAACTTTAAGACACATCGTTTGCTCTCCCTGCAATTTAGGAGACATCTGTTTAAATCCCTCTAGATTAGGTTCCTTCACTGTCTCTGATTCTAGGTTACTTTAGAAGTGGCCTCAAATCATTCATATGCTTTTAGCATATGTTGAGGGGGAAAAAAGAAAAAGTTATGACTTTGTGTCCATACATAATGTAGTCACTTCACTTTTATTTTGGTCAACATTATTTTTGATAATTTTATTAATCTTTTGAAATGAAACCTGCAATAAAACGTTCAATTTCAAACACTGAAGTTTATTCTTATTTTGTTATGTTTAAATATTTTCTTGACCACAGACAATAGGCATGGGATGGTTAATAAGCAGGGTTGACTGAGCATATGGCCAACTTGGTCATGTATTTGCAGAGAACTATGTTTTAAGGTACACTTTTAAAAAATTAACTTTGTTCGGAAAAGCATCTGTTGCCTGTTTGTGAAACAGATAGCAGTATTTTTATTCACTATTAACCTTTACTGTATCAGGAATAATTACAAAGATGCCTTTTCCAATTCACACTAGTAAGTGAAGATGTGAATTACTCTTTGGCCAACAGTTTATACTAAAGAGAGTCCAGGGATAATTGACCACTAGAATTTTCTCCTAAATCAAACAAACCAATCCTTCAAATATAAAATTAATCATTTCATTGATATTGGCCTTCAGTCCTCACTCCATTAAATCTCTAAATTCATGCTAGGGATGGCAAAGGAAGCAAATTAAAATGGGATTCATATAAAATGAGAAAGATAAAAGTGTGCCTTCTGAAAAAGCAATTTAATCTTAATAAATTATTTTTAATGTTCTTTTTTCAATAAGGCATCACATTGACCATAAAATGAAGTGTGAAAGGGCACTGGTTGAGGAAACTGAGTTACAAAGAGACCACTGCACCCGTGAACACTCATACCTGCAATAATTTGCTTCATAAATTTTTATGGTGTATTTTACATTTTTTAAGAAAGCAAATATTCCCAACAGGGTCATAATTAGAATTCTGACAGTGTGAGAACAACTAAAGGGAAATTATATTTGACCTCCAGAGTATTTAGCTAAATAGTTTTAAATAGAAACGTGCACTTTGTTGAAGATGGATTAGTGTCGACATATAAGAGGTTCTTTGAAGGGAAGTCCCTGCTCTTGGATAGTCCACACTTGCAAACATAGACTCCCACCAGAGTTGAGTGTCAATTAAGAAGACCTGGGAAATGAGCTGGTTTGCCTAGGAGATTTTTGAAGTACTGAAATAAAAGGCCTCAATCTTTAAATGTCAAATTTTAGTATGTACCATATGCTAACCCCTTCTAGAAATATTATTTTTTCAGTACTTTATCTCTGTAGGTTGCGAAGCCAAAGCTCTCACTAAGAGAAATCTCCTCAAGACACATTCTGCATTTAACAAGACTTTTTTCCCCTGCATTTTGATTGTGTGTGTGTGTGTGTGTGTGTGTGTGTGTAGAATACTCTCTGCTGTAATACTTTGAGGATGTTTTCCTGAAAGATAGGATGGAGCTCATTTAGTTATCAAGATCCAGGCAGTATTCATAAAAGACGTGCCCACTTAATGTAGCCAGCTTCTATTACCTCTTGGAACCTAGTAATGCCTCTGGATTGTTGAGGACAGTGCCCGGCACACTGTAGTTGTTCATTAAATAACAGTCTTTGTGTTATAGTGGTTTCATATATGTGCTGTATGATGAGGTCTAGGCTAGTAGGGAACACCAGGGTTAAGTGTTCTGATCAGGATCATAAATGGAGATCACAGCCTTCCTTAGCCAGCAAATCTACTGGCAGAATGAGCAGGTGAATTAAACAGGAGTGTGTCCAATAGATCTGTTCTCTGCTGATTCTATTGTTAAAAGAAAAGCATCTCGAAATAGCATCTGGTCTGTGTCAGTTGCAGAAGTTCATAATTTCCTGTTGGAGACACTTTACTTTCTTTTAGTTATGAGAACAATAATTTAAAGAGCCCTCATCATAGATCAGGGAATTCCAGGATCTGGAACTTTTCTGACTTGATCACAAATGTCACTCTCTGTGACTCCAGGTGTGCAAAGTTGTGAAAGCATTGGATACTTTGTGGAGGTAGGAATTGAAAGCATATGTTCTTCTTTCTGGGCTTCACCACAAGCCTAGTTCTATAGTCAATTAGGATAGCTTCAACCAAAATTATTGACAGAGATATTCATCAGGGGTATCAGATGCATAGACTGGATCACCTGGAACAGCTCAAGGACCTAGAGCTCCTGGAGGAAGTGATTTTAACCCAACATGAGATTAGTAGGATCATTTCTTTGGTAATGAGCCATCTTGGTACAACTGGGCATGGTGAGGTATAGTTGGGAATGTTAATGCCTTGAAGATCCTCACTTGGAAGTGCCAGCTTGCAGCAGCCTTCTACAAGTTAACTCTGGGGGTGGAGCTCTTACCTCACATCTTACCTTGCAGGACTGTCCAGAAACTTGTACCCAGGACCCTTTTTTGGAAGTAGAAAAAAAAAATCTCTCAGATCAAAAGATGCAACTGTGAAAATCAAAGTGTAGTGAGCTGATCATACCCTTTGCTGAGCATTTGGAACCATGACAAACTTCGGACCAAGTCCCAGGTTCCTTCTAAGATTCAAAAAGTGGAGAAGACTCAAAAGTTAGGACAAGGACTCATTTCTGATAAGGCTCATGAGAGTTGGAACAATTAATTAGGAAATAAAAAAGGAATGGATATTCAGCACAAGATGTACCTTTCAGAAATCTTGTTATATCCAAACGTCCTACAACATCTCCTTTTTGTGGTCTCCAGGCATATCAAACTCAACAATGTGGAATTTACATCTATCCCGATAGCTAACAACTGACTATTTTGCTTCAGTTTCTTATCTCCATTATTTTTTTCCTGCAACATCCTTGTGGGCACCTGGACCAGAAAGCTTTGAGTCATTTTAAATGTTTGTCTTTTTCTATTTTCTATTTCACATTACTCAATCATGATTTCTAGCAATTCTTAATCTCAAAAGTGTCTCAGATTCACTGTGTCCACTCCATCCCTGTCACTAGTACTACAGTGTGATCTGTGTTAGGTTTCAGTTTTGACTTTTGCAATAATTTTCTAAGTGAATTTTATAAGTTCAAGGAACATTTAATTCTATTTTCAACTTTCCAGCCCCAAATTACATGCTTTTCTTTATAAATATATATTTTCTTTGTATATACACACATGTATACATGCGCATGTGTGCATACACGTGTTATGAATATATATGACCATATAAACTTTCAGTGGCATAATTAACACTTCTTCCAGGAAGAAGTCCAAAATCTCTTGTGGAATACACAGACCCTTCAAGAAGCTGAACTTCACCTGCTTCTGCCACTCAACTAAGAGTCTTGTATGAAGGATCAAATTTATTCATTTAAAAAAAAATCAACTCACAGAATTGAGTATTTTGTATATAGTAGTGAATACTTAAATATTTATTAAAATTGCACTGACAATTTGTATGGGAAACAATAAAGCTGAGTCTTGATAGTGTTCAAGTCCATTGTATAATAATTGTCTTTGGTGCCATTTCTGACCTGTGATGTGATTGTAGGTACCCTGGAGAAATTCTCCTCATGCCTTCTCTCTCTCTGTTGGTAAAGATTATACCCGCTGTTACTTTATTCCAGAAACGGGATAACCTTCTGCCTTGTTTTTTGTGTGGAGTGACCCCGTGGCTCTGACCCTTTAAACAGTAGAAGTATCCTGGTGTTTTCACTCAGCAGTGGATCGTGATATTTAGAAATCCCTTCGGCGAGCACCTTTGATTCTCCAGGGATGCCCATAATAAATATTTGCATTATTAAAAGAGTTATGAGCACAGTATAAAAAAAATGAGTACACAAGGAAGTCACCACTTGGCTTTTGATTAGGTCTGCCCAAATGAAAAATGAATGAATGTGCAATTAATAATAAATGTCCTTGTGTTCTTGTTTTAATTTTAACTCATCAGAGGATGTTAAAATTAAAGTGGAGCCAACTTTTGCTTTGCTGTTTTATTAAAGGCAGAACGTGGCCCTCATGTAGCCAATTCATGAAGCATCATAAAACATAATATTCTCATATCTGTATTGCCACTTATTAGCTACTAACTTCATGCATTTTATTTATTCTCTATTTGCCTCAGTGTCTTCATTTATAAACAGAGATCATATGTATATCATAGATTTCATGACAACATCAAATAAAATTGTTCACCTGATATATAATATTCACCAAATATATATTATGGTGACAATTTTATTTGAGCCTGATAGTGAGTTAGGCAGTCTAGTCTAGTTTTGCTTTTAATTTTAGAGATGAAGTAATATTTTCCTCTCACAGAATTGAAGTGATCTGTCAGAGAACACTTAGCTTTTCGAAATCCCACTATAGGTTTTTTTTTTTTTCAGTTGAGGAGAACATGTCAGGGAAATCGCTTTCTATACTGTCGAGCCTCCAAAGAAGGGGGAGGTGAATCTTATATCTGTAGCTATTGATTGATAAATGAGTGGAATTTCATAATTCCTGCTTCCCTGACTTTTCTTTCATCCATTGACTGACATGACTACATCTTTATTTTTCATCAGTAATATACTTTCTAGACCGGTCTGAATTTCCATGTATCAGTATCAGCAACTTAGTGATTGGTCCTTGTTAATCCAATGCTAAAATCTTCTATCCTCAGAAAAATGACCTTTTCTAAAAGATCCTGCCAATTTGTCAGCATCTCATCAGGATCCAGAGTTCTTGGTCTTTCCCTCTGTGACAAGATTTTATGGGGTGTAAAATTTTCCCATGAGACAGAGCCAGGTGGCCAAGAACTCATCATTAGTTTAGATAAGTATTTAACATTATAAAAACTGTCTAATGTGGTTCCTTAGGGATGAGATATGATGGATGGGGGGCAGATCCTTCCTGTTTAAAATGTATGGATGCCTATAGAAGAAGTTATCTCCTATATCAGAAGGAGTTATTCTGGCAGTGTCCATTAAGAGAACCTCTCACCTTATGACATTTTATTTTTTCCTACATCCTCAGTTTTCAAGCTTTAACTCACAAGACTGTGAAACTTTGGAGAACAAGTAGATATTTTCTTATCCCTATACTGATTAGCAGTGTGTGGGCCACAAATGTTGCTTTCAGGATTGATGAATAGATGAACACTTCGGAGTCTGTTGCTCCTTTGAGTTAGGGTTGCATTCTCTACCTTTTCACAATATTTCACATGGGAATTTGGGAAAGAGGAATTGGTGTCAGAAGGATCCTTTTCTTGACACTCATAACTTCTCATGCAGCTCATGAGTTACCTGCTTATAGAGACTCTGGTTCTGTTCCAAAATAGTGAGCCTGTGTAAATGTGCACAAGAACGGAATCCCTGTGCCTTCCCCAATATGGGTGGTCTGGGCAGGTGTGAAAACATCATTGTTCTAGTTCCTTATGTTTGTTAGAGGACAATAAGGCCCAGATTGTTGAAGTGATGCTTTAATACTGTATTGTATAGCCAGGAATGAGGGGTTGAAATGCTCTGGATAGAATGGATAGGTTCTGTCCCATAGGAAAAGACAAAAAATAAATTACTGTGGCCATAAATATTTATAAAGGTACAGATAACTGGGTGCAGTGGTGTACCTTTGTAATCCCAGCTACTTGAGAGGCTGAGACAGGGAGATTTCAAATTTGAGTCCTATCTCAATGGGCAATTTAGCAGAATCCAGTCTTTAAAAAAAGGCTGGAGGAGGGGGCGCTGGGAATATAACTCAGTGGTAGAGCACTTTCCCAGCATGCACATCAACCTGGTTTTAATCCCTAGTAAAAAAAAAAAAAATCCTATCAGAGGAAGGATGTCTTACTTTTTAAAAATGGAAACTAGTAAAAGCCTCTATTTGTGGAAGGAAGGCATGTATCCTGCTGAAAAATTTTGGATTTTTTCTATCTCTGTGCCATACCCCTTCACTATTAGGAGGCATGAGCATAGAGTTTTATATAGTGCTTGGTCATGCTATTATTTTTTTTAAAAATAGTCTTTAAAATGAATTTTTCACAGCTCTCTGCTAGATAGCAGTGCTAATGACATGGTGCACAGAGGGGTGGTGGACGAGGTAGGTCAGGTCCCCTGTGAGGGCAAGTCTTCTCCTACCCAGATGCAAATGAAGAGGCCTAACAGCCAGAGACAGAAAGGTGCTGCCCAGGTGCTTTCCATCTACAGTTTCAAGAGGAACACAATCAAGTCTTCTCCTGCATGTGAAATCTCTTCCCTTCCTATTGGAAACTATTTGGCCATTTTTCAGATGAAAGTTGAAATGTCACAGGCATTCTCTGAAAAGGATCAGAAAACCACCATCTTCCAGCAATTAAATGCCAGCATCGGGGTTAGGTGGTCAGGATCTGAAAGGGAATAATTAATTCAATGCTTCTGACTTCAGCACTGAGGAACAAGGGGCTCAGAAGAGGAGGGACTGAAACAAAAAGGAAGGAGAAGCCAAGTGTGGTGGCCACACCTGTAATCCTAGTGGCTGGGGAGGCTGAGGCAGGAGGATCGCAAGTTCAAAGCCAGCCTTAGCAAAAGTGAGGTGCTAAGCAACTCAGTGGGTCCCTGCCTCTAAATAAAATACAAAAAAGGGCTGCGGATGTGGCTCAGTGGCTAAATGCCCCGAGTTCAATCCCCGCTACCAAAAAAAAAAAAAAAAGGAAGAAGAAAAGGAAGAGGAATGAAAAAGGCGGGGTGGGGTACGGAAGAGAAAAAGAGGGAGGAGAGAAAGAAAGAGAAAGGGAGGGGAAAAAGAGAAAGACAAGAAGAAAGATGGAGAAGAAAAGGAACAAGCAGGCCACAAATAGAGGAGTTTTAATGCAGAAAAACACCAGAAAAAAGAATGCTAGCTTGACTCTAATTAGTGTGGGGAAAAAAAAAGAAACATTAATGAAGTGAACATTTTCACCCTTTTTGGAAAAATATTTTAAAAAGAGGCAATACCAATTGAAAGAGGCAATACAGTTGAAATTGGAGCTGTTTACAAGACAAACTAAGTCACGTGTGAGCCATGCTATCCAGCGTTCCAACACCCAGTCTTGCACCGTATTGTGTATCCACTTAAGAAAAACTGGCTCCAATTAGGGATCTCCTGTCGAGCATCTTATTTATCAGCTTCCAGAACAGCTGTGAGCCATTCAGGATGCCACCAGTTTTTCCTCATTACACTCTCCTTAGAATTACAGATGTGCCTGGCTCATCCCTAGGGAGCCACATTCTAGTAAACACATCCTTCTATGTTTCGGGGCTTCTCTGAGAAATAAGCTTGTGAACACAGGCGGACATGGTCAGTTGAAGTAGCCTTAACAGATTTAAAGCTGTAAATACCCCCGTAATATCTTGGGAAAGGAAAGCTGGATAATGAAAGGGATTTATAGCATGTGTGGACGAACAGAGGGAGCCAGTTTAAATGACACATTTTTGTTTTTAATCAGCTTTCCCAAACAAGTTATACTGGGAATTTGTGACAGAGAAGCCACTCCTGGAAGTTATGTGCTTTACTGTCACAATTTTATTTAATCAGGAAAAAACAAGGGCAAATAAATAGGAATGAATGAATCAACTTAGCTCAAGTAATATACATATTTTTTGTTTTGATAGTACAAACAACTGTATTTTAAGATCTTGTACAGTGATCTTGTACACTCCAGGACAATGGCTTAGTAGGAAATGCATATATTTAGCAAACAATCGTAATCTTATTTGCTTTCTTCTCCCCTGCCCCTACTACTTGCTCTCAAGAGTAATTCATTCTAAGTGTTAAGGAACAACAGTCATCGTTGCATTTATTCTGGATAAAAATGGAAGGTTCTTATGTTGGCAGCCATGGAAGTATCTGAAGAAAAGAAACATCTAAAATCTAAGAATCATTTTTAAGATTTATTGAGAAGGAAAAATGTGGCCACAATGCAATCGATGTTGATCTCTGATTGATCTCACTGCACCCCCAGGCAGATGTCCTCACCATTTTGTCTGAGTCATGTGACCTGTGGTGACCAAAGGGATGTCTGGTATAAAGTGAGATATGATAAATACTTACACATTGGGGGCTAGTTTTTCTGATGCTCTTGGGAACCTGGACACAACCTATGAAGAATCCCAGGCTGACTTGCAGGTAACTGCTGACCCACTAAGGATTCCAGCAGAGATTAACAGAGCCATTGCAGACCAGGATGAACAGCAGATCCTTAAGAAACCCTAGATACATGAATAATTGTTGTCTTAAGCCAGTGGGTCTTGGGGTCTTATTCTCAAAAGCAAAAGCTAACTTATATGAAAAACCAGCTAATGAACTGGACTGGGATGTATATTTGAATCAAATATCTATGTTTAGAATCTATCATTTCCCAGATGCTGTGCAAAGTCTTGGAAAACAAGACAATATTCCTTCTTTCAGTTTGTACTGGAAAACAGTGTTACCAGAAATGCCATTAAGGGTTATAAATTCAGACATGCATTGCCTAACAATGGGGGTTCAATCTGGGGAATGTGTGGATAGGTGATTTCCTCATTGTGTGGACCATAAAGTGAATTTACACAAGCCTAGCTGTTTTAGGTCAATCATTCAACATGTCTTCATGCATTCGAGAGATGGGGTAAACACGAGATGTACCAGGACACTGCAGGTGTGATGTGGCATACAGTTTTCAGTCAATATTTATTTTTAAATAAGTGGGTAAATACTCTAAAATAATGTTATGGTTTAGATAAGAGTTGTCTCCCAAAAGCTCATGTGTGGGACAATGCAAAACTGTTTGGAGGTGAAATGATTAGATTATGAAACTTTTAACTTAATTGGTGGATTAATCCACTTACATAGATTAACTGGGTGGTAACTGTAGGCAGGTTAGGTGTGGTTGAAGGACATAGATCTCTGGGAGTGTGCTTTAGGGGTTTATATTTTGTCCTTGGAAAGCAGAATTCTTGTTGCTTCCGGGTTGCTATGTTCTGAGTTTCTTTCCTCTGCCACGCACTTCCACCATGATGTTCTGTCTCACCTTAGGTCTAGAGCTATGGAGTCAGTTGACCATGGACTGAACCTCTGAAACCATGAGCCAAAAGAAATTTTCATCCTCTAAGTTTTTCTTGCCAAGTCTTTCAATCACAGTGACACAAAGCTAAGACAAATAACTGTAAAAATTATAATATAGTAAATATACAAACCAGCAATATATTTGCTTATCATTATTATAGGCTGTACGTAATTACGTGCATGACACTCTTACACCACTAGGGGTCCTGCAGGGTATTTTTACATCAGCATCACCATAAGCCAGTGAGTAATGTACTACAATTTGACAACAGCTACATTGTCACTAGGGGATAGAAAATTTTTGCCTCCATTATAATGTTATGGGGCCATCATTGCATATGTGGTCCATCATGGACTGAAATGTCATTATGCTATGCATGACTGCATTATACAAACAAAAAAAATGAGGGGGGCTGGATTACCGAGGTGGGATAGCTGATCCCAGCCCGGCAATGTGCAAAGCTTCCAAAGTAGAGCCTTGATGAGTGATGGTGAGGGCAGAGGGAAGGGGTGCAGAGTAAAGAACACACTAAAAGCCTGGAGGTGGGACTGAGCATTGTCTGTTTGAAGAAAATAAGAGGTTGAGAGCCAGCTCTAGAACTAGCTTTCTACTGTCAGACCCTTTATGACCATCCACTGAGCCTCACTCCAGGAACTTACTGCTGCATTGATAAAGGTCTGGAAAACTTGCTTAAATTTTCCTTGTGGTGTGTGAATGCCAAAGAGACTGTGAGCGACACGTAGGCAAGTGAATGCAGCTGATCATGTTGGGAGATTCGTAACATCACTTTAGATGAGTAGTAAACCCTGGGGCATCACATATCCATGTTTGAATGTCCTTGCCCAACCAATGGCAATTGTACAGGGAAATGCAGCGCAGAACAGCATAAGTGTCAGAAATGTGCTCGCTGACGTGTGTCGACCATGGATAGGCGCTGAAGTACTGGCAATTGAATTGCCTTGAGATCTTTACAATATTATTTTAAGGATAAGAAAATATCATTAGGGCATAAAGTATCAATTTAAAGTCATCAATTGGAAGGTGATATTTATAACTATAATTGCATCTGATGTGTAGTCATAATAACACTAACTTGATTGGCCATATACCTTCTGTTAATTGATTTCTAGAGCAGAGATCAGATTGGAAGTGTCTCATCATGCCATCTTGATTTAGGAACCTCAGCCTCTCACTACCACTGCACCACCATTTTAAATATTTGTCAACTCATTTAATTTGAATGTCTTTTGATTTCCATTTCCTATTCTACATTTTTTAACATTATCCTTTATTTGCAAGAGGTAACACTAAAGGTAAGTTTGCCCATTTTGGTCATTTGATGCTAATAAGTAGATTTATCTGGGAACAATGACTGGCATTCACTAAAAACTGATTTCTTATCAAACTTCCTAATTCTATATGCAAACTTCAGTTTTGGAAGTTTAAAAATGCCTCTATTTCTAAGGTTTTGGAATATTTCTAAGGTTTTGGAATTAAAAATGCCTCTACCAGAATAAACACAATAATGGTGTTTTTTAATTACTTCCTGCTATTTCTTTTGTGATTTAAAGTTTATGAGGAAATGTCCCTTACACACTCTTGAGTGCAACTCATGGTATCCCTGAGTGACAAGCATCACACCCTTGACTCTACCTGTTTCTCATATGAGAGATGAACACTGAAAAGGTAGCATAACATGGTCAAATAGTCTGGATACTTCATAATCAGAAGTCAAATCTAGTTGTTTAATCTTGGACAAGTAGCCCAGAGTCCCTGGGACACAGGCACATTTTATAGGTAATTAAACAAATGTTTAAGGAGGAGAGCCCAGCTGGAGTGCTCTAGCCCCACATCCTCATGCTCAGTATTCTCTGGGAGCATCTTCGGTGCACCAAAGCCCTCTCGTTGTCCGGCAGTGTCTTTGGACTATGGTGACGAACCAGCCTGGGAATGAAACTTGGAGCTGCGGAAGCTGGTTTTCTCCATTGAAGACTGTTTCCTTATTGAAATCTTCTAGACCGAGTTGAACCAATTGATAAAACGCTCACTTCTGCCTTTATTTTATATCCAGCTAGGAGATCAGAAGTAAACAGTCATTATTAACAATGCTTTATTTTAGTCTCAACCCTTAAGGATTTCTGAATTTTATTCATGTAGTGATTTTCATCTGGGGGCGATTTTGCTCCCTCCCCCAGGGCACCTTTGGCAATGTTTGGCCACATTTCTGGATGTCTCAACTGTGTGTGTAAGGGCAGTGTTCTGTTGATCTCAAGTGAGTAGAGGCCAGATATAGTGCTAAAGATTAAATGATACATAGGACACGCCCACAATAAACAATTACCTAGCCCTCAATGTTAGTGGTGCCGAGGTTTACAAAACTTTCTTTGGGGATTTTTTTTTGAAGGAGGGTACAAGGGATTGAACTCAAGGGCACTCAACCACTGAGTCACATCCCCAGCCCTATTTTGTATTTTATTTAGAGTCAGAATCTCATTGAGTTACTTAGCACCTTGCCACTGCTGAGGCTGGTTTTGAACTTGAGATCCTCCTGCCTCAGCCTCCCAAGATGCTGAGATTACAGGCATGCACCATCATGTCTGGCTTCTTTAGGGATTTTTAAAATCCCTATCTAATAACAAAGGTATACATGTTCATAAAGCATGAAGTCAAAATTATGCATAATCCAATACAAGAGATAACTTATTAATAGTTTTTCTCTCTTACTATTAGGATTACTATTCCTCTTCATGTCTATTTACACATTTTTAAAATGGGGATTATTGCATGCATATTTGGTAACCTATTTTGCAATATGTAGTTTACTATACCTTAAACACCATCCCATATCGCTAAATAATTTCTGCAAGAGTAATCTGGAATATGGTGCTCCAGTTTATTTTTTCCACATAATTTACATATGTAAATTTTTCCTACCTAATTTTTCTCTACATAATTTAGCTGATTTACCTTGGTTTGATTTTTGGTGATTTCCAAATAAATAATATTAATTTTTCATAAAACTAAAGGTTATTTTCTCAGGATAAAATCCAGTGGCCAAAGTATGTTCACTTTTCTTTCCTTCATTCATGATTTGAATTTTCACACTTTATGCTTTGAAGTGTTTATTAGAGTTTCTTCCCACCAAGCCCATATAGAGAATCTGTTTGTCACCTCCTTGGCATCCTGGACAAAGTACCACGTCTTAAAGTAAAAACCAGTTTATTTTCTCCCACTCTGTAGGCTCTCTCTTCATGTTATTATTATTATTTTTTTGGTACTGGGGATTGAACTCAGGGGTGTTCAACCATTGAGCCACATCCTCAGCCCTATTTTGTATTTTATTTAGAGATGGGGGTCTCACTGAGTTGATTAGTGACTAGCCGTTGCTGAGGCTGGCTTTGAATTTGCGATTCTCCTGTCTCAGCCTCCCGAGCCGCTGGGTCTCTTCATGTTACTGTTCGTTTCCTTGCTGAGAAACTTTTTAGTTTGAATCCATCCCATTTATTGATTCTTGATTTTACTTCTTGCACTTTAGGGGTCTTGTTAAGGAAGTCACTTCCTAAGCAAACATGGTGAAGATTTCTTCTATTAGACACAGAGTCTTTGTTCCAGTACCCAAGTCACTCCTTGGTTTATACCCAAAGAAATTAAAATCAATATACTATAGTGATACAGCCACATCAATGTTTATAGCAGCACAATTCACAATAACTAAACTATGGAACAAACCTAGGTGCCCTTCAACAGGTGAATGGATAAAGAAAATGTGGTATACAACACAATGGAATATTACTCAGTCTTAAAGAAGAATGAAATTATGGCATTTGCCAGTAAATAGATGGAGCTGGATAATACCATGCTAAACAAAATAAGCCAATCCCAAAAAACCAATGGCCAAATATTTTCTCTTATATGTGGATGCTGATCCATAATGAGTGGGGGGCAAGGGAAGAATGGAGGAACTTTGGATTGGGCAGAGGGGAGTGAGGAGAGAGGAAGGAGTATGGGGGTAGGAAAGATAGTGGAATGAGACAGACATTATTACCCTATGTACATGTATGATTACATGAATGGTGTAACTCTACATCATGTATAATCAGAAGAATGAGAAGTTATACTCCATTTATGTATGATGTGTCAAAATGCATTCTACTGTCATGTGTAACTCATTAGAACAAATTTTAAAAATGAGTTTATTTTACTTTAGTTTTTAAAGTCTGTTCTTTTTAGATACACAAGACAGTAGAATGTATTTTGACATAGTATACATGTGTGGAGTATAACTTATTCTAATTAGGATCCCATTCTTGTGGTTGAACATGATGTGGAGTTTCACTGGTCATGAATTCATATGTGAACATGGGAAAGTTATGTCCAGTTCATTATACTGTCTTTCCTATTCCCACAGCCTTCCCTTCATTTCCCTTTGTCTAATCCAATGAACTTCTATTCTTTCTCCCCACCCCTTTATTGCATGTTAACATTTACAAATCAGAGAGAATATTTGGCCTTTGGGTTTTTGGAACTGGCTTATTTGATAGTTTCCAGTTCCGTCAATTTTCCAGCATATACCATAATTGACACATAATAATTATAGATAGGTATGGGATACAACATAATATTTTGAAATATGTATACATTGTATTATAATTTGTTTAGGGTAATTAGCATATTTGTCACCTTAAACATTTATCCTTTGCTTCGGGTGAGATCATTCAAAACCCTCTCATTATGGTTTGGATCTGGAATGTCCCCCAAAGGCTCAAGTGTGTAAGGCTTGGGAAGTGATTAGATCATGGGGGCTCTGACCTGGTCAGTGGAATTAATCTACTGATGGAGTTATACTTTGATGACAGTATTGGCGGGGGTGGGGGTGGAAGCTATGGGAAGTGGGCCTACTTGGAGGAATTAGCTCCCTATTAAGGTGCCCTGGAAGGAAGGGTATTCTTTGAACCTGGCCCTTCCTCCATCTCTTTCTCTGCTTCCTGCCCACTATGAGGTGAGCAGCTCTGCTCCACCACATCCTCTCTGTCATGATGTTCACCACAGATCCATCGCAATGGAGCCAGCTGACCATGGACTGAAATCTTGAAACCGTGAACCCAAATACATGTTTTCTCCTTTAAGTTGTTTTTCTCAGGTGTTTGCCATAGTGATGAAAAACTGACTGACTTACCTCTCCTCTAGCTTTGTTCAAATACACACTGCATTATTGTTAGCTTTAGTTGCCCTACTGGGAATTAGAAAACATTATTATTCTTTATTTATTATTCTTTCTAACTGTAATATTGTACCCCTTGACCGGCCTTTCTCCTCCCCTACCCAGCCTCTGGTAACCATCCATTGCATTCTCAGATCCTAAGAAAACAGTTTTTTAGATTCCACATGAAAGAGCTTATGCAGAATTTGGATTTCTGTGCTGGGTTTATTTCATTTAACATAATGTTCTCCAGGTTTATCCATGTTGTTGCCAATGACAGAATTGTATCTTTTATTATGACTGAATAGTATGCCATTGGGTACATGTACCACGTTTCTTTATCTCTTCAGCTCCTGATCAACCCTTGGATTGATTCCATATCTTGGCTATTGTGCATAGTTCTGTTCTATACATGAAAGTGTAGGTATCTCTTTGGTATATTGTTTTAGTTTCCAAGTAGCGGGAATGCTGAATCATATTGTGGTTCTATTTTTAATTTTTTGAGGAACCTCCATAGTGGAAAACCATTATTTTTGAAATTTCATTTTTCCTATTAAAAAGTGATGCATAACCAAAGAATATGCTTAGAGGCCTTTTCTGAACTGGTAGAGACCATTCAATATTTCAAAAGCAGCATCCCTTTGGTCCCTTGAGGTCCTCCCTTAAAGAAATTATTGATTTATGTCATCAAAAACCAAGTATTCAAGAAGAAGTCTCAGACCCTGACTAAAGGCAAAGTATGTGGGATTCCCAGGAGTCCCATCTGTAAAAGGATCATTGATTTTTGACCTTTTGGGATGTTTCATCTCTCTCTCTTTTGCTTCTTTTTAAAAATTCCCCTAATGTTTTATTATGTGCATGGATAACATGAAGAGGAAGAGAAGAAAACTGAGGGCTTAATAACAGAATTTCCTTGCTTTTCAATTGGTGCATGTTAAGGACCTCTCGGGGGCATATTAAAGTTTAAAATTTTTAAACAAACAGTAATCACTATGTCCAGGTAGAAGTTCTTCTCCACTAATCAGTACACATACCTTCTTTGTTTCTGCTTGATTGTATCGAAACACTTTAAGTAAGCAAAGGAAAGCTTCTGAGAGGCAATTCATTAATACAGTACCTATGTTCACATAAAGATCTTCATGTCAAAAGCATTAGACATAGTCCCCAAATTAGGATCTAATTTATGTATAAGATTTTAATGATCCAGGTCTAGATTTTTCAAAAGTTGCTTTAATGTCTTCTCTCCTAACTATGCTTTGAAGATTTGGAGGATGCTAGAGAGCTATCTACTTTGCACACACTAACTTTCGTATTTTAGGCATCTGAGGATAAGTAAAATCTCACATTGGTACTAACTAAAGGCTGTAAAAATGTCACTTTTGAAACATGTGTCAAAGCTAATGGAGAAAAAAAGAGGACCAATTTCCCCTATCCGTTTGAAAATACTTTTTTTCCCTTATACATGTACGTGATGTATTCATCAGGTTTTGATGTATAACAGCCGACCTGAAGATCTCAGTGGCTCAGAGAACAAACATATATTTGATTGTTTAAAAAATATGCATGACCTCTGATGCTTGCTGGCCCTGGTTCTAGGCTTCAGTTTGGGTTCAGAGCTGTTCTACCTGTTTGCTCGTTCACCTTGGATCTGCAGCCACCTGAGACAAATTTTCCTCAGGACAGATGGCAAAAGTGTGCAAGGCCAAGCCAAGCACACAGCTCATTTTAAGCCTCTGCTCCTGTCATGTCTCCTAACAGTCCTTTCAAAAGCAGGTCAAGTGGCCAAGACTAACATCAATGGGAAATATGCTTTGCTTTCTCTATTCCACTGTGCAGAGGCAAAGGAAATTTAAATTACTTCTCTAATAATTTAATTCATACCTAGTCCTACATTATGCTGTCTTTCTTTGCCTTACACGGGTTTCTGTTTTAAAAACATTATCATCTGTTCATGTGCCGGTTCATGTGTCTCTGTTAAACAATGATATTCTCCAGGAAGAAATCTTATGTTATTCTTAGCATAATATTTATAGAAGACATTTATGAACTAGGTGCTATTAAAGCAATGGTTCAAGAAATAAATTTAATAAAATAATTCTAATAACACATTGAAGAGTTCGTCAAAAGGATGAGCAGACTTATATTTCATGTCTTACCTGAAACATGTAATACAAACATTTCCTAAACATGAAGCATTTGAAAAGCACATGTTTATAATACTATAGGTATTGTCATTTCAATGAGTCCCTTTCAATCTGTCGTCAATAAGATTAATGTGAATGATAGTGAAAACGTATAAATGGGATTTTATAACCACAATTCCTTGAATTATTTTAACTCACATTATCCTGAGTTTTACTTCTGTGGTATTTGTATATAATCACTTTACAAGAGAAACTACTGAAGAAAGGAAGCAGGAAGCCATTGAGTAAAAAGAGTACTTCCTAACTCTAAGACCCTTCACTGTAGCTCTTTCCTGGGGACATGAGTAGTCATCTTGGGATATTAAAATTCTTTGTGGTTTTCAGGTTCTTGGTTACAAGAGTGATCAGTTACCTAACAATTCTGAATGCAGGAAGAAAATGGAAAAATATTTTATTTTATATTTCTTTAAGTGCTTTATCAACCATATTTGGAAAAGAAAGACACGTATATTGTCATTACTGTTGGAGACTTAAATGGGCACACAAAACACCATTCAAACACACACACATACACTACATACACACACACAGAGCTACCTGTGTTTGTTTGTCTGTTGATCCTAACACAAATGGAAGTATTCTGAGAAGAAATACCAAAAAGGGAAATGCACAGTAAACCTCCACCACCTCTTAAAATGTATTCGTCTTCATACATGTCAGAATTTGGGGAAGGGAATTGTGAATAATAGTCTTGCTACGTCAGACTTAAATTACCAGGAACCATCAAAACCATCCATCCCTGTGAGCCTCAGAGGCAGTTGTGGGGATCCACACACAATCTATATTTATAGCTCATAAAAATTATGGCTTCTAGAAGCAAACTTGAGTCCTATCTCCATTACGTCTTGTACATTTTCAAAAGATTTTGTGATCTTGTGTTAAATTCTCTGAGCCTTTGTTTTTTTTATCCTTAAAATGATCAAAAAGGGCCATTGTAAGGATTTATAAAAATATCTAGAGCACCTAGTTTGATGTGTGGCAGCAAGTCAAGTTCCAGATAAATTCTGCTTCCCAGAATGGTCACATAGGATTACAACAAAATTTTTAAATCTGTCAAATTACATTAATAGTTTTAGCACTAAACACACAAAATCATCTCTGTCTGAGGATATTTACTGCTAATAAACAAATATACTAGTGATTGAACACTCATCGTTTAACATAACTTTGTAAATAGATCATGAAAATCAGGAAGAATATTTTAGTTTATATTGTATAAACTATAATTCATTTGTATTGTATAAACATTCATTTCATGGGCATTCAGGATGAGTGTATTTCCAAGCCTTCCCTGTGGTTATCTCAGGATCATATGTTTAGGTTCTGACCGAAGCAACAGGAGTAGAAGCATATTCCCCTTGCAGCAAAAAAACTCTGGGCTTTGGAGTTAGAAATTCATCAATTACTGGCTGGCACAGTGGTACATGCCTATATTCCCAGTGAATGGGGAGGCTGAGGCAAGAGGATCGCAAGTTCAAGGCCAGCCTCAGTAACTTAGTGAGGCCTTCAGCAATTTAGCAAGGCCATCTGCAATTTATAGAGACCCTGTCTCAAAAATAAAAAATAAAGAGGACTGGGGATATAGCTCAGTGATAAAGCACCTGTGGGGTCATTACCAAGTACAAAAAAAAAAAAGGACATTGTCAACTATTGGCTGTGTACCTCAGAAAAACAAATTCACCAAACTTGATTTCCTAATTGCTAATGATGTACATTTATTGAAAAATACTGGGTTCCAGGCACTGTATGAAACCTGTGAATGTGTTTATTCATTATTTATGAGTTCCCTAATAAGATGTTAGCCACTGTGTGGAGCCCTGAATATAGGGGAGCAAATGATACTGCTACATCTCAATTATCTACCAGAAAGAGAAAACATGGTTTTATCCTTCGTGTGGCTTTCTCATTTTTAAATTAGATATTAATAACAAGTAGGTAAAAGGGATTCTGGGAGAGATAAAACTAAAATGAGATAGGTATTTACCTAGGGTTAAAAGAGATGTCCTCTCTAGTGAGGCATTGAGACTTGATGGGTGAAATACAACTCAGCAAAGAACATTCTGGACATGGAAGACAGCATGTTTGATAGTTACACAAAGGCTCTTTATTCCTTAAAATGAACCTTAAAATATGGATGCTATTCCATCATGAGAAAACCATTCTGATTCTTATAATTCTGTATAAAGCTGTTGGATTCCTCAAGGCATTGGTAGATTCTAAGTGCTATTAGCAGCTTTGAATATTTCATTAACCTTTTGGAAGCTTTGTTTCCTCATTTGGATTCTCCGTAAACGTTAGTTTTCTTCTAACCTTTGTTCCTCATTGTTCAATCTGGGCATGTTGAAATAGAAGGTGAGGCCTTAGAAGGAAGAGAGGCAATGTGAATTAAGTCACTGAAAGCCATTTATTCCATTTAGTGCACATAATTGCCCAGGAATATTGTTTTATTATATGACAAATTTTGCTTGTGTTTACACAAGCAAAGAAGGTTGTCTAGTTTAGATGAGTTTAACTAGATGCACATCAATCTTATTTATTTTTGTGGGCATTCAGGATGAGTGTATTTCCAGGCCTTCCCTGTAGTTATCTCAGGATCATATGTTTAGGTTCTGACCGAAGCAACAGGAGTAGAAGCATATTCCCCTTGCAGGCTTGGCCATAAACTCATCTACTTGATTATCCACACTCATGTTTCTTCATTCCACGGCAACTGTAGAGGTCAAGTGTAATGGATGGTGCTCAGGAGGAGCCTGAATCCCTAAGTTACCACTGGGAGAAAAGCCAACAGGAGAGGTATTCTCTGTCACATGGGCAACAAATGAACTTGAATCAATGAGACTTGGGGATTGTCTATTACAACAGCTAATATCCCATATCCTAATACACTAATCCTATGTATGTCAGAGGCCATTATGGCTAAAACTTCTTTGACAAAAAATTTTATTTTTAAAGAAGTCATTGGTTCTTTTTTTTCTAATCCTTTTTCAGAAAGGTACATTACAGTCTGTCCTCTTTCCATAATTAAAAATCCATTTTTGATGGCATCTTAAAATGAATCAAATGGGATGGGATTTGAGAGACAAAAGAACTCATAATCCATTAAGTTGGGTTTTTAACCATAAAATGATTATTAAACCCCAAAGATATTTCTTTCTTTGTTCCTTCTAAATAAAGGGAAATGGCTAATGCCTCATAAAATATGAACTAAAGTAGTCCTCATTGAAGGCAAAGCAAACTCTGGCATTAGATGTATTTTGCACAAAAAAATTAAAATACATATACAGAGAGAGACACACACAAACCTTCTAAAATATGTGACCTTTCCATTGTCCATAGAGACTGTCTTTATGGGAACATAGAATTATTAAAAGCCCTTGGTTCAAGGTAAAGGTTTTCTTAAGATATCTTCCATATAAGCTGAGCACTCATATTGGAAATCATTGGTGCAAGTCAACATGGTGGATGATCACACAGGGAGAGAGTCTGTCATAGTGGGCAAAGCAAAGGACACAGTCAGAATTTAACCTTGCTTGTTGCTATCTGCATTACTTAGGTAGGGCAAAAGTGTCCTTATCTGAAAAGAGGAAATAATGAGTTCTTCACTTCCAAGTCTATAAACACCATAACCTCATCCAACGAATGTAAGGGAGCGAAGAAACCACATCAGATCTAGTGGCTGGGTCCATCACTCTGCTAGGCTTTTAGCAGTGGAGATTAAAAGAAAGAAAGAAAGAAAAAGAAAGAAAGAAAAAAAGAAAGAAAGAAAGAGAGATATATTCCTCTAGCATAGTTTTGAGCACTAAATAACCAGTCTGATATTTCTTTGACTTTTCAATGTTTATACCCTAGGTGCTATCTTTAGAGGAAATTACATACTTTTGCAGATTGTCATTCTTTATCCTTGGATGCACCTTAAGGACTATTCAAGAATCCTTCATATATATCTCTGGTTTGCTACAATCCCACATGCCCCAAAACATTCATTCCAAATGTTAATCACTCCCTCCCTTCTGACTTGTTTCCAGCCAATGTCCTGGTCTCTTCCCACTCAGAAATGGAGACTGTACCACAAGTACCTACCTATTTCTATGTGACAGACATTTTTATTTCTCCAGGCTCACTCTGCATTCAGAGCAAAATCCCCTCCCCTCCACACTCAGGCTAATTTGCCCTCTTATGCTCTTGAATGTCTTCTTTGCATTTCATATGTGAGCTTGTTCAGTTGATGATTCATCCTCTTCTGGCCCTTTAACTTTTCCTCTCATCTGCCTCCCCTCCCCTGCCATGAAAACAATGAAGTCTTCCTTCATGTGAAGGGCAAAAGGTCAGAGAGAATATTTTCCTTCTTCTTCTTTTTTTCTTTTGTAATCTCTCTCCCTCATGAACAATATTGTCAACTTCACTGACTATTTTTCTTTTAAATTTACTGCAGTGTGCTTTCTCCCTTGGCCATTCCACTGGAACAGCTCTGGAAACCCCATCCCATTTGCCAATCCCAGCTGACTCCATTCCATTGTCTTTATTTTGACTCCTCTGTAGTAGTGGATGCGCTGAGATCCATCCTGACAGCTATCACTTCTCACTGCCCTTGAGCTCTCTTATTTTTGTTTTCCCTCCCACCTCTTTGATTTCCCCTTTATTTCAAGAACACTGTTAGGTACTCTTTTTCCAGCATTTTAAAGGTTATCGGCTGAAGCTGATGAGTCATCTTCTCCTTTTCTCTGCATCCTCCTTTGTAGATTTTAATCATTTTCCTTATTTTTAATGCAACCTACGTGCAAATAGTTCCTAAGTCCAAGTCTGTGTCTCCAACTTGATTTCCCAAATTCTGGGCCAAATTCTTTACTCCACTACACTTGGGTGTCCAACAGCCACCTTCAACCTGATACATATTGATTACATTCTAGATGACAAATGCAGTCCTAATATTTTACACATATTGTTATTTATGAAGGAAAGTAGCGTCGTATGTAAGTGGTGATTGCTGTTCAAACAAGGATCCTGGCATTTGATTCCATCCTTACTGAAGCATATGACATCACTGTCTATGTCAGATACTGCTTTCTTGGGAGAAATAAAAAATATTTTTCAAGTCTATAGTCTCAAAATCTTAGGTCAATTTGGTTCCCTTCTATACCATGCAAATCCTTAACTCTATAGGAGAAGGTACGTGCCAAATCTGCAATCCTCAGCTGAGACACCTGGATTCTTAATTTTCATAATTAACATTTAAATAATTATCCAAAATTTAAAGGCAAGTAAAATCTGCTATTTAATTATCCAATCATAGCCCAACATCTGACAGAATCAAAGAAGAGAAATGTGTGACTTTGTTTTGGAATCGTGGTGTTAAACATCTAACTTACCCTGCATATGGAAGGAAAATTGAATGAACTTGGGAAAGACTTGTTTGTAATGAAAAGTCAATATGATGAATATTTGTCCTTCAGTATGAATCCTCCTACTGGTGATTTGTAGGTTGATTCCATATGAGAGTGAAATAATTTGGATTTCTTAGTCTTTTGCAGAATCGTATTGCTTATACTTTGTGGGCTCTGTAGCAGTGGACTCATTGAGCACACAGATCAGTGATACTGAACCTCTTTATTTATTTTTGCTTATTTGTTTGTTTAACTTTGCATTATGTGCCAAATTTAATCACTGGCAAAATATTTCCAGAAAAACTTACTAAGGTAACCACACAAACACATACAAAATAGCAAACATTATTTGAGGATGAATTCAGGCCATCTGAAGACATACCTCAGTTACTCTGTCGACATATTTCAGGTTAAAATTCCTCTATATTGTGTTAGAGGGTCTTTGAGAACCAAGGGATATACACTTCTCAAAATATAGGAGGAACCTCATTTGTTAATTGTATATCTATTTGTATAATAAAAAGTTATCTACTCCAATTTCTTTTCTCAGTTTGGCTTCCTCAAGCATTCTTAAAGTCTAATGATTATTTACAAGAGTTTCTATTTGGAATTGAAGCATTTTCCCAGGAGTAAATGAGTGAAAAGCTTACCTTACAGGTTGGTTGCTGGGGGAAGATTGTATTTTTAGATTTTTTTTTTTGAGAAAGTCTTTTGTACCTGAAGAATTAATACCAACTGTGAATAAGCAATATGATAATACAAAAGCAGATGCGTTCAGTGTTCTGATAGTCTATACATTGAAAACAAATTGGGAATGCTTGCTTTTATTTATTTCGTAGCCTGGTGGTTTCCAAAGCATGTTTCTGTCTTGTCTAAATAGATGATGGGCATGCATGACATGTTTGCGGGAGATAGCTTTCCAGCCATAAGTTCACTTCAAAGTCTTTTGCAGACGCAGCCCCTGAAGTATCTACCATTTCTAGAGGAACAATTTAAATTTTCTCGAACTGCTATTGGTCGTATAAAACAAACCTAATGAACAATTTAGAATATAATTTCAAAATGGTACATGTGACACCTATTTTTCTTTAATGAATATTGTCCTCATTATTTTCTGTCCTGCATTTTCTTTAACAATTTCTAATTTAAGGCAAACCACAGCTGGCCAGGCTTCAGAAAGGAGATGTTCTGGGGACTTGGTTTGAAATAGGAGTTTGTGAAGTAAAAGGAAGAAGTGGCAAGGGAAGGGCAAATCACAGGGAGGGGAAACGCCAACGCGTTCTGTGATGCATCCCCCGTTCCAAACACAATCCACTTTACAAAGCTAAGACGGCAACATTGTGGGGTGTATTTCTTGGTATGCCTCAGACGTTATGTTCACTCTTAATTCCGGGCATGGATTCATAGCCAAAAGATATAAATTGTTAGTATGTTTTCCACAGCTCTTTTTGGGATCCTAAGCAATTTACAAAAGAAGCACTCTTTTTTTTTTTTATAATATGCTTTGCTCTTAAAACATTCCAATGCACTAACAAATCATCTTTTCATCTTCACTTTCAATATACAACCACTAACAAACTCATTGTACTTACATAGCAACATTTAATAAGTTCTTAGTATGTCCCTGCATGAAATTAGATGGGCATTGTGTCAATGCGCTTTCTTAGTGACTCTACATAGTTGGTACTATGTTGTATTCAAGAGAGGAAACTAAAGCTCAGAAAGGTGTTATGAAAAATCCAGCAAAATAGCGAGTGGCAGAGCGAGGATTTGAATCTAGCCATTATGGATTCAGAGCAAATATTCTTATTTGCTATATCATTGCTTGTGACATATTGACAAGTCTGAACACAAAATATGGTAACTTTGTAGCCTTTCCTCCCTGCTTGGACTTTAATCATCTTTTTCTTTTATTCCTCTAGCCTCCTGTCTGCTTCCTTCCCCCAGACAACTAGAGACCCATCTTTTGGGATTAGAGGCAGATGTTCCCAAATACAGTGGGACACATTTTTTTCCTCATAGGATGACTGACCTATATTTTCTTTTGCTATAGGACTCTATTTCTGGAATTCTGGTGCTTATATAAAGGAGGAAATTCTCCTGTTGTGTTTATGAATACTTGTTCTTCTCTTTTTGTCTGTTCAGGTTTTTTGAGGGGTCTACTATATAGAAATTCTTCCTTATTGCAGTTGGGTACCAATTAAATGACAAGATACTACCAATATTTACTACTAATACAAGTGATACTAGCAAGTATAGCTAACATCCCTAGGAAGAATGATTTTTAATAATCAAAGTTAAAATTAAATAAACATCCCACCCTGTTCCATATAACACTGCTCTGGAACAGACCTCAACTCCACGGGGTAGAAGTCAATATATGATTTCTGTAGGTAACTTGTATATAGAAGGAAAAGAAAAAAGAATAAGGAGATAAATTACACACATGTAGTTTATCCTTGCAAATTTCTAAATCAAATATATTCTTCCCCTCAAGAGAAGGACTTAGTTGAAGGTAAGAGAAGTCAGAGGAGCTCCTGATACCTGGAACAACAACCTCTGGAGAAGAAAAGAATGATCCTTCCCCTCAATATGCACTCATTGTTAAAATAAGATCAAGGGGCTGGGGTTGTAGCTCAGTGGTAGAGCGCTTGCCTCGCATGTGTGAGGCCCTGGGTTCAATCCTCAGCACCACATACAAAGCAATAAAATAAAGACATTGTGTCCATCTACAACTAAAAAAAATTAAAAAAAAAAAGATCAAGATCAAACTGTGAGATGAGCCAAATAAAAGATGTGGAAATCACCAATAGAAAGATAATGTGAAATTCTAGTGATGGTAAGTGCCATGTAAAATAGATATTTTTAAAATAGAAAATGAGTTTCCTTTTTTTTTAAATTTTTTTTTAGTTGTAGATGGACACAGTATCTTTATTTATTTTTATGTGGTGCTGAGGATCGAACCCAGTGCCTCATGCATGCAAGGCATGCACTCTACCACTGAGCTACAATCCCAGCCCCGAGTTTTCTTTAATCTGGAGTCCTTTCCCTGGACATAGATAAAAGTGGTCAGTAAATTCACTATATTTCTACTATATAATCATAGTTTTTATTAGTGTTTTCTGAAATTGTACACTCTGGCCCAAACATCTCAGGTCAGGAAAAATTAAAAATGATTCCTTGGATGCTTGGTTAATATTTGAAAGATGATAGTATTATGATTTGCCCGAAACTGCTCAACAGAGCACACATTTTAAGAGCAAAGCACATTACCAAAAAAAAAAAAAAGTGTTTCTTTTGTCAGTTGCTTATGATCCCAAAAAGAGCTGTGGAAAATTGAAGAATAAGAGAACAGACCTCTTCTTTTGTTGTAGGAGAACGTTTAAAAAAGTTAAGAGAATAATAGCTGAAAGTTGAGATTTGGCAGACAGGATGATATGATCTGATTTTCAATCAACTTCAAAACTGAGAATTTAAACACCTCCACCTGACATCAAATAGAAATGACCCACCGGTCATGCGGTCAGTGTTTCTGAGCTCAGGGTGTCTTGCAATAAAAGGTTTTCTGCTTTATTTTACTTTATCCCCCTCCTCAATCTGCCCCCAAATTCTCTCATGCTTTTAGTCTAAGCCAATAGCTTGATAAATAGGGCCATATAGTAGAAAGCATGTTAGGATAAGATAGAATGTTTATGAATATTAATATCAAATTTTTCTTAGTCCCTCAGTTGTGAGAAAGATATCTCTGAGCATCCAATCCATGAGTAATTTAATGATATATGATCTTGCAGCTTTGTAGTCTTTCTGAATGTTCCACGAAGGCAGGTACATACAATATGTCACATGATGTGTTGTAGATGCCCTGCATGGCATATAATAAATGCTCAAATAATTTTTAGTTGAATTAAACAGTGAATATTAAATATGAAAATGTACATATAGCCCGAGTTGTGTACAATAAGTGTACACAATGTACAATAAGCCCACTTGTTTCATAAATGTTACATTCTAATTTTTTTCTTTCAGTTGCCTAAATGGAAGATACTGGTAGAAAATGCATGAAATGTTCGAAGGAATCGAGAAGTATGTCATCCATAAATCTCAGTAGATAGGGATTCACCAAGAGCAATCCTTTTTTGAAGTTTAAGTTTCAGGTAGGTCCAACACAGCATAGGGAATGTAGGAGTTTACCTCACCAAACATTCATGTTTTGAGCCAACAAAAGTATGATGGTAAGAATCCCTTTCATTTATGGAGTCTTCTTTATAAAAATGTATTTTTGCACAAAAAGCATGTTCACTAGAAAGCTCATTTTCCCCCTTTTCATTCAGTAAATCAGATATGTATATGTTATAGTAGATAAAGGCTCATATGAGGGAGTCTCTGAAGCTGAAATTTAGTCTAATCACCTCTGTGACCTTGGGGAAATGACTTCACCTCTCTGAGCTCATTATCCCTATTTTATAGATCCCCATTTATCCCTATTTTATAGTGAAGATGAGATGAGACAACACATGTAAAGCACAACTTGGAGTGGTGAATAAAAAGGCTTAGTCTTTGGGCTTATCTGGCAGATAATATTCCTTATTAATATAATTGGAAACTGAATCTTAGACAAAGTGGCTTGTTCAAGGTCACAAGACTAATTGGTGTACCCTAGGGATTTATCTTCTGTGTCTTTTGGCTTCAACATCCACTAGCATACCTTTCAAGAAAAACAAAATGTTGAGTTTTTTGCCCAATAGCTCAGCTATTTGGTACCACAATTGTGGATTATGCTAACAGTGATCAATGGATCATTATTTCCCACCATGTTCTCCTCCATGGTGCAGCTTGGGAGAGTTTTACAGTGTATGCCTTGCTACAGGTATCAATGATGACTGGCCTTGTGGTGGCAGGTCAGGTGGGAGAACCTCACAGGGTCTTCTTGCCTTCTGGTGTACATATGAATGGAACGGACCACAGAGTACCAGAGAGCAAGCCCAGCTATATAGAGTATAGCTTTATGCACGACATCAAATCTGTAGAATGCACATTCTCATTTTATAGATGAGTAAAACTAAGTATACTAAGTGTACTCAGTAAAACATTGTAACTAAGTAACTTACTTGCTTAAAGTCAGTAAGTTGTTTTAGGAGTGTCATCAATGCTGGGCTAAGTCAATCTATTGTAATTATTCTTGAGTATTTTGTTTCTCCGATTGTCTCAAGGACATCAATTGATCTGCAATTTTTTTTTAGGTGTTAAACCTCTCAGCTAACACGGTAGAATAGAAATTTTAACACTGGAGAAGTTATGGATGATATTCATTGTTTCTATTGTTGGCCAAGTATTAGAATACTGGACTTAAATGAGTGACTAATTTCCAAGGGTCAGTCTCTATTATACCAATTGTGAATCTGTGTGGTTTCTAAGTCTTTAATCACATTGACTAATACATTTATGGTGACTGGTGACACCCATTAAAATTATAATGCTTTTTAAAGCAAGATTTTTGGCTAATAATTTTACTATTTGCACTGCAGTAGTCTTAGAAGTGATCTTTTATTTAATATCTAGGGTATGAATTATTAATAAAACTATGTGTACTGCATGGTCTGATTTTGTCTCCAATAACCTCACAATACACTTGAACACTAATAACCAGGAAGAAAAAAGATATCCACATACCTGTAACTAACTAGAAAGCCTGAGTTTTATCCTACTGGTGGGTAGGCTGAAAACCAAGCTTGATATATAACCTTCCTACCTTTCTGTACTTTGTTTTCTCAATCATATAAATGGAGAGAATGTCAGATCTGTGTCAGAGGGTTCCCCCTCTTAAATGCCTCTGAATACCTGCTATATAGGCTCCTTATAATTCAGTTCAATCCTTTCTCTAGATCACACAGGAAAAAAAAATGTAAAGAAGTCAAACGTGAGATGAGAATAGTAAATCGACAGGAAAAGTGCTCAGAAACCATGAGGCCAAATCTATCCTAGAAACCCTTTGGTCTTTTAGGCAGGACACAGTTTTGAAGTTCAAGGGTAGCGTCCTTGTGTTAAAAGGTGAATTTTTTGGAGTTAAAAGCAACACTCTTTCAGGTTTTTTTTTTTTTTTTTTTTTTAATATCTCTGCAAAGCTCCAAAGGCCCCCAAAAGAAAACAAAGGGGAACTTTTCTGTTCCTCATTTCTCCTTTTGTTTTTCTTTGTTAATGAGGAGGTGGAGCTACAGCAGAGGTTAAAACTGTGCCCTCCTAGTGGCCCATTAGAGGACAGGCCTCTCAGGGAGCAGTTGCCCTGAATGAGGACAAGCAGCCATTCTAAGGTGTAGCCTGACCTGGCCAACTCAGGACAGAGGACGTTGGTGTTAGGACTGAGAAGGTAGAAATGTGGCCAGGGCAAAGGTAGGAGTCAGAGAGGGATAAAAATGTGGCCTTCTGACAAATCCTACTGATCTGAAAGTCACCATGAGGTACTTAACAAGAGATGACATTATGATTTCTTGTCCCAAGAGTGCAATTGAAGCAAAAAATTCTAGGAACAGAGATTGAACTTTAGACATGGTTTTTAAAAAGAAAAATCTAAGGACACAGCAAAGATGACTATTTGATATTCTCTCTCTGGCAAAATTACTCCTAAGGTAATGATTACTTGAATCCTTTGGTCAAAGGGGAAATAGAAGGCTAATTCAGGAGAAAAGAAAGAAACTATTATAGATGAAAGTTTTAGATAAAGTGGGAGGACAAGCTCAGGAGATAATGATGAGAAAATTTAGCTCAAAATATTGCTGTGCAATTAAGTAAAATATCTACTAATCAAAAAGGAAATATTCTTGACTGTAAAAAAATGTGGATTTATCTTTATTCGCACACATCTGTCTACAAAAGTGCAAACCTTTATGGACATGCATGTAAAAAATTCTCTCCATGGTTATAGCTGGGGTATGATGGCAGGGGAAAACTTTCCTGTTTTTTTTTTTTTTTTAACCTATATCATTTTGCATTTCGAATTTTTTTCAAAGTTTAAACACCAATTATTTTCAGTAGGGTAAAAGTTTCTAAATATGACAGGGGATACTAGGACATATTTAAAAAGAAAATTAATTCTCTTAAGGTTGACGTGAGGAATACCTTCATCATCTTCCCTGGCATGAAAACTCCAAGGTGGAAGAGGTTGTCTTTAAAAATTCTGCATTCCCAGCATATGCCACTTAACCTGGCATGTATAGCATCTTAAATTTTTGTTGTTGTTGTTATTGAATGCAGAATGAGGAATGAACACATGAAAAGAAATAGCTGAATAACTGGGTGTGCCACCTGTGGTTTACCAACCAGATCCTTAGGTTCACCGTTTTTTCAGGGTTATGTGGTATTCTCTGGGGAGACTGCTTGGACAGTGTGGAAAAAAAACTTTCCCTTAATGCTCATTGATGACCCTTTGATTGACATATCTGGCAGTTGGAGGTAGAGAGAAAAGCTGGAAGGTTTTTTGATTAGTCAGGATTGTACCCTGGTGAGTGAAATGGACAGCATTCACTAACATCAAACTCATTAATAAATACAGTAAATCACAGCTGTTATAAAAATAGGTCTCATACACAGAGGCAAGGAAGAGGAGATATAGAATATGATGTTTTTAATACTATGCAAATCATTATTAATTAATAGGAATATTTGAGCATTAGGTGATAAAATGAGAGTAATTCCTCTAGGAAAAACCAGAGCTAATTTGTATTAAGTGCATACTAGATGCTAACCAAGTTTTTGGTACTTTATGTGAGCTGGGCATTAGTGTGGGTGTTTTCTGTTTGTTTTTGTATTACTTTAGATGAGAAATTGGAGGGACTAGTAATTAAATACATTATAGGACAATAATTCAAAGTTAAATATATATATTTTTAAAAATCTACATCTCTATCTGGGTATGACTAGCCCAATAAAAGTAGCTTTTTACATGGAGAAGAGGAGAGCAGAGAACAAGAAATAGAATTTCCACTATTTCTTGAAGCCTAGGTTGAGGCAGGGTTTTTATAGTCTCTTAAACTCCATAATTTTTGCAGTGTGAGAACCTGCATTTCTCTTTGGCCATTTCTGCCTGCTGGTGTGTGTGTGTGTGTGTGTGTGTGTGTGTGTGTGTAATATCTATCGGTTCAATTTTCTGGGAAGCAGTACAAGATAAAGAGTACAAAAATAATCTTAGAGCTCTAGAATAGAAATGACAAATGGCTAGGCTGTTATTACCATGGCCTTGCTCAGGGATTGCCCAGGGAAGATCTGCAAAGCACAGGACTTTGAGAGTAGAGTTCACTTGACCGTGATGAAGCTCAGAGCTGCAGGTTGCTAATTTATGGCACTGCTTCCTGCCACCCTCTCCCTACCATAGATTCTTTCTTGAGGAGCATCTTGAATACTGTATCTCCACTTTTCATTTCCATCTAGTATGTTTGTAATATTGTTGATGCATTTTTTAAAAACATATGAATGGTCTCATTTTTGACAATAAGCTTAAATGATAAATGGATATATTCAGATTCTGAAATAATTATAGAATGAATCCAACACCTCATCTGAAAGAGTGATTTTTATGATTTTACCAATCTGGTTATTCTGTGGAATTTCACATTTCTGAATTTTAGGCTGCAATTCTTAACTTTTTTTTCCTTTTCTTTTTCTTTTTTTTTTTTTGGTACTGAGGATTGAACCTAGGGCGTCTTGCATGCTAGGTAAGCACTCTACTACTGAGCTACATCTCCAACCTTGCAAATATTAACTTTTTGTCTTGATGGCTGTGGTTATTATCTTCTGCCCTTGATTTTGTGTGTGTGTGTGTTTTTTTTAGTTTTACATGACAGTAGAATGTGTTTTGACATATCATACATACATGGAGTGTGACTTTCCATTCTTGTGATTGTGTATGAACATAGGAAAGTTTTGTCTAATTCATTCTACTGTCTTTCCTGTTCCCACCCACCACCATTCCCCCCATTTTCCCCTGTCCAATTTGGTGAACTTCCACTCCTCCCTCCACCCCACCTAGTATAAGTCAACATCCACATATCAGAGAGAACATTTGGCCTTTGGTTTTGTGGGATTGGCTTATTTCACTTAGCATGATACTCTCTAGTTCCATCCATTTACTGGAAAATGCCATAATTTCATTATTCTTTATGACTGAGTAATATTCCATTGTGTATATGTATCACATTTTCTTTATTCATTCATATATTGGAGGGCACCTAGGTTGCAAATATTAACTCTTAAAACACATGTTTTCAGCTATAAATACCCTGTAACATTTTAATTTAAGTAACATGAACTGGAATGTGTTAGCATTTTCATTATATTAATCAATATAAGATTTTAATTGCTAATCCACTAATATCTATTTGGATGTGCTAGACCTGATGCTAGTATTACTTGAGCTAATGCTTTGAGAATCAGAGGACGGAAACATTTGGTTAGTTAATTCTTTTTCTTTTCTTTCTTTTTTTTCTTTTTGGTAAGCAATGCCTGATTCAAAATTCAAAGATGAATACTATCTGAATTGAGGGCTGAAGGAGTAGGAGAAAATCAGCAGATGAAGCAGCAAGGAAGCCCTAGAAAGAGATATTTTTACATGGAAGTACCAAGAAGTCAGTGTGGCCTCTGAGAGAGGAAAGAGAGGAGTTTGCATAGGAGATAGCGAGACACTCAGTGGATTCTGACTGGTAAGTGTCCCATACATTAGGACAGAATGAAACAGCAGTTAAGAGGTTAGCTTTGAGGGTCATGGAGATCTGGGCTCAAATCCATGTTCTCATTTTCCAACTAGCAATAATGACTTTAGATAGTTCCTCTACCTTTGGTTTCCTCATCTGTAAAATGGGAATCACAGCTCCTACTTTAAACAGTAAATGATTAAAAACTTATTGCAGTGCCTGGCACATAGTAAATTTTCAATCAGAAAATTAGTATTATGGTTATTTTATACCTAATAAGATAAACATATGTTTATCGCTTAAGAGTTTTCAATAAGCACTCATATCTCCTTTTTCTAACAGGACCACCAGCCTAAGGCAAAATTTTCCTGGTAGCCTGCATCCTGAACAATGGAGAGGGGTTCCGAAATCTACCTTTAGTGCTGGAAGCAGATTGCTGGGGCTACCAATCAGATATGCAGAGGGTGCACATCAAAACATCTCCACAACACTCACTGATGAGATTACTTTCACAACACCCTCTAGAGGATAGTCTTCACCTATTTATTGTATTTCCTTTCCCATAAGTTAGTGAAAAGCCTGTGGCTATAATCTTTAAGTAGTTAAAAGAAATAAATGATTCAAACGAGGTCCTTGGTTTATGTTTGTTTTCCTCTCTCTCTGATAATTAGGGATGAGTCATGCCTTAGATTTATTCTCAAATGGGAAATGTCCATAAAACTAGCAAGACATGAGCAGCCAATTAGCAAGGCAGTAGATGGCAAATTTTTGCTGATCACACTTTACTTTTCTTCCACCCTTCTCTATCTACTCTCTCATTCAAATTTAAACCAGATATATAATTTTCTGTCATTTTGTAAGCGCAGGATGACTTGTAAGATATGGGTGAATAAGGCCATGTTGTGTGAATAAAAAAAAAAGTTCCATGGATGAACAGTGGCAATGGTTGCAAAACAATGTGAATGTATTTTTAATACCACTGGACTGTCACTCAAAAATAGTCAAGATGGTAAATGTTATCTTATGTATATTTTACCACAATAATAATTTGGAAAAATAGGTTAGCAGCACTGCCTAGTCTGCAGTTCCTCACTTTCAGTCTTCTGCTCCTAGGATGCATCCCTAATGCTGCTCCAGTGTGAAATTGAAGAATGCCAATCTACTCATGCAAGGCACCTGCTTCAAACCCTGTAAGGGCTCACTCTTGTTTTCTGGATAAAGTTCAGATTCCTTAGCATAGTGTTCAAGATTTGGTTCCCAACCACTACCTGGCCCATCTGACATTCTTTCATGGTGCATTCTTCACTGTGGATGTCCTGAGCCACGCAAGGCAACTTGGGCTTTCATGTCCCAGTGCTTTTGCATAACATTAGAGCCCCTTTATGTGTCCTAATGTCCACTGGTATTTCAAAACTAACTCGAGGATTGTCACTCTTTTCTAAAAGTCTTCCTTGACACCCCAGCTGACCTGGTTACATTTGGATTCTTTTATTTCTGTTTCCATAGATACCTGAATAAACAGGTATCCTTAGGAGCAATTATGACTCTTTGTTAGAATATAGTGGCATACATAATTTGAGACAAAGATAGGAGAGAGAGGAGGATTAATGTAGGATTGATAACCCTGAATAAGACATACCTGTCTTGATAAGAAAGAAAAATTAAAGCTAACATCATAATTGTTTCTGATTATTTTGCAGATCCAATGATAATGACTGCTGCTTCATATAAATATTATGGACTAGGTAAAAACAAGCAGAAGGTCTATGATATGTATGCATATATAATATAACACAAAAAAATAATAGATTGTATTTATTGAGTGCCTACTATGTTGGCCTCTTTTCAGACAATGCCCTTGAGGCATGGGATGAAGAGCAAAATATTCTCCACTTATGTGAATGAGAAAACTGACCCATGAGTACAAACTATGTCACATCCCAAAGATAGTAAGTGGCAGAGCTGGGAGTAAAACCCTGTTTACTTGATCCTAATATTTCTCATAGTTATAGAGATAATATGGAAGGTCCCTTAGCAAATCAACAAAGATGAGATTGGCTGAGATGAGTACCTCCAGCATAATCTGAGCAGCCTGTATAATTTATCATAATATACCTGGTCCATGGACTAGGTTAAACCTAAGGAGAGACTCAGCTGACCTAATGTAATCTAATGTATCCTTCTACATAATTTCAACAACCACTGAAAGATTATAACTCATTAGAGAGAATGAGGGAATGTGTCTTTGTACTAACCTAATAAATTTGTTTCTTCAGTTGTCGGTTTTCCTATCCAACTGTGAGCAAATTAATGGAGAGATCCTTTGTCTTTAGTTTTTGAATCTTCCAATGTCTAATTTAGTAGGTACTATATGGATGAAAGTCAAGGTAATGTATCCATCTCTTAACGTTCAACGGTAAGAGAAAAATTTAGTACTCCTTTGGCAGTAAGATTTCTAGATTTGAAAGGAAGTCTAGGAGTTAGGTTATTGGACACCTTTTTTTTTTGTAGATGAGGATACTCAGATTGACAGGAAGAGCTGAGAAGCCAAGGTGACCCAGTGAGTTAGTGACCAACTCCTGGAAGCCACACTTCTAGTTGACCTGCCTTCGTATATTTTTCATTTGTAGTTTAACTTTCTCAGAACCAAATGGCTTAGAATCATAGCAGCAAATATGCAAGAGGAATGTTGGTGTTCAAATAACCTAACTCTTACTCATTGCAGAAACCCTTGTAGATATCTCTCTGCTCATTCTGGGGGCTGTGTGCCAAGCAATGGAACCGGAGAAGTATCTTTTCTACTTGTGCCCAGGATGATGGCAACAAGACAATATATTGAGCCTATTTTTTAGGATTCCAGCTGAGGGTCAGAACAACGAGTATCGCCTGAAAAGGCCTCCTGAGCATTTTGGCTATAGCATTTCAAAACCAAAATATTGAAAACATGGCATGTGGCCAATATTTATAGCCTGTTTAGCCAGGAAACCTTCACAGAGCTTATTACCAGGGGAATTTTCATGATTACTACCATCACAATAAAAAAAAGGGAATTCATTTGAGAAATAAACTCTTGGGCTCAGTAAACAAAAACATAAGCACATCCAGAAGCCTGGGTTACCTTTGCCAAGTTCTCTCCCCTCATCAGGCAAATGCTCAAAGAAACACTGTGTCCCAGCCAGCTTGGTTTTCATGGAGGACACAGGCGTTTTCTGTTTTAACTTCATTCTTTCTTCCATGATCGCCTCTTTAAAGAGAAATATTTATAGAAAGAGTTTATAGATTTAGTATTCTGAAACTACAGGATTGTAGAGTTCTTAGATTTTGGAAGACAGGGACAGAAGATCCAATTTTTAGATGCTGATGTCTCTTCACACTGCTGAGACCTAGAGCTATTCAGAGACAGAGGACAATTTTCCTGGGTGTAACCATGATTCTTTGAAGTGGGTCAAGTTAAAAGCATTTCAAAGTCTACCAAGTTCCTTTCCCTAAACCACTTTTCCTTCATTGCAATAGCAGATTCTTTATAGGAAGACAGTTGGACCTTTGCAACTCACATATCACTGCATAGGCCTGTCTATTTTGAAATTTACCAACAGCGGTGTGCTGGAACTTGCTCAGGAGAACTAGCTGTTGAGTTTCCAGGAATTCTGACAACCAGTTGCTGGCCAGAATATGCATATTTACAACATGAAATTGTCAAGCACAACAAATTAGGGCTTTTAAGTTTTTAATTTTTTAAGAGTGTGTTATTGGAAAGTATTCATATACTAATTAATTTCTTAAAGTCTGTATTAAAGTGTCATCTTCTCTCTGAAGCTTACTGTGACCTCTCCAGCTGGTCTGAACCTCCCTGCTCTAAACTCACAGGACTACTTAAATTTGAAACTCCTTTATGAGATAAATTACTTTCAACCATTTTTTTCCTATCTACATGTTTTATTTTCCTTCTGAAGTCATAGTTTTTGGGTGTTGGATTGCCACTTGATTAAAAAAAATCTTTTAAAATGTTTAGCTTGATATCTTGAAGTTTTGACACTTGGAAAATATTTTGCAAATTAAGTCAATGAAGCATTATCCCCAGTGATAAAAGATCTATTTATGCCCAGTTCTACCATGGCTGCCACTAAAATCTTGGTTGACATTCTACCAGTGGGAACCACAGCAGTACTAGAGTGTTGATAGGACATGTCATCCAGGAAAGGTGGGAATGGGTGTGGAGGAGAGGAGGAGAGCTCCTGTACTTCAGTTTCTGCTGAGATAAAATTCCTTGTTTTTTAAGGGGTGGACCTATGCTTTACTTCTTTGGTTACAAAATTGTTCTCAGTAGGAAAAAAGGGCAAGAAAGAATGTGTTATTTTCTGCTTTCAGATTAATGATTTCAAAGGGTACAGAATTCAAGAATAATAAGATTGTTTTTTTTTTTTTAAGACAGGCCAGTTATGAATACATTTAAACAAAGGAGAATGATTCAGAGATGGGTATATGATGAAAATTTTATTTAGTCATTCCTTCACTCATACACTCAGTGTTACTGGGTGTGTAACATTCTAGACTTAGTTTGGGGTACTGGAGATATAAAAAGAAGACAACTTACACATCCCTGTAGAAATAAAAAATCTATTAGAAGAAGTTGAAAGTAGACAAATGATATTTAGGAAGAGCTTTCCTCAAGTTTATGGGAAGATTAAGAGACAAATAGCATGAAAAATTAAAGGACTAACAGAAACAAGGAAGTTTTAGAAAGTGAAATGCATTATGTCTAATAGAGAAATATACAGAAGTCTTTTTTTGCATAATTGTAGTTAAGTTTAAAGAGTTTAAACGGAAAGGAAAAGATAGAGAGAGAGAGAATAAGTGAAGGAAGGAGAATGTAGGTTTGAATGGATCCCCTGTTCCTTCTGTCCAGATTTAGACTTCCAAAAACATATACTGATGGTATTTATACCCAGTGGAGCCATTACCTCCGAAGAGCTTAGTGCTGTGGCTAGTAATTAGGAAGAGGCAACGAGGAAACCTATTTCCCCTGAGGTCTTCGCCCTGGTTCACTCTCACAACTTCTGGCTGCCCCCTTGTGCAAGGGAGACAGCCACAGCAATTCTGCTCTGACAGTGGCACAAAATAAATCACTGAAAGCTGTCTTTGCACTTGCCCAGAGACTTTCAAGAGAGAATCTCAAAGTGAATCTGGGCTGCTGTGTGCCACAAAGAGGACCAACATTTCTCTTTGGCTGTAAAGGGTGTCCCATTGTGAGAATGAACTTTGGGTTTTATCTCTCCCTTTGAAATAGAATACATCAAAGTGAGACATCTGAAGGCAGAGACACAATGATCCCCAATCCAAAGCCAAGTTCAAAAACATAGAGATGAGTTGTGTTATTATGAAATTGTATTTGCTGGCTGAGATGGAGGACAAAGACAGATTAAGTTGCAAACATAAAATAGGCCTTGAAATTCCTATTAGTCTCAGGCCCCAGGGCACGTACTTTTCCAGCAGGACACATTTTTTTTTAGAAGTATGAGAGGAATAGCGCATGTAACACACGAGGCTTCCCTTTGCTCTCAGTCTGAAATGCACAGAGTTATTAAAGTGAAATTTATTAATGATTAGATGATGGATGAGGGAAACTAGTTTTTGAAAGTTGTTATTGAGAAATATTTCCTTTGGGGGGCCCAAGTTCATGCTACGAGAGCTGCATCAAGCGTTAGCTATTGTAACGACAGCAATGGCTTTCACATGCCAATTTTCTAAGGCATGCTTCCAAGTAGGGTACACCTACCTGATTGGAATTGTTCCTTAAGCCTGAAATTTCTATTGAATTATATATGTATCAATCATGTTAAAGGATAAATGCTTTCTACCCCAGCAAGATTTGGGTGTAGAAAAAAGTATTTCACATCCTTCCATTTTTAAAAATTTTTTTTAGCATCTATTACTCTGTCTGCTTCTGACTTTGGTAACAGTGAACAGTTTACTTATTTACTCCGCATTCCACATATATTTATTGTCTACCATGGGACAGATAGATTTTTGATTTCTAGATCATACCATCTTCTGTTGAATTAGTTTAGGTTCCCAAAACTAGACCCTGAGATGAGGATTTGAAGGAAAGGAGCTGACTTGGATAGGGCAGAAAATGTGATTAGGGAAGAGGGTGGTGGTGGAGGAAGAGAAGATGGCCAATTGAAGCTGTACTGTCATGTCACAAGTCACCTGGGTAACTGGAGTTACTGCTTGAACTAGACGCTAATTCTTTGGGGCTCATCTTCCTTATTTGGTTATCAAATTCATATCTTGGAGGGTTGTTTTGAAGATTAAAGTATGCAGAGCAAATTGCTGGGTTCCTAGCACTTAATTATCATTGAGTTCCATCTACCATTATTATTATTATTTATTATTATTGCAGCTATATGATCACTGAATAAATAGCATTTTCATGCAACTTCTGGAGATAGACCTCATCTTAAAGGCAGACTTATTGTTTCACATCAAGGAAGTGAGAAAAAATCATATTGTGTTATCTTTTCTCTGAATCTGTAGCCAGAAGATCTGAGGATCTTCGACTTCATTCTTACTAATTGCTTTCCTCTGAACACATTGAACATTTCACTGGAGCTAAAGATTTTGCAACTCTTTTTATGTTTCATTGAGAATAAGAAGGCATGGTTTCAGAGATGAGTCCACCTAAGCATGAATGAGAGCCGCTGAGGAAGTTCCCTTCTGGCATCATTTCTGAGATTAGTATGGGATTTGTGAAACTGCAATGGATGCAAAGAACGGCATAGAAAGCCATTTCTTCCTCTTTAGTCCAGTCTAAATGCAAATTTGAACTTTCATGGCAGTTTGTTTGCATGTTAATGCCTATGCTCTGTCACCCTGGAGATGGCTTTAGATTTCCTAAATTAGGTTGGGTGGGTGGCTTAAGGAAGAGGTCATTTCATTACATAGGATCCATTTCAGAGGCACAATGAGCAGAGCTGAAAATCCACAGGAGCTTCATTTTATGCTGGGGATGATGTCTGGCTGAAGGTTGGAGAGGAGTGTCAAGGGCCAGCAGCTGGTCAGAAGTGGTCTCCTGAATGTCTCCCCAAAGATAGAAAAATACAACGAAAGAAGGAAAGGGTAAGAGTACACGGTGGTCTAATTAGCATTTGCTTCTTGTAGCCCTGGAAATGTCAGTCACCAGTTGGTAGCAAAATAAAGATGTAATGTTAGTGATAATGAATTAAATTGTGGCCATTTGCATTGGAATGCTATGATAATGATCTGAAATTACCATTGTATATATTCCCCTTGACAGTTCAAAATTGGACTCCAAGCTAATAGTATTTTGGATGAACTTTAAACCAATGAAATTGCTTTGAGTGAGTACACTCCTTTTGGCAAGCCATGTGGATTTCAGAAAGTTAATTTACCTCTGCTTTGTTCAAGCTGTTTGGTAATTGATGAACATACCATAAAAGTTTTAATGAATAACCACAGGGACCATTTAACTTATTTACTAGGTAAAAGTGAAATGCATTTGATTATTCTCCCTTATCTGGCTCTCTAAATGAAGCCGACTCAGAATAAATACAGTCGTTTTTTGTGGGTGCAATCGCTACTGCACAAAATATCACAGGCAAATATTTTCAGAAAGTCTGAATGAAGGAGTTGCATTTTCTCCCATTAGCTTCAATTTATAGTTCTACTGTAAGCCTTAGACATTGCTTAGGGAGAACTTATGTCTCTGTGCATGAAGATTGGAAGCTCTGTTGTAGTGGAGTTATGTAGCAATCCACAGAATCAGCACATATCTTCACAGCATCTGTTGTGTGAATAACTCTGCAACACTCTATTATTGTGAAGCAGTTAAAATAAGAGTCACTTTTTTTCTTCTTTCTGGTCTCCCGGAGTCTAATTACACGATTGCATCCTTTCATAAGTAGAATCTTATTATGAGATAAATGCCCACATGTATCTTAGTTTCCCATTCAATTGTATTCCTTGGCATACTTGGAGTGCTTTTAACAGCTCAGCCACATGCAAATGAAGAAGGTTGTGTTGAAACTAGCAGCAGAGTCAAAACACATGGGTATCTTATTCACACTACCTTAGCCGCTGCTCCTACAGATGGGAGTTAGATCTTCAGGCTTAGCACTGACTAGCTGTGCCTTTGGGGCACATGAATTTAGTTCCCCATGCTTGGTTGCCTTACGTGGAATTATGAGTTGACATTAAAAGTCTGTTGTAAGGATTAAATGAGATAACTTGTGAAATGTGTGATCCAGCACCCAGAAAATGGTTTGCACTCGGAAGGCTTCATTGATTGCAATTTCTGAGCCTGACCCCAAGAGTTTGATTCAATAGATCTGGGATGTAGATCTGCATTTCCAATAAGGTGTCAAGTGATGCTGGTCCAGGGACAACACTGTGAGGATGATTTGCCTAGAAGGTAAAAGGTACTTGAAAATTTTGGTTTTCTTTCATAGTTGGAAAAAATGGCTACTTCTGTATAACCCAGTAGAGGGCCCCAATTATGTTTTTTTTAAAATTTTTTTTAGTTATGCATGAACAGTGTATTTTGTTTATTTATTTTTATGTGGTGCTGAGGATCGAACCCAATGCCTCACACATGGGAGGCAAGCGCTCTGCCACTGAGCCACAACCTCAGCTCCCGCAATTATGTTTTATTCTCCTATAGTATCTCCTTACTTTAGAAACTAATACAATCAGCGTTGAGAACGGAATCAAATTAAGCTGTGATTTTTTTAAAGCTCTAGAAACTACATATAATGTACAACATCATTACATTGTCAATCAAAGGCCTGAGGCCGGATTGCCCCAGTGTGATCCCAGTTCTGCTGCTTATTTTTTGTGTATACCTGGGCAAGTTTTAAACTCCTTAAGCATCTGTTTTCTCATCTATAAAATGGGTAGAGTAATAGTACATTTATCTCTAGATCGTTAACAGAAATTTGGGCACAAATTGATTAAGAAACAAAAGAGTTTATTTGGGCTGATCTGAGTTGCAACTCTGGAGATGCAAATTTTAGGCCAGCTGAAATAGTCTCAGGTTTCAAACAAGTTTTTAAAGGCAAAAGACACAAGTGGGGAGGGAGATTATTTCAGTTGTTTGTCAAGAATATAGACTGGTGCAAGTTGGGTAACAAGCTGTTTTGTGAGAAAGGGACTGAGTAATTTAGAGAAAAAATTACAGAAAAAGAAATTCTTGGCAAAGGAAGAGAGTTAGGGTGAGGTTGCAATCTATGGGACTGGAATGTTCTGCTCTATTGAAAACTGTACCTCTCCCCATGTAAACCTCAGGAGATAGCAAGCTGCACAGAATCGAAAGTGTAGTTGGAGGTAGATAGGACAGGAGTCTATTCTCTCATGTCCTCTTGATCTGGTATTTTGGGGACCTCAATCTACCTTTTTCTGTTTGATTTTAATTTTTCATATATCATAGCATTCTTTATAATATTTCTATCTCTTACTTTTCCAAAATACTTAGTGTAGTATCATGCACAAAGAAAGTATCCAAACATATCCAACTATCATTATTAGTAGTATTTACTTTTCCCTCCTACTAGTTTTTCTCTCCACCAATCAGAGAGAAATGAAATCCTTACCATGGTTCTGTCTTTGGAAACTGTCATGTTACTTTAGAGGCATCTCTACATTTTAATACCTGGGTCAAAATGCAACTATCCTCAAGGCATTACATGAGTTTGTATGAAGAAATAGTTATATAACCATACAATTTAGTCTCATTGCACATGGAAGCAGATGTGCTGAAGAGGTAGGTTCTGGAGGTGTAACTGGATGTACTGGGTCAAACAAAGTTATCCATTTTTTGTGGGAATTTAACAGGTGGTGAAAGAGACTGAATTTGGGTCCCCAATCTGACATTGGGTGACAATGGCTTTCTCACTCTGAGAGTGAAGGCTTGGGGGTGCTGCAATCCCTGATCTGGACAGGTGGTCAAGGAAGATGGGAGCAAAGAATGCCCACTCAGGCCTGTCTAACCAGGCTGACTAAATCTCCTATATGCATTTCCTGCCTTCTTTCTCACTATCTTGCTACCTTCTCTTCCCCTGCCTCCTCTCCTTGAAAATTTCAGGAATTTCAGAGATAGAACCTTGGAAACAATTAAGTTTCCTCCTCCTCCTCTTCTTCTTCCTCCTCCGCCCCCCCCCCCCGCTGCTGCTTCTTCTTCTTCTTCTTCTTCTTCTTCTTCTTCTTCTTCTTCTTCTTCTTCTTCTTCTCCTTCTTCTGTCTTCTAATGCTCATTTAATATGGTGATGCCATACAGCATCGGAGAAAATCTTAATTTTTTTATCATCAATTTTTTAAAATTTATTTTTTAAATGCAAATCAAGTCATAGTACATATATAGAGCTCAATTTTCCATCTCTCTGATTGCAAACAAGATAGAGTCACACCATTCGTGTCTTCATACAGGTACCTAGGGTAGTGATGTCTATCTCATTCCACCATTTTTGCTACTCCCATTCCCCTCCCCTCCCCCACTTCCCCCCTGACCCATCCGAAGTTTCTTCTATCTTCCATCAAAGCTGGCTTTGAATAAAACCTTTTTACTTTCCATTTTAACTCTGAATATTTCTGGAACAGAGAGTGGTCATGGCTAGCCTCTTTCCTCCTGAGCAATGTTGGAGGCACCTAGCAGCAGTGGTGGAGGTTGTAACAATGGAGACTGACTCCTCCATAGGCAACAGAGCATCAGCCCAGCTCCTCCCTTCCCACTTTTGTTATCTTGGTCTGAGCTTCTTCTGGAGTGGTGAAGATCCTGAAATCAGATGGATCTGCAATGAGGATATGATAGAGCCGCTTGAACTCTAGAAAGAAATTTTACATATGAAGATATTGTAATTATTTAAACAATGAGTGATGGAGGAAAATAAAGAAAAGACAGAAGAAAATGAAATCCTTCTTTATCTTCTACAGAAAACCAAATTAGTATTTATACCTCTTGCATTTTTCAAATACACACACAAATAACTAAACAAAATCATTATTTTATCTATGCTATTTTTAATGTGTTTTCCTTTCTCAATCATATATCCTGGACAACTTTCTCTATTAAAAAATAAAGTACTTTTTTTCATGTTTGCATAGAATCCCATTGTATAAAAATATCATAATTGATTTACAAAAAAATCTACAAAAGGTATTGTATGAATACCTTGTATGTATAATGTTGAACTTTCACATAAATTCTTTATACTGACAAAAACCTCAATGATTCATCAAATATTATGTAAATTTTAGGGTTTTTGAGCAGTCAGTTATACAGATTAAAGTTTAAGTTTATTGTAATATTTTTGCTTGGTGGTGATAATTCATTAAATTTGAATTCCTGATATGCACCATATCTTTGATTATAGAGATAAATAAGTATAGATTAAAATTATTGAAAATAGTCAAAAGCTCATACTCAGAATACAACATGTGTTTTACTCTTGGGCAGGAAAAATATCTTGCTCTGATCTGCTTATGTCACCCTGACACTACATTACAATTACCCAGTTCATTCCAAGGAGTAGTCAGGTTTAAGAACCACTAAGCTAGGACACTTTCCAGTTTCTCACTTGTTACTAAGCAGGTTCTGGAGCTGCTGGTTTTCCCTGCCTCTCGCAGGATGCTGGTGTGCACAGTCAGCATCATTGTGAATTGCCCCATCCGGATGGCTTTCACAAGATCTAATCCCCCAACCTCCAGTGCAACTAAATTTCAGTTGCCTAGGTTTTGACCCCTGCTGGGGATACTTTGTAATTCTAGGGAGAGTGAATAGCTTTAATTGTTTTCTTCAGATTCAAAGTGATATCTTTTGCATTGGAGATGAAACTGAAGACCACCTGCAGAAACCTCCTCAAGTTAGAGGTATATAGATTGTCTCTGAATCATCTCTAATCTCTGGCTGTGGCTAAACACACACATACCCCTTTACTTTTTTTTTTTTAATATTTTTTTAGTTGTAGATGGACACAGTATCTTTAATTTATTTTTATGTGGTGCTGAGGATCGAACCCAGTGCCTCACGCATGCAAGGCAAGCGCTCTACCACTGAGCTATAATCCCAGCCCCCCCTTTACTTTTAAATGGTTGGATAGTGTCAGTGTATCCCTGGGCATCTGAGAGATTGACAGTCTGGGTTTTACAATGTGGCTTAAATTCTTTATTAAAACCAAAATACGCTTCGAAAGTACATTCTAGGAGAGCAATTTTGTTGAATGGTAAAGAGGATTTCTACGAATCCCATTAACAATGAACCACTCAAACCTTCTTGGCGTTCCTCTATGGCCAGCCAGCGGGGTCCTATCCATGCCATTTACTGCAGCCCACTCAGCATCCCTGATGTGTGCATGAGCCTAATGCTCGACATGTGCTATGGAGTAATTCAATTTGTTTTCCCTGGATGGAGACATTAGATTTTGAAAAATAGTAAGATATGCTTGCCTTGAGCAGTGTTTGAGAAAAATATGAATTTCCTTGTTACTATTAAGTCTCTCAAGAAGCTTTAATAAAGTTCCTGGTTAAAAGAGTTTATTCCATTAGAAGCACATGTGATATTCAGAAAAATAATCAGCAAAAACAAAAGTTATAACTCATTGTCATTGTGCTTTTCTGAATAAACTTTGCTGTCACTTGTTGGTAATATTTATCAAGAGATTGTTTTTGTATCTTAAAATATAAAAGTATAGCCACTCCTCATGTATAGTAATGTTGAAGCCAACCTAACTTCAATGCTTTCTATGTGCTAGGCATCGTGCTGAATGTTTTATGTGTTGCATGTTATTTAATCTTATATCTGGATATTTGTGTAAAGAGCAGATATTTGTGAGCGGCAGCCAGTTAAGCTCATGATATATAAGCTAGTCTTGTTCATGAAGAAAAAACAGTGTGTTCTTAACCTTAGGGTTATTTGGTGGGGAAAAAGAAATCCCTGATGACTGACAATTACCAAGTTTACTTTGTGGAAGAAATGGAGAATTGCTTTCTTATAATACATAGACTATTCAGTGACTTGGTCATGTTTCTTGGGCTTACCCTCACCCATCTCTTTTGAATGTAAATAACTGAAACTTTTATGTGTTAGTAATGAAATGTAAGACCCCAGGTACTGGTCTCTGTTTTGCATTGTGGGGATGGGTTCACACTGCCACACAACATCTCAGGTCTTCTGGTTCCATATTTGATTACATCCATTAGATTCAGGGCTCTGTATGTGATGACATGTCACTGTGATACTGAGTGAGGGCTCATGGCCTGATGTGTATACAAGCCAATACAATGGCATAGAGTTTTGCAAAAAGAAAAAGCTTTTTTTTTTTTTGGTACTGGGGATTGAACTCAGGGCTACTTGACCACTGAGCCACATCCCCAGCCCTATTTTGTGTTTTTATTTAGAGACAGGGTCTCACTGAGTTGCTTAGCGCCTCGCCATTGCTGAGGCTGGCTTTGAACTTACGATTCTCCTATCTCAGCCTCCCCAAGTGCTAGGATTACAGGCATGCACCACCACGTCCGGCAAGAAAAAGCTTTATGGTGTGGTCAACCAGCAAGGAGGTCAGGGACAATAAGCTTAGATTTGCCTCTCCAATTAGTGGCTAGTGGTGAATTTATAGGAAGCGAAAAGGGAGAAGTTACTTGTTGATTGGGTGATGATTAGGGGGAGTTTTAGGGTTCTTTCCCACAGATGTGGTCATTATGTCTCTTCATAGGTCATGTGTCTTCAGAAGAGTTAAAATGTTCTGACTCAGAATTTTAAGCTTATGATGTTGAAAGGTCAGTTGACCAGATGATTTGGCTTCTGCGAGTGTCCATTTTTTGATACCATCTCCAAACTGTCTCTGAGTGGATTCTGGAGGCTTTTTCTGAGAAATAACTTAAACAGTTTGATATTGAAGGAATTTATTTCTGGATGTATCAAGGCCTTAACTGACTTCATTAGGCACTCAAGGAGACTTTATCCACTTTCAATACAGTGATTTAGCATGTATTTTTAACACTTGCTGCATGCCCCAATCCAGCTCATGCTAAACCCTGTGAACACAGCAGTGGGGATAAAAGCATCTTTGCATGCGATGCTGCCGTAGTAAGTAACTGTTGTCCTTGTTTTCCATCCCAGGGGGAAACGCCAGATGGATTTGCTTCTCTCCCAGGACCCTGTCCATGTGGGGATTGAACTATGATGGATCTTTATTTCCATGTTGTTTTTCTGCTTCATCTAGAAAACTCGAATTAAGTGTCTCAGAGGTGCCAGATGTACCTTTAGAAACCTTATATTAACTTTTCTCTGATTATAATCAGGTTCATCCTCCAGATCAGTTAAAGAAAGGGTGACAATTATAACCATCAAAATAAAAGGGTGATTCATTTAGGGTTATAAAAGAGGAGACTTAGAGGAGTTAGCCTTTAGGAAGAGGGCCAAGCACAATTTGGGTTTTCCTGGCATGATTCTTTGTTTTCCTCTCTATCTTCTCCTCTACTCCTTCACTCACATTCAATAGAGCACACTTTCTTACCACTCAAAGCTCTGTACTTACTCTGAAAACACTGCTTGCTTCTGGCTGCATACATTTGATTGTAGATAATGACCTCTACTAATATTAGAAAATGTTATAGGAGCAAGTATGACATAGCCCATAAAAGTCAGCAGGCTGAAATAGGATACATGGTCCTGCCACCATGTCACTTACACAGGACACATGACTCAATATTCTGGCAGCATTTCACAGCTTCTTTACGGTCTCTGGATTCTTTTCTTGCAAGGCAGAGGAGGGACTAGATCTGTAGCAGCAGAGTCAAGGATTAAAGATAATTGCCTGTGGTAGAAAGATGTATGAGTTATGTGAGAGGTGTTTGGATGATTTCAGGGTTATGGGTTGGGGAAAATCCCTGCAATATTCCGCAATACTCCTTGTTTTGAATGAGAAGGATAGACTGGGGAATAAAGCTGCTATGTCCTTGAATTTGGTATCTTTGGTGTTTTGAAGAACATCTCCAATGTTAAAAATTGGAGAGAATCTATTACTCTGCATTTTGGTTCTTAGCATACAATGGGAACACCAAAGGGGAAGCGAGTAGCCTGTGGATGGTAGCCTTCTCTGGAAGAGTCTGCTCTGTGGGAGCACATGGTTCACAGTAGATGTTCTAAAAGAAAAAAACTGCCTCTGACACTTGTTTTAAAAGGCAAGGAAATTTTCTCAAGACTATTGCAATAGGGGTAAAGATGATTACAACGAGAGAGAGAATGAACTCCATTTTTCTGAAGCAAAAGACAAAGATGTTTAGATGCAGGGGTGAGCTAGTAGAAAGTGCTGGAGCACTTACTGGGTGAGGTCGGTCAGGGGGATGAGGCCATCTCTGTTTGCTAACTGCAGCTCACTGGAGCCTGCCAACTATCTTCCTACAGAGTCTGGGACACGGGGGCGCTATCTTTCCCGATGATCATATTTCAAAAAGGGATGGCTTCCAGGTTCCTAAGAAGACTTCCTACATTATAAAACTAGCAAGAAGCTGAGAGAAGATTTATATCTCTTAAGGAAGACGAAAGGATGTACAATGGCAAATTTTCTACAGTAAATTCTTTAAGAAACCAGAAGTGAAGAGCTTGTAGTCAGGAGAAAAACCTATCAAAAGTTCCATCAATCTGAGGGGCACTTCATTAAGGATTTCTTGGTCGACACTCCAAAAGTATTATTTCTTTTCCTTCCTTTCTTATGAAGTCTGCTGTACATGAAAAACAGGCTTAAGATTCTTCTGTTATTCATTTACCAGCAGCATAAATGTGACTTGTTACTTGATGTGCCTTAATCTTGGTTTCACTGTCTGGCCAATGGAGATCATAAGATAACAATCTGCCACATGGGTTTACTGTAGAAATACAGATATTCAAGGAGTTAAAAAATGTTAATTTAAGCATTTAACATTGGAGAATAAAAAAGAGAAACTATGTAATGTTTGTATAATGGAATAACATAAAACAATGGAAATTAATGTACTAGGTTGTCATGTACCCACGTGTTATGCCTATAAAAACCAAAAAGATTCAATGAAAATTTAATCCATGTGGAGACACACAGTATGAAATTTTCAGTGGAAAGTACAAATACAACTCACACAACACTATTTCCTATTTGTTATGAACGCATACATATTAATAAAAGTGTATGAACCTGGATGGAAAGGATATACATCAAATTCCTGCTGGTGTTACCTCTGGGAGTGATGGAGGGAAATTAGTTTGGGCAGGGACTATGAGTTTCTACCCTAACTGTAACATTTGATTTCTTGTGAAAAGGTTTTAATCACATATGACAATATGCTAATTTTTCATTTTTAGGAAGGATTCATCATTATACTCATTCTCTTTGATATTTCAATACTTTAGCATCCAAAAAATAAATAATAGAAGAAGAGGGAACAGAGAAAAAGAAAGAGGAAGAGGAAGTCAGAGATGCCTTCTTCTCCCTCAGTATGTCTCTTTTATAGAGAAGTAAGGGGAGAGAAATGGAAAATAGTTTTAACAAACAGCCCCACACTACATTATGCCTAAGGCTCTGGTACACACAGCGGCATTCAAATAGACTGTCGGAGAGTGGCTGATTGTTTTGGCTGCTTCTGTTCTCGTTTGATTGAAGCAGCACAGGTTTTAAGAGCTTCAAACCCCAGCTCTGATCTGAAAATGAAGTTAGGTGTTTGAGAAACAGCTGCTAGGAACAGCTCGGCTCCCTCTGGAGCCTCTGGTCGGCTTCAAAGCAGCTGCCGAAAGGGAGGGAGGCAAGGGAACTATCTTGGACGTGTGTGTTAATAAAACAAAATGGCTTTCCCTAAATAAAGCATGGCTGGTTTCCCTAGGATGAAGAATTCAATTCCGATTCAACCTTTCTGTCTCTTTGGAGGCTCTGAGCAAAGAACATGGAGCGCCTTCCTTTCTTACCTTTGGGGCTTTTGGATTTACACAGCCTGGACTCTTACCCCAGTTCAGCCTCTTCCAGTCTTTGCAAACTGGAGCAAAGAACAGTCAGCTCTTCATGTCCATGGGTTCCCCATCTGTGGATACGCTCGACTATGCATCAAAAATGTTTGAAAAAAATTGTATATAAAGATATTTCTCTTGTCATTATTCCCTAAGCATTATAGTATAACAACTACTTATATAGTTTTTGTATTATATGAGGTATTATAAATAATCTAGAAATGATTTAAGGTATCTGGGAGGATGTAATCAACTACATGCAAATACTATGCCATTTTATGTAAGATACTTCAGTATCCTTGGATTTGAGGTCCATAGGGTATCCTGGAACCAATCCCCCATGGATACCAAGGAAAAATTAGGATCAACCTTCTTGAGCCTCAGTTTCCTCTTCTGTCAGTTAGCTTAGACTCTTGTTGTGATATTATATATATATATATATATATATATATATATATATATATATATATATAGAACTTGAACATGGGAGAACTCTATATGAGTGAATACCTTCTATAAACCTTACTCATGCATATATTCACTTTATTAGAATATCTTTTGATAGCTTTATTCACTAAAAGGACTATTAACTTGTCCTGGTGTGCCTAGGGGGCAGTCCTTAGGTCATTGAGGGTATGCCCCTGAAAGGGAATGTGGATCTCAGGTCCATCTTCTCTCTCCACTTCGTGGCTCATGATGTAGGTGGTGGGTGGTTTTCTCTGAAACATGTCTCTTGCCTTTGCCATCTAGTGCTCTCACCAAAGGCTCAAGGCAATGGGGCTGCTCCATCTTAGACCGGAAACTCCAGAACTGTGAGCTAAATAACCTTTCTTTTTTATAATTTAATTGCCTCAGGGATTTCATTGAAGTAATGCAGGGTTGACTGATACACACTAGGTATTCCATAAATATGTACATAAACATTTATTAATACATGAAATCAACCAAGTCCTTTTCTTTCCAGTTTTTATGATCTTAATGATATCACTGAGCTATTTGATTCTAAATTTCTATGTGAATCACACAAACATACACAGTGAACTTGACTCTATCACTAGTGTTTAAACTTTATTATGTTTAAGAATCACCTGTATATAGCATTAAAATACAGATCTCTGCTTGAGATTCTGATAAGGTAATTCAGGGATAGGATCAAAGAATCTTCAAACATTCATGGTGATTCTCATATTTCAGTAATGTGGAGAATGAAACAAACCTGTCTTCTCGCTTTGGGAATAGGGTGCATTGTGTTTTGCTTGGGGGTGGTCCTACTTCATATCTGTTGATCCAGTGAAGTTAACAATAGAGCCTCCCTTCACCCTCAAGTGTCCTTGATGGGTATGTGTACAGTCACTTCACTTATGCACCTACGCAGTGAGGCTAATGCATCCTGCACAGCTGCTCTTTGGTTAGCTACCTCTCTAGGGACTAGTGTACCCCCATATCTCAGAGCCTTTCCTGCTCATGCATCTAATAATGCAGGCTTTCTTTCTCACTTTCAAAAACTGTGCATCATCTCAAAACTTACACGCCCAAGACATGATTTTAATCTATGTTTTGTTCATACCGGATAGAACAACCAGATCACTTTCATTCACTTAGTGCAATGTTTAGATTTCCATAATGGATGCATTCTAGCCTGTAGTTCCAACGGAAACATGATTGCTATTTAAAAAAAAAATCTTATCCTTGTAGATGGGAATAGCTTCTCTATAACAAATAGTCCCAGGAAACCAGTCAAGAAATCTGGGTAGATAATTTTATTACAAACCTTCATTGGAGGTGCTTATAACTCACCTTATAAGTTGTAGCAACAACTTCAAGGAAGTCCCTTACATTTCTGCAGATACAGGCTTAAAAACAAATTAGGGAAATCTAACCCTGGGTTTTATAGTTGGAAACTATTTCTTTGTATTTTTTTAGTATAGTAAAGAAAGTACATTGTACAAGGGGTCTTGTACAATGATTTTAGATCTACATTGCTCTGGTATGGAGTCCTGTTCCACCATTTACTAGTTGTGTGAAACTGGACAAATTACATTAGTTCTTTCAGCTTTAATATCCTTTTCAGAAAATTGTGAAGATACTGGTATAACAGGGGGTGGTGAGGATTAAATAGAATAAGCCACTTTGCTGACCCTCGCACTGCCTTCACAGCATCTCCTTGGCAACCTCTGATTTTAGCCACAGCTTTGGTGGATGTTTTGACTCACCCTGACCAAACTTCACCTCAAGCACTGCTTGTGTTGTTGATTTTTGCCCCAGGGCTTTCTTGAAACCTTGGGAGTCCTTTTAGCTCCGTGCAAAGGTGACCTAGAAGTGCAGAGGATACCAACCCTTAAGCACTTGGCATTTGGAGCCAGCGGATATATGCCCCATATATATATATGTTCTGTTGTTCAGAACAATTGTAGAAGTCATTTTTGCATGCATCTCAGAATCTTGGCATGATCAACACCTTGTTGCCCAAATCAGCAAGCTAGGTAAAAGATGCTGTAGTAGTTTTGGCTCCTTTTGCATCTTATTTCCTGTTTCCAAGAAACAACTTCTCAAACAACTAGCTCCCCCTAACCCCTAGTCTGTTTTAAGAAAAACCAAACTAAGCTATATAAAGCACCCTAGTGAGGTCTTGATGAAAGTTAACTATAACTACTAACAGTAATAAAAAATGACAATATTTCTCTTTTGTGCTGTAGGGTGAGCTAGAGATCTGTATAATTTTAAAGGGTAAAGAAACCCTCCTAATTCTTTTTTGAAACAGACTTGAGATAGTCTTTTCTTCCCCCATATACATCCTAACAGCTCACATACCCTTTACAGTCTTCATTTTACCAAGATAGGTATCTATTGTTTCCTACTTTTGACTTCACAGAAATGTTTCAAGAATCTTAAGTGAGTGCTTTTCCTTGGTTCTTTCATTCCTCGGGCAGAGAAGAGGAATGCACACAAATTCAGGGGAGTAGGTTGTATCAAACACCTGTTAATCTTTTTATATCTTACTGCTGCTTCTGCAGCGTGGATGAGACTGGTTTCATTACTGCCGCAGGCAAATGTTACTGTTTGTTGAATATCCACTTGTCCTTCTATTTCACAGATCTAGGCTATTACTGACTTTTTGTTTGTCTAATCACTTTGCAGAAATTCTTGTGGGCATTCTGAAGCTCAGACTATTTTCTCAGCTCATTCTAAACCTGTAAAGTTCATCCTTGATGACAAGAGACTTGAAGAGGAGCTTAGACATCCTTCCTGATGAGGTTTACAGTTAAAGAAGATTCTGGAGATTTATGCATTATCACTGTGGAAAGACTATTTCTAGTATTCTTTCCTCTTTAAATTTTCAATTTCCTAGACCTTTTTTCTTTGTTGAAGATCATGAGTTTTGATTGATTCTCAGTGAAGTTCAGGACAGACTATCTCAACTTAGTTTATCAACCATTTCTTTTTAAAAATTGTTGGTTTTCTGATAAATAATAAGGAAAGTGTTTTCTTTGTTGGCTTTTACTTTTAAAGGCTTGTTTGCATGAATCCCCATTTGTTAAGAACACTCACAACTAAGTTAGGTGTTTCTCGGTCTGATTTTACAATAGTTTTCAATCACAGTCAATTTAAATTGTAGCAGATTCTTGCTCCCTCCCCTCCCTGCCAGAACTGGAAGCTCCTTGAAGAATAATATTTTCTTAATTATTAGTCTCTGACAAACTAAGTAACTTCATAAATCATTGGTTTCTCGTACCTATTATATTTACCTCATTTCCACAAATTCCTCTATTTAGCTTCTCGTGACAAAAGTGCAAAAATCAAATAGAAAATCCTGTAACTTGACCACTTACAACAATTGTAGGAATATTTCATTTGGGTAAAACATATATTATCTTTAGTGTCAGTGATGGAGATACATATCACAAAGAAGATAATTACCAAACTTATAATAAGCAGGTAATAAGTAATGGTTGTATAGTGCTTTAAGCATCACAAGTGATTTAAGAGACAATAGCAGACAACATTTAGGCACCCATTCCAGGCATTTTGCTCAGGACTGGGCATACCTTCTCTTGTTTGTAATTCACAATGGTTCTATGAACATGGTGCTATGCTGAGGCTTACTATTGACTCGCTAGTTAACATAGCCTTTAAAAGATAAGCCTGGGATTTCAACCAAGGTTTGCCTGACTCAGTGATCTAATATCAACCATAATATAATCTATCTTATTTCTTATCCATTATCTCATTTCACTCTTACTTCCCAGAGGCTATTACTTTCCCTCTTCCAGAGTCAGGGAAACAGAGACTTAGGAATGTTCAGTATTTAGCCTGAATCCTGTATGATGGAAGGGGCAGGATTAGCAGTCGGTTTGTCTCATTTTTTTCTCCGCTGTTGCATTAATCCTCCCTTCCCCACAAATTATACACTGTTGAAAACCTCAAAGGTTCATACTCTACACATCTGGACTATACATGCTTTTTCAACCTAAATAAAACTCTACTGAAGAGTGTTTTAGACCAAGTTCTATAGAAATTAGATCCTCAGACACAAGTCAGGTACTAATATATTATTGGCGAGAACAATTTTTAGGAAGAAGAAGTGTGACAAAACAGAAGGTAAGGGGGAAAGGAGAGAGGGCAGATAAAAGGGGATCCATTGCCTGGTCACCTAGTTCATCACAGCTTTGTGAAAGAGGCTGATTGCCTGGTTTCATGAGATATCTTCCAAATATCTATAGGGAGACTTCTTAAAAACTTTTCAATCTTGAAAAGGGAATGGTGTTATGGTTTAACTATGAGGTGTCCCCCAAAAGCTCATGTGTGAGATAATGCAAGAAAGTTTAGAAGTGAAAAGATTGGGTTATTAGAGTTTTAACTTAGTAAGTGCATTAATACCCTGATAGGAATTAATTGGGTGGTAACTGTAGGCAGATAAGGTGTGACTGGAGGAGATGGGTCCCTGGGGGTGTTCCTTTGGGGTATAAATTTTGTCATTGTTGAGCAGAGCTTACTCTTTCTCTCTGCTTCCTGGTGGCCATGTCCTGAGCCACTCTCATCCATCACATTCTTCTGCCACGATGTTCTGCCATAGCTCAGGCACTGAGCAATGGAGGCCATCTAAGAATGAGACCTCTGACACTGGGAGACCCAAACAGACTTCCTTCGGCAAAATTGTTCTTGTCAGGTCTTCTGGTCATAGCAATGGAAAAGCTGACTAAAACAAATGGAAAAACATGTTTCTACAGATTCTCATCTCCCATTGTCCAATGTTGTATGCCAGCTATCCCACATGTGTGGATTATTCCCCTCAGCTCTTCTTTAGCAGTTCTTCTGGGGAGTTACCAGGAAAACCTAATCCCAAAACAATGGAAGTATCCATATAGCCAGTCAGAATATATGGAATTATCCATGAACAATCTTCATCTGGCCACCTCCAGCATGGACACTAAGGGACCAGCCAGTGTCCCTGGTTTGGAACTGACCTAATTGTCCTGAGCCACAAGGAAACCTGCAGGATGTGTGTTAAGAAGCATGAGGCATAGGTTGGGGTTGTGGCTCAGTGGTAGAGTGTTTTGTTTGCCTAGCATGTGTGAGACACTGGGTTTGGTCCTTAGCACCACATAAAAATAAGTAAAGTTACTATGTCCATCTACTGCTAAAAATGTTATTTTAAAAAGAAGTATGAGGCACAGTACAAACCCAGGTCATTATAGTAATTCCAGAAAGCTTTACAATATGTGACTTATTTGATAGGAAAAGTTGCTAGTAGATTGAAGAGAATCAGGGATTCTCAAAAGGCCCAGTGTCTCCTTAAAAGAATGGTTTCTCTTGTTCTCCCAGGAATATATTGCCACTTTCCTAATATCTCAGCAGAGATTGGAGAGTATATTTGAAAACCCTGTCTGGATTTGATCAAATAACAAGTGCATATACATGTTAGGTTGTTTTGAACTTTTATGTAAGAGACAGATAACTTTAAGCAGGGACTCCAGATTATTATAATATAATATAAGTTCTGCACACCTGTGTTCTCAGGTGTCCAAAAGGAGCCAGTCTTCTCTACCCTGGTGAGCCTCAATCTGTCTCATTACACATGCCCATGAGCTCATGAAGATATGGCCTCTGCCAGGAAGATAATGATGGAATTTAACTGCCCTTCCCAAAAGAAAGATAAAAATCTGTTCCTTTCAGTCTATTAGAGCATAATTGTTGCCAGAAAATCTTCCTAGAAAGTCATCAAAAGCATCAGGCAGAAAACTATGGCTTAGATAATCCAGTGGGATGTTTAAATTCCATGGTCAAGCTTACCCTGTCCCCATTCTAGGCTACAGCTAAGCTAGGATAAGGCTGGAAGATCCCCGAGTCTTAAGATGGGGAGATCTTTTGACATTTATTCCGGTGACTGACTCAGGTATTGTGAGAGAATTCATACCAATTAAGACAGAATGAGATGAAGAAATTTGGTTTAATGACAAAGCATCATTCAGCAGAAGGAAGGAGAGATTTGCTTTTCAGATTTTCACTATCTCATCCTCCTATATAAGCAGGTGTTAAAAATAAGTGAAAATTAAAACAGATCTCCACCTGTATTTTCCATTGGATACTGTCAAAACTTGAATGGTTGCAAGGGCCAGGAAGTGGTATGTGTAGCATTCCAGTGGCAGTGTTTGTTGTGTGAAGAGCAAGGACGGCAATTCTGGCAGTAACAGCAAAAGTATCATCAGTGGAGTTATGAACCATGTTCCCAGCATCAGGCATTGGCACCGCTGACGCAAATATTAATGTCCTTGGCCTTCAGCACCAGCATCCTTGGCCCACTCCTGAATAACCTTAGGAACATGAGCAGGTAGAGAAGCCTCCAACAGACATGAATAGCTGGGGCCATACCTTTGTTAAGAGAAAGAATGATCTCAGAGGCAGACAGCCTTGATATGATCGCCAGTTCCACCTGAACTTGTTCCAGTTATTCACCCTCTATGCTTCAGTTTCCTCCCATAAAGCGGGATGATAACAAGACCTGCCTCCAAGGTTGTCATGAGGACTAAATGAGATAATACTTATAAAGTCTTACTTAGCAAAATATCTAGAACCTAGTGTGTACCCCATAAATGTTTGCAGAGGTTGTTAAGGAATGTTTGTTGTACAAATCAGTAATAACATTTTTATTGCTAATATGCTTCAGGCAAAGCTCCAGGAACTAATGATACAATAATAACATGTATAGACCATAAGGGTTCTAGAGACAGCCAGCCTGGTGTAGGGCTGGGAGTATGTTTTTCTGTGTTCTGGAAAGACAGGTTTGTTGGATGGGGTGGGGTTGGGTTCAACCTATCACAGCTTTTAATGGTGATGATGCTGGGACCATATTAGGTCTATACAGCTGCCTAAGAACACTTGCTCTGTACCTTCTTAGAGACATGATATGGACTGGTTCAGCAACCAGCAGACTTTTTCTGTATAGGGCCAGATGGTAAATATTTTAGGTTGTGTAGGTCTCACTGTCTCTGTTAGACCACTCAACTCTGCTACCATGGCCCAAAAACAGTTATACAAAATATATAAAAGGATGAGTGTAGCTGTGTTCCAATAAAACTTTAATTACATGAACAGGTCATGGGCAAGATTTGGCCCATGGGCTATATAGTCCCCACAGCAGCAGTACAGCAAGACCAAAATGGGACTTTCTTCTATCTCTTACTCCCAACAGACCAGAAAACAAGCCCCTTTTACTTCTAACACTGTGCCTTTCCTTCTCTGCCATTAACATTTCTTCTTGACTTTATAGCTCTTTAACTGCATGTAACATTTACATAAGACAGTAAAGTATAGTGATGTATTCATTATTTTTTATTACCTGGAAGATGAGAGAAAATGAAATGTACTCACTAGCTATCATAGTCAACTGATAAAATTATATGTTCCCCATTCATTGATCAGTATATAAATGATATAAGAAATATATATTCCATTATCTTATAAGCATAATGTGTGAAAGTCATAATTACTTATAACACTAAATCTCAACTCATTCTGCAGGAGACATGAAGCAAGCGTATAACAGAAAACTCATGTCCTAGGCATAATATAATCTTCAGGATTATGTTCAATATGCACATTAAAGTGAAAACAAGCCATGAAATTCAGCATCATGGGAGTACTCTTACACCAGTTGACTTGAATATCTAAATATTTCTCCTTTCCCACATTAAACATGGAGTGGATATTCATCTACAGAGGAATGTGGGCTGCTTCAAGCACCACTAAAACAGGGCTTCAGAGTCTATGCTTGTTACTAATGTGTTCATACACATGCACACATATCCATAGTCTCTTTTATACCACATATAATCACTATATACATATGTACATATATTTATTTGTGTATGTATATATTGTATATTTGCTCACATAACCATATGCACATATTTATATTTTTGAAGCTCTGCTGATTTAATCTTTTCTTATTTAGTCTCAGGTTGTGTCAGATATAAAAAAGGAGAAAAGTCATTTTAGGCATCAGCATCCATCTTATTTTCACTGGATAGCTCTGCCAATGAAGGGAGCCTGCATCTAAGTATAGTCTATTCAAGAAGATCCATTGTAGGGCTGGTGGTGTAGCTCAGTGGTAGGGTGCTTGTGTAACATGTACAGAATAAGTTGGTATTCAAAACATTCTCTTCTTCCTACTTGTGACCACAGTCTTCCTCAAACTCTCCTGCCTCTACCCCTAGTCACTCTTAGTTACTAGTTACCCCCAATAACTCTTTTGCCTGCTGGACATACTTTTTCTGTTTTTTTTTATATTGAGATTTTCTTGTTTTTTTCTTTTTTAATATTAAGTGTATGTGGATTTCATATCTTATTCATCATTGGGAACACAATAATGCAATCACTTGTAAAAGATTTGCAGCTCTCAACATTGAAACACATTTTCTACTAATTTTATATCATGCCTTTGTAGATATTTATAAGTATTCTGAGATAGCAAATGAGCTCTTAATAAATATTACAACTTGCAACTACTTCTTTAGGTGATTCAAGGTCTGCTGAATATTATGAAACCAAAATAAATCATAGAAGTAAATTAGCTGAGGCTCCTAGGAGACTAGCTCTCATGGTTAATTCCTCATTTTAAGTAATTTTATTCATCAAAAGGATCTTATTATTCTCATGGATCAACTTGTAATATTACACCTTTGAACTTACAAATGAGTACTAACAAAATATAACTTTCATCAATTTTCCAAATGTGTTTAATATGAAATATTTTAAAATGTTTTCTGCTACTAAAAAAAATAAATATACTGTTAAAAGGGGGTTGGTGACAAGCAAGTGTGGCATATGAGATATTTAACCAAACTAGATGTGGCAATGAAAACTTTAGAATCAAATGTTTCCAAGGCTCCTTTTCTGAAATGGAGAAAAAGCCTAAATATTCCAACAGAAACATATTCATGTGTTCCTGGTATATAAATAGCAAAACAAAACAAAACAAATCAAAACAAAAAAGACATGCTCTATTACAGATGGACATGGAACAGGTACTGTCCCTGTGTTGCTCAGTTGTTTCCTATTTTATTTAGTCATCCAACACATTTCTAATATGTACCAGGTACTTTTGTAGGCTTTGGGCTAAACAAAATAAACAAGATCCTTATCCTCACAGTTACGTTCCAGTGGGAGAAAATAGACAATCAATGTAATATAATAATAATATCAAGAACATCACAGTGTTTTATTGCAAGGAGTTCTAGGCTGGGAAGGGGTGTTTTTGTTTGTTTGCCATACTGGGGATCGAACTTAGGAGTGTTCTACCACTGAGCTACATCCCCAGACCTTTTAAATTTTTATTTGAGACAGGGTTTCCCTAAGTTGCTGAGGCTGGCCTCAAACTTGCCATCCTCCCGCCTCAGCCTCCCAAGTCACTGGGATTTCAGGTGTGTGGGGAAATCTCATTGAGAAGGTAATGTTTCCTCTTAGACTTGAAGAAGTTGATGAATAAAAGCACCATGTGGATTTCTGGGGGAAGAATTCTACAGGAAGAAGTAGTCACTGCACAGGTGTTAAGAGAGCAGGAGGAATAGTGAGGATGCCAGTGCGCTATGGGGAAAAGATCCGGGTGGTCACTGTCAAAGACCCTGCAAGAATTTTCAGACTCACGGTTGGCATCTATTTACCAGATGAAGAGAGAGGTTAAGCTATTTGCTCAAGGTTCCAGAAATGTAACCTTTAAGTATGTTTAGATTTTTCTGCATTTCTCTTTGAATCTTAAAATCCTTATTTTGCCCAGAAGGAAACTCTACAGAGTTTAAGTACCCCTCACAGGACTGTATAGCTGAAAAATATTAAAAGTGGTATTAAAGTCCAATTCTCTCTTTTTAAGATCAATACATCTCTCCCTACTATGTTTCAGGGCACCTGTACGTGGGGAGAAAGAATTTGGTGAAATTGCCTATTAACACCTAACAAATGCAACTACAAATGGGCAATGTGAGGTTTGGTAAACATCCTAGAGAGGAGAATAGTATTAGGAAGGTATACTCTGTCATGCTGGTGAATCTGTCTTTGAATAGTTTATAACTGGGGAAAAAAGATCTCTTTAGAATTTGTGGGATGACATCAATTAAAACGAAGATACAAACTTTGTCTACACTTTTAAGTGTTGGTTGAATTTCTTAGGCCAGTGGTTCCCAACTAGAGGCTATTTTGCTCTCCAGGGAACATTGACAATATCTAGAGACATTTTTGATAATCATGATTTGGGGTGGAGGGCGTTGTTATTATATAGTGGGTAGAAGCTGGAGATACTGCTAAACATCATAAAATGCACAAGATAGCACATTCTCTGCCCTCCCCAAAGGAATTATGGCCCCAACATCCATAGTACCAAAGCTAAGAAACCCTCTCTTAGCCTTAGAAGGTGTAATGTGAGAACTTGAATCAGAAAGACTACTATTACTACTATTAAGCTTCTAATCAGGAACTCTGGTCTAGCTGATATGCAAAAACAGAAACTTGTGATATTTTAGGGACATGATGTACTAAGGATGAATGAAAATTTCAAAGCATAGAGACAAGAGAAAAAATTGTGGAATTCCTGCATGTTTTAGTTATTTGCTCATTTCTGAAACTCTCAGTTTCTTCACCTGTACAATGGAAAATGTAAAAAGACATACTTAGCAACATTTGGGGATTAAAAAAATACACATTTTCACAAAAGTTGGGAACTATCAAACAAATGTTAGTCATCTTTCCTGAGCACCTATTCAGATTGAGCAAGTAATACTATTAACTGATGGGAAATGAGGTACAAATTAGTCTCCAAGTTTCCATGAGAATCTCTGAGAAATGTGCTGGGTCAGGGGCAAGATTTATGTGGGTGATTCCAGACTCAGATTTTATCTCTTGATGTCACTTGTATGATCTAAATCTCCCACGTTTCCGACTCTGAGAGGAAGGAAGAATATCTTTCAAAGAGAATGCAGGCAATATTTCAAGGATATAAATCACTCAAAATATCTTTAAGGACTGGCAACTAAAAGTTTTACCTTTGTTGTTTTTTTTCTGACCATAAAATAATTAATCTATGGGCTGGGGTTGTAGCTCAGTGGTAGAGCGCTTGAAAAGCACATGTGAGGCACTGGGTTTGATCCTTGGCACCACATAAAAATAAATAAATAAAACAAAGGTATTGTGTTCATCTATAACTGAAAATATTTTAAAAATAATCTGGAAAGGGAATTACACCTTGTAGGAAATTTGTTAAATATAATAATGCACACAAAATTAAAATCACTTGCTGCATGTAGCAAAAAGAATTGTGTTCATATTTTGGGTTGCAGTTTTGCCTAACCAGGTGACTGTTTAAGAGCTTCTTTTCAAATTGCTTTCCCCATTGTAGGTAGGTTTTCTCCCCGTCTTTCATTGCTGAAAGCAAAAGTAACAATTCTGACTCCCTGTCACTTAAAAAGGAGAAGATTTATTACATTTAACCGAAAGGGCACTGTTGGAACAGGGACGACGTAAGTTAACTGTAATCAGGGTGCTCCAGACTGGTTGTCCTGGCCTCCCAGGTTGTTCCTTATCTGCCCTTGCCACTTGGTCATCAGCAGTTGAGACTATCCGCAGACATGCTGCTGCAGGAAAGACCCTGAAGTGATCAGCTTTTAGCAGGTTGTGTGTCATAGGCTAGATAACTACCTATTTTCTTTTCATACCATCGGCTACACACCTGTATTGGCAGAATATAGGGTGTCAAGAATTATTCCTTCAAAAACTTGCACAAAACAAGTATAATTGAATGAAGTTAACTTTTGGTTAGAATTCTAACACAGGCAAGAGGAGGCAGAAGACAAAATCCTATCTCAGCCAAGGAGCAGAGCATTTGCATCCTCATAAATCCTTGTTGCTTATTTTTGTCTATGAAGAGGTATTTAGGGCCAGGTGTCCAGTGGCGCACACCTGTAATCCCAGGGACTCAGGAGACTGAGGCAGGAGGAATTCCAAGTTTAAGGCCAGCCTGAGCAACTTGGTGAGATTCTATCTAAAATTTAAAAGGAAGAAAAAGGGATAGAGATGGAGCTTGGTGGTAGAGCTTCCTTGGGTTAATCCCCAGTACAAAAAAAAAAAAAAAAAAAAAGAGGTATTTAGTGTTCACTGTGGGAATCAGGGCCATGTCCTTGTTTAGAGGGCTCCAATTGTTTGGGTCAAGGCTCTGTATAGAACAATGGGCATCCTTTCTCACAGGGTCTGTATTTTTTCTAATTCCTCAATGATTGTGTGATTCAAAGGAGATTTTTAGTTTTTTATTTGCTTTTTCTCAGGATAGTCTCATGGATGTTTTATATATACATATATACATATATATATGTATATATGTATATATAAAACATTTTGTACATATGATGCATATAAAATGGATTCCATTATATATGCATGCACATACATTACATGTATATTAAGTACAACCAGAATCTCATGATTGGTACTATTAATTATCATCCCAATTTTAGGCTCTAACATATTTTATATTTATGTAAGAAGTTTTCCAACATTTCTTAACCATGGGCTAAACTCAAAGTACAATAATAGGAAACTTTGTCTTTAATTAAAATACATACTTTCTGCCTCTAGAATAATGTTCCTTCTTTTTCTTTTTTAAAAATAGGTTTTAAGATAATATAGAGATCACATAATTTCCCTTGTATTCAATCCATTGTAATGTAACAAAGAGAAACTTTGCCTTTGAATGTGAGGAATATATTTCCTCCAGAGATAAACTTATATAATACTTGCTTCAGAACCCAGAAGTTTAATTCATAATTCTTCAGCTGTTGTCAGATGGGAGGCAATGTCAGGTGAAGGAGTGAGGAGGGGGATTGTGCAAAACTTGTTGGTAGCAGAACTTCAATACTTCTTATATGCCTATATATTCTTGCATGATTTATATTAGAAATTGGAATTTGTGGTATTTCAGGTTTCCTTGGGGTGGTACCTTCTTGAAGTGGGATACACTAAATAGGAATGAGTTTAAAAATCTTCCTTGTTCAAAATGATTATGAAGGCTGCACATCTTATTTACCAGGGCCCTGATCTAGGAGCAGAGTTAGCATGAGAAATCAATATAAAAAGACTTTTTACTCCATTGTTTTCCTATATGAATGAAGCAGTTGAATTATGATATAAATACAAAAAGTAAATGAATTGTAATTTTTGAGCTTGAACAATATTAACTCTACCCTGATCCAGAAAGCAAATATTACCAGGACCTCAGAAATAATCTTGGTGATTCCTACCAGTCACTAACCCTTCTTTTCTGACAGTAACTTTGGTCACAATTTCTATAACTAGAGATTAGTTTTGTCTGTTTTGAACTTTATGTAAATAAATCATGAATTACATTATTTTGTGTCTTTTTTTTTTTTGGTCCCCATGTTTTGTAGGATTGATCCATGTTGCTGTATGTAGTATTAGATAATTTATCTTAATTGATGTGTGCTGTCTATAAGAAAATGTAAGATCAGAACAATTTAGCTATTTATTATTTTGTGGCTGAATATTTGAGTTAATGACAAATTTGGACTATTATAAACAGTTGTGTTTTCTTTCTGCACTTTAAAAACATTGATATTTCTGCAGAAAAATAAAGGTGTTTATTCTTTGAGGATTGAACCCAGGGCCTCACATTTGCTAGGCAAGTGCTTGACCATCAAGATACATCCCCAGTCCTAAAAATGCTCATTCTTTTTTTGGGAGGTGGGTACAGGGGATTGAACTTAGGGACACTCTACCACTGAGCCACATCTCCAGCCCCATTTTGTATTTTATTTAGAGACAGGGTCTCAGTGAGTTGCTTAATACCTCGCTTTTGCTGAGGCTGGCTTTGAACTCATGATTCTCCTGTCTCAACCTCCTGAGCCATTGGGATTACAGGCATGCATGACTGCACCATGCCCAGCAAAAGGTTTATTCTTAATTAGGCCTGTGAATGGCATTAATAGGATAGAATAAATTAGGAAGTATAATAGAGATTAGTCTATTTATGAAAAAGATTTTAAGGGTTCTTTTTATGTTTTGTATCCATCAATTACTAAGATATATGTTATTGTTTTCTATGTAATTTTCAATGTTTGAACTTTATAGTGCTTGATATCTGTTGCTTGGTAACATTCATTATTTTTGGAAAATTTTTGGCCATTATTTATGTAAAATTTTTTCTCCACATTTTTTCACTTTTTTTTTTTTTACATCTTTACACATGTTAGTTCTTTTCATGTTCCTTTAGTCTATTCTATGTAATTTCTTCTCTTTTTTTCTTTTTTTGGTTCAGACTGAAAAATATTACTGACCTATCTTCCAAATCACTAATCCTTTGTTCATCTCTGTCTTCATCTTCATCTCTGATGTTACTCATTTTCTCAAGTTCTGAGTTCAATCATTGTATGTCCACATCTATAACTTTCATTTGATTCTTTTTATAGATTCCAATTCCCTGATTACATTTTTTGTTTTGCCATTGCTTTTATGAAGATATTAATTAGTTAGTTTAAGCCTTGATCTAATAACTCTTAATATCTGGGTTGCCATGGAGTCTGTTCTCTGGTCATTTTTTTCTCTTAGTCCTGGCATTTCTATTACTATTTCCTTGAATGATGGTTATTGTCCATGAAAAGTTTAAGAGGTCTATGAACTTTTAGCTTTTGGTAAGAGTACAGATAGTTCACCATAGTTTGACAAAAGTTCAGCTGTTTCCAGGTAGAATTTCAGTCTCTGTATGTTCTTTTATTTTTACCATTTACTTTTACTTCTAGAGTACAGTCTTTTTAGTTTTCCAGCTGAAAGCCCAAGGTATTCATAAGATCCTTCGTCTCTTGGGCTCTGTATGCCAGCTTTTTCTATTGTAATCACTGCGAAGCTACTCTTATATATTTCAACCTCTTGATTGCTAAGCTTTTCTTGACCCGTGCCGATATAAATTAGTGGAAACCCAAAGGAGGAAATGAGTAGAATTTGATCTCACCACTGTGATTCTTTTCTTCTCTCTAGGATATTGGCCCCTCAGGTCTTGATGCCTTGATAGCACTCATGGCTTTAAGTGGATATTCTGAGAGTTCTACCTGATATAAGTTAGTATCCACTACTGGAAATGGAAATTCCAAATATCATTTAATTTGCTTTTGTTCAAATATAAACTTCTCTCTTGTAGTATTAAACAGAATAATAATTTTATCATTATTTTTTGATTCTTTGAATAACATATCTTTCCCAGTAAACTGTAAGTTCCAAGAGGGATGTGATGATATGTTTTTTTTTTAATCCCAAGTAACTAAAATAGTGCCTGATTCAGAATTTAAAATTAAATATAATGTGAATAAATGAACGATGAGATGTTTCAAGTATGTGTAATGAATAGAATAAAACAGTAAATTCAAATAGCAAGATAAGTAAAATTTTGATACATAACAAAGAAGTTAACAGATCATCAGAAAACATTGTTAAGATGTCATAAGATAGAACTTGGCCTCAGACAATAGTGTGACGTCAGGAAAATATTTTTATTCTACCTTCTAGGAGAACATGTAGACAGAAAGACTCAGAACTAAAATAGTGGATCCTAAAATACTAGTGATAACTAAACAAGACATTGCTTGGAAAATACTCTTTGCTGCTTAGAGAATACAAAAACTATTTAGCCTTAGTGGTTGCCATTGGTCCATTCCTAAATAGTGAAAACTAGCTTCTGAAATCCTGTATGCTTAGAATTCCCATATCCTATTATTTCATAGGATAGATGCTCTTGATGACAGAAACTCTAGGAATCTGATGTTTGAAAGGGACTTTAGGTATCGTTGATATAAGATAAAATACACTGGAAGCATGTTGACTCCCTGAGGGTTCTAGCTGAAAATAAACAAGTGGATGGCCTGTTTTATAGCTCTATTATTAGGATTGTTTTGGGGATAGAGAAAAATATAGATCTGATAACTTTGTTTAAATGAATCAGAATTGAGCAGAATATTTCATACAGGGTAGTTCAAATTAAAAATAAAGAACACTAGGCTTAAAATTCCAATTGGCATTGATCTCTTGTAAGTTAAATCAGAGGTTAGAAAATTACTTTAGTATGCCAGGGAGCATAGTATTGTATCAGGGTTGGACATTAGCATCTTCTTTCTTTAATCTCAGAAGGTGAGGATTTACTTGCTTATTTAGTATATTGTGTTGAGTGAATACTACGTGTCCAGCTCTGTCCTGGGCCCATGGGATATAGCAAAGTCGGTAGGGACTGCATTTTATCTGAAGCATTAGTAGGCAGTCAGATGCACTGAGTTGAGTGTAAGCAGCAGCTTGTAGAGAGGGCTTGGACAACCAAAATGGAAAATCTGAATGCATTATCTTCATGGAGGGTCCAACAGGACTCTTTCAATGCCAGGAGCAGGAAGTATGCCATAAATCAATTCTAGCCCTGGACTGCTGTAGGACCTGATATTTAATTATTTTACAGAATGCAAGTTTTAGTGGATGTGTCCATGGACTGACACAAGGCTGGATGGCTGGATTTAGGAACAAGGACTAATGTCAAATTCTGTAGATGCCTATTCCAAGAGGCAGTAGAGCTTAAGGATGAATCAGTTGCACAACTTGATGTCAACTTCTGGTTCTACCACTGGTTGACTTCCTAACCTCAGGCAACATTCTTAACTTCTGCCTCTTCACCTGTAAGTGGTAGTCAAAATATATAACCTTTAGAAGTGACCGCTTTCTGATGAGTCCTCTGAGAAAACAAAGACAATTCACAATGGAGTTAAAAATAATGGCTTGATGTCATAGAATACAGAGTCAGTGACAATTGCTGTGGACACTCAGAACAGCTTTTGACCACTCTCTAGTATGTGTATTTGAATTTCCATACAGGGCCAAATTATTGATGCTATAATACTTTCTAGCACCATTAAACATCATCTTAGGCTGCTGCAAATCAGACTGGATCAGCAATCCCTGAGTCTAATATCAGATGGTGAAGCAAATGCTATGGAACTTGTAGACTGTGAACACAGAGAGTGGAGGTGATTCAATAATTAGTACCTTGCATTCTAGGTTTGGTGTTTTGGGGTCAAAATAGCAAAAAACTCTGTCAGTCTTTGAAGACCAAATGACTACACCTCCCCCACGATTAATATCTTAAGGAAAAACAATTTGGAAAGATGGCTAACCAATCTAATCCCTTTTTAGAGTGAATTAATAAGCTTTGACTATATTAGGAAAATCTAATACAAAAGTCATTTTTATAAGCTACCAAACTCTAATCTGTTCGAAAGGACCATCTCTTCCTGTCCTGTATTCAAATCTCCTCTTCTCACCAATCTCTAGTCTGCAGCCTCTTCCTATGCCAGCTAGATTTTTTACAAGTGCTTGGCTGACTATGTTTTCATCCAAATTAATGCTGTGAGTTTTTATCAAAAAAAATCCTCCAACAGCTACTTATCAGGTCACATGCACATACCTCATATATTGTCTTTTTGGAGTATTGGCCCTCTTCCCTCCTCCCATTAATCTTTAAGTGGAAATTCATATTCATTTCTTAATTTCGAATGCTCTGTACAACATCTGATAGATAGAAAAAATTAAATAAGTATAAAAATGCTTTAAACAAATATTTGTTGCATGAATAAATGGATAAGCTGAGGAAAGACTCAACATTTAAAAAGAATGAGTGGGAAACTGAATGATTCCTGGAAGGGCATCTATCTTTCACAATGCTGCTGGTGGTTTTCTGGTTATTTTCCTAATGTAGGTGCACAATCCCTTGTCTTTTTAGGTTTTGAAGAAGTTGTATTTTAGGTTTCAGAATTTAGGGGTTGGGTGCAGACTTAGAAAGGTAATGTGGCCCACATGCTACACAGTGTGGCTTATTGCCGGCAAGAGTGTAGCAGCACTCTGTCATCAGATTCATTTGAGGGACACATTTGCATTAAATAAAGACTTAAAATTGGCTCGTGTCAGTTCAAGTGTGATTTTGTAGCCAAATGAATTTGCCTTGAATTTATGAAAAAAATATTCAGTTTTTAGAGCTTTTTGGATTTTGGAATTATGAATAAGGTGATGGTGGACCTAAATTTAGATCACATAAGGAATTTCCTATGGCTTGTTTCAGAGGTGGAAAATTGTTGTCCTGGGGATGGAATCTGGTGTGTAGACATTGTTTTCTTTCCTCTTTACAAAGTGAGATTATACTGTGCTTAAAAAAATCAATAGTAAGGGAAATTAAGAAATCAGCCGGGCGCGGTGGCTCATGCTTGTAATCCCAGCACTTTGGGAGGCTGAGACAGGAGAATCACGAGTTCAAAGGCAGCCTCAGCAACGGCAAGGCGCTAAGCAACTCAGTGAGACCCTGTCTCTACATAAAACACAAAATAGGGCTGGGGACATGGCTCAGTGGTCGAGTGCCCCTGAGTTCAATCCCTGGTACCAAAAAAAAAAAAAAAAAAAAAAAAGAAATCAGAAGATTTCACATTAAAAAAAAGTCCTTTGAAAAATTCAGGCCACTGTTAACATTGGATCTAAGTCCAATTCTTGGACAATTTAATTATCTTTCTCAGTATTAGTTTCTTTATCAAAGCAATAAGGATGGTAATAGCTATTGTCTGGGTTTCTTCAGAAGATCAAATGAGAAAATGCAGACAAATCTTAGCAGTGTCTGGTTATTAGAAAAGTGGTTACTGTTTTACTGTTGTTAAGTGAATTCTTTAAGTCAGTTTCTCATTTAGTTATGGAATTCATATAAATTATAATATTTGGGTGGCCCTTTGCAATAAACATAGTTATGATGAGACTTTTGAAAAAAAAGTGATTTTCTTAACATTATGTAATGATGAAATAAAATTCAACAAATTAAAGAAGTCTTAAAATATTGAACATAAATATTTTCAAAAATTTTAATGAGCAATTTGGCTTGTTTTATGAATATAACTATGCATTTATTTATTATTCATTTATTTATAATACTTTTTATTTGGAGGTAATTGTAAATTCATATGCAGTGTATGAAATAACACAAGAGATCCTGTCTACTTTTTTACCTAGATCCCTCCAATAGTACCATCTTGCAGAACTATAGTACAATATTTCAACCTGGACATTAGTATCAACACAATCAAGATACAGAGCAGGGCTGGGATTGTAGCTCAGGGGGAGAGCGCTTGCCTTGCATGTGTGAGGCCCTGGGTTCGATCCTCAGCACCACATACAAAGCAATAAAATAAAGATATTGTGTCCATCTACAACTAAAAAAAAAATTAAAAAAAAAAAAGATACAGAGCAGTTTTTCATGTTTCCTTTTTGAAGACAAACCCATGTCCTTCACATTCTACCCCCAACACCACCACTTTAGGCACTAGCAACCACTACACCATTATTCATTTCCATAATTTTTTTCATTTTCAAAATTTATATAAATTGAGTTATATTGTGTGTAACCTTTTGGAAATGAATTTTTCCCCCGACTAAGCATAATTCTCTAGATTCACCCAGGTTGTTGCAGGAGTCAGTAGTTCATTCTTATTTATTGCGTGGTATAGACATGCTACAGTTTATTTAATCATTCACCCATTGAAGGACACACTGTTGTTTCCAGATTTTGGCTATTATGAATAAAGCCCCAATAAACATCTGTCAACAGGTTTTCGTGCGAACATAAGTCTTCATTTCTCTGGGATGAATGCCCAGGATCGCAAATGCTGGATCATATTGTTTTTGTGTGGCTAGTTGTTTTTTTTTTTTTTTAAATCATTTTCTTTTTATTAAAAAAACCCCCAAACCCTGCTAACCTGTTTTCCATAGTGGCTGTATCATTTTACATTTCCACCAGCAATATATGACAATCCAGTTTCTTTAGATCCTTGCTAGTATTCGGTATTGTCACGACATTGGCAATTCTGATAGTTTTATAGTGGTATTGTGGTGGTGTTTTAGTTTGCATTTCCCTAGGTATTTGGTTAAAAATATTCCTATATTCCTGTGTGCATATTTGCTATCAGTTAATCATTTCATTATTACCACTACTGTCACCATCTGTGCCCATTCATTATTTCACCACTGAAATGTTTCTCCATATCTTTTACCTGTTTTCTGATTGGATTATGAGGCCTCCAATGGTTTCATCTTGAGAATTCTTTATGTTTTAGATAATAGTCCTTTGATGGATTTTGTGGCTTGCAAACATTTTTATCACTTTGTAACTTGTCTATTTATCCTCTTAAAAGAGTCTTCTGCAGAGGCAAATTATTTAATTTTCGTGAAGTGTAATTTCTTGCCTTTTCTTTTTATGGGTTATACTTTTAGTGGCAAGTCTAAGGGCTCTTTGCCTACCCCTAGATCCTGAGGATTTTTCTCCTAATTTTTTTCCCTCAAAAAGTTTATAGCTTTACTTTTACATTTTTCCTCAAAAAGTTTATAGCTCTCTATTTTATATTTAAGTCCACAATTCATTTTGATTTAATTTTTGTATGAGATGTGAGCTTTAGGTCAAGATTCTTTCTTTTTATCCCCATGGATGTCTGATTGCTTCAAACCAATTTTTTGAAAAGGATATCTCTCTTCCAGTAAATTGCTTTTTCACTTTTGTAAAAAAATCACTCAGATATTTATGTGGACCTATTTGAGATTCTGTGTTCTATTCTAATGACCTATATATTATTGCTGTGTTTATGTGACATCATCTTGATTTACTGTGGCTACATATCTAATCTGAAAGTTGAGTAGACAGATTCTTCCCAATTTTTTTTCTTTTTCATAATCATTTCAGCTACTCTAACTCCTTTGTATTTCCACATACATTTTAGAATAATTTTGTGTATGGGTGTATAATTTTTGCTGAGATAAGGATTGCATAAAATTAAAATTGTATATCCACTGGAGGAGAAATGATGTCTATGGGGAGTCATCTTTTCTGGATTTATTTAGATCTTCTTCTTTCATTTATTTCATCAACATTATATAGTTTTTAGAATACAAATCCTGTACATGTTTTGTTACAATTATATGTAAGCATTTTATTTGGGGGAGCAATGTACATGGTATTATATTTTTAATTTCAACATCAATATGATCATTACTAGTGTGTACAAATATAATTGTTTTCTAGTGTTTATATTATATCATGTAATTATGTCACATGAACCTGTTGTAATCCATGATTAGTTCTATGAGTTTTATTTTTTTATAGATTCCTTGTGATTTTCTGCACGGACCATGTCCTCCACAAATAGAGACGAGTTTATATCTTCCTTTCTCATCTATGTGTCTTTTATTTCCTTTTATTATACTGATTAAAACTTGGAGGCGATGCTGAGTGAGAATGGCGAGAGTGACCATCTTGCATTATTCTGACACAGGGGAGCACCCAGTCTTTCACCATTCATGGTAGCCCGAATGCCTGTATAGATGCTCTTTATCAAGATAAGGGTGTTCCTTCCATTTACGTTTTTGGATAGCTTTTATCATGAATGTATATTTAATTTTATCAAATTCTTTTTTTATCATGTGATGTGGTGATGTGACTTTCTTTAATCTGTTAATGTGGAGGATTACTTTGATGGATTTTGAACCAGCCCTGCATTCCTGGAATTAACCCTATTTAATCATTATCTGTGTGTGTGTGGACACACATGTGTTATCATATATATTGCTAAATTGCTTTTTGTTAAGGATTTTTGTATTTGTAGTCATAAAGAATATTAGTCAGTAGGGTTTTATTTTTCTGTATTGTCTTTTCCTAGTTCTGGTATCAGCCTAATATGATTTATAAAGTGAATTTGGAAGTGCTTTTTCTTCTGTTATTTTATTTTTTGTGTGCTGGGATTGAACCCAGGGCCTCATACATACTAAGCACATACTCTACCACTGAGCTACATCCCAGCATCCTCTTCTATTTGTGGGATGAGATTTTAAGTGTTATTTAGTCCTTAAATATTGGTGAAAGTACTAGACCTGAAAATTTCTTTTAGGAGTTTCACTATTAAAAATTCGAAGAAATGTCCCATTTCATTTCAGTTGTCAAGTTCTTATGGAAATGAAAAGTTGTGTAAAGTATGCTATTTATTTTTCTCTATTTTTATTGGTGCATTATAATTATATAAAATAATGGGATTTGTTGTTACATATTCATACATGCACACAATGTAACAATTTAATTTGGTCAATATCATCTACCAGTACCTCTCTTTCTCAACCCTCCTCTATCCCTCTAGTCCTTTTCCTACTCTACTATCTCCCTTCTATTTTCATGAGACAACTCCCCAAACTTCTTGTCTCTAACTTCTATATATAAGAGAATATTACAACACTTGACTTTAAGTTTGGTTCATTTCATTTAACACAGTGCTCTTAAGTATCATCCATTCTCCTGCAAATGACATGATTTCATTCTTATGTATATATATACATTCATATATACATTGTGTATATATGCCACCTTTTCTTTACCTATGCATCCCTTGATGGGCATCTAAGCTAGTTCTATAAATTTGACTATTGTGAATTGTACTGTTATAAATATGGTATGCATGTATTTCTCTACTATGCTGATTTTAATTCTTTAGGATAATGCCAAGGTTTGGTAGTATCACTTATCATCTTCTTGATGAGTGGAGGTGTGAACCACGTGATTGGGGAGAATGTGTGTGTGTGAGGGGTGTCATGCCGTGTCTCTCAACTCTTGTGTTTTTGCAAGAGAATATTTTAAGCAAGACACAAACCACAGTAAAAGTATAGCAAATTTTATTAGAAGAGAAAGAAATTAACACCCTAAATGGAGAGGGTGGTTTTTCTCAAAGACAGTGACAATATTCCTCTTTGTTCCCTAATTTTTATTGGGGTTTTAGAGAAGTTTCTAGAAAGTCCTACCCAGGCACCACCTCTTAACATTTTAAAAAATTTATTTATTATTAATTAATTAATTAATTTTAAAACAGAATGCACTTCAATTCATATTACACATATGGAGCACAATTTTCCATTTCTTTGGTTGTAAACAAAGCAGAGTCACACCATTCATGTCTTCATACATGTACCTAGGGTAGTTATGTCCATCTCATCCCACCATCTTTCCTACCCCTAAGCCCTCTCCCTTCCACACCCTCCTCTTTGCCCTATCCAAAGTTCCTCCATTTCTCCCATGCTCCCCACCTCCACCCTCATTGTGGATCAGCATCCACTAATCAGAGAGAACATTTAGCCTTTGGTTTTTTGGGATTGACTTACTTCACTTAGCATGATATTCTCCACCTCCATCCATTTACCTGCAGATGCCATGGTTTTATTCTCTTTTAATGCTGAGTAATATTCCTTTGTGTATATATACCACAGTTTCTTTATCCAGTCATCTATTGAAGGGCATCTAGTTGATTCCACAGTTTAACAATTGTGAATTGTGCTGCTATAAACATCGAAGTGACTGTGTTAATATAGTATGCTGTTTTTAAGTCTTTAGGGTATAGACCAAGGAGTGGGATAGCTGGATCAAATGGTGGTTCCATTCCAAGTTTTCTAAGGAATCTCCATACTACTTTCCATATTGGTTGCATCAATTTGCAGTCCCACCAGCAATGTTTGAGTGTGCCTTTTCTCCCACATCCTCACCAACACTTACTGTTGCTTGTATTTTTGATAACTGCCGTTCTGACTGGAGTAAGATAAAATCTTAGAGTAGTTTTGATTTGCATTTCTCTAATTACTAGAGATATTGAACATTTTTTATATATTTGTTGATCAATTGTATATCTTCTGAGAAGTGTCAGTTGAGCTTCTTAGCCCATTTATTATTTCAGTTGTTTGTTTTTTTGGTGTTATGTTTTTTGAGTTCTTTATGTATCCTGGAGATCAGTTCGCTATTTGACATGTGTGGGACAAAAATTTGCTCCCAAAGTGTAGACTCTCTCCACCTCATTGATTGTTTCTTTTGCTGAGAAGAAGCTTTTCAGTTTGAATCCATCCCATTTATTGATTCTTGATTTTATTTTTTGCACTTTAGGATTCTTGTTAAGGAAGTTGGGGCCTAATCCCACATGATGAAGATTTGGGCCTACTTTTCCTTCTACTAGGTGCAGGGTCTGTGGTCTAACTCCTAGGTTCTTGATCCACTTTGAATTGAGTTTTTTGCATGGTAAGAGATAGGGGTTTAGTTTCATTTTGCTGCATATGGATTTCCAGTTTTCCTAGCACTATTTGTTGTAGATGCTATCTTTTCTCCAATGTATATTTTTGGCACCTTTGTCTATTATGAGATAACTGTATTTATGTGGGTTTGTCTTTGTGTCTTCTATTCTGTACCATTGGTCTACATGTCTATTTTGGTGCCAATACTATGCCATTTTTGTTACTATAGCTTTGTAGTATAGTTTAAGCTCTGGTATTGTGATGCCTTCTGCTTCACTCTTCTTGCTAAGGATTGCTTTGGCTGTTCTGGGTCTCTTATTTTTCCAAGTGAATTTCATGATTGCTTTTTTTATTTCTCTAAGAAATGACATTGAGACTTTAATTGGAATCACATTGAATTTGTATAGCACTTTGGGTAGTATGGTCATTTGACAATATTGATGCTGCCTATCCAAGAGCATGGGAGATCTTTACATCTTCTAAGGTCTTCTCCAATTTCTTTCTTTAGTGCCCTGTAGTTTTCATTGTAGAAGTCTTTCACCTCTCTTTTTAGATGAGACCCAAATATTTTTTTTTTTTGAGGCTATTGTGAATGGGGTAATTTTTACTTCTCAACATTTGACTGATCATAGGATTGCCTCAGATTTTTAAGTTCCTATTGCATATGATTTTACCAACAAGTATATGAGAAAAACCCAAGGGAGTTAGATCTCTTAATTCTAGCACCTAGAATGTCTGAGATCAAGGTGTCCATGTATCACATGTCTGGTGAAAGTCTGTGTCCTTATTTGAAGGAGCCTGTCTTCTTGTTACATTATCACATGACAGTAGATCAAAAGCCAAGCTCTCTCCTGTCTCTTTTCATAAGGACACTAATGCCATCACAAGGGTTCCAACCTTCTGAACTTATTCTAAAGGCCTTACTTCCTCATACTATCCCAGGGTTTTAACATATAAAGGGGTGGGAGGACCCAAATGTTCAGTTCATAGCAGTTATACTTAGAAGGCCCAAAGAGAAACACATACCTCTATTGATCTTTCTAGACGTAAGTTTCTGTTTATTTTTTCAACATCACATTTATCCTTCAAATGGCTTCCTGAACTCCTCTAACTCTTTGAAGTTGTCTTTATGAGAGAAGCTGATCACATAAGTGATAACACATTAAAATGTGAATTAAAATGTTTTTTACAATCATTCAACAATTTATAGCGGTTGACATTATATTGAAAGAATTGAACTTCTTTTCCTTATCTTTCAGAGCTAAAGGTTCTACAAGCAGAGGACTGTTGCAAAGCAGAGGCAACCACAGAAGCCACTCACTTCACCCTGACTCTCGTGATCACACCAAAAAGATTTCAGACATGTTGCTCAGAGTAACAGACATGAATTTATTAGAAGAGATAGGAAAGAGGGAAAGAGGATACTTTCAAGGGAGAGAGTGAGTCTTCTCAAAGAGGAGAAGGATGAAGTGCCCCTCCAGTCCTCCAGTTTTATTGAGGTTCCCAGGGAAATTTGCAGAGAACCATGCCCAGGACCACCTTTTGACTTTTGACTGACAGCATAGGAACTGCATGGACCTCGTCCAAGAGAGAATGGTGTGATGTGGCGCTTGTAGATTAAGAGTTAAAGAAATTGAATGCCCTATTTTTGCTTTAATTTCCTGCCTCCTTAATCAGTTTGTTACCCTTTGACTAACTCTCAGCAAGCTTTCTTTGTGAGAGTCTTGATGTTTTGATTGCCAGGATGATTGGGGGTTGTGACATGGTTTTGATGATAAGGGAAGGTCCAGGCTATTTGATAGAGTGTGGCATGATCTTGAAACAATAGTTTTTCTTTTTTTATCTTAATTTTTTCAATTATTTGGGTTTTTTTAGTTATACATGACAACAGAATACATTTTGACACATTATAAATACATGAATATAACTTCCCTTTCTTGTGGTTGTACATAATGTGGAGGTACACTGATCATGTATTCATATATGAACATGGGCAAGTTATGTCCAATTCATTCTATTATCTTTCCTATTCCCATCCCCCCCTTCATTTCCCTTTGTCTAATCAAAATGAACTTCTGTTCTTCCCTCCTCCATACCCTGCCTTATTGTAGTTAACATCCGCATATCAGAGAGAACATTCAGCCTTTGTTTTGGGGGGATTGGCTTATTTTGGTTAGCATGATCTCCTCCAGTTCCATCCATTTACTGGGAAATGCCATAATTCTTCTCTATGGTTGAATAATATTCAGTCATGTATACCTAACACATTTTATGTATTCATTCATCTGTTGAAAGCCATCTAGCTAATAGCCATAGCTTAGATATTATGAATTGGGCTGCTGTAGACATTTATGTGTCTGCTTCACTATAGATGCTGATTTAAAGTCTTTTGGGTATATGCCAAGGAGTGGGATAGCTGGGTCAAATGATGGTTCCATTCCAAGTTTTCTGAGGAATCTCCATACTACTTTGCAGAGTGGTTGCACCAGTTTGCAGTCCCGCCAGCAATTTATGAGTGTAAATTTTTCCCCACATTCTCACCAACATTTATTGTTACTTGTATTCTTCATAACTGCCAACAATAGTTTTTCATAAGAGGGTGTAATTTTGGCTTGGTGAAATCTTAACATACCAAACCCCATCTTCCAGGTGCTTATCTGTCAGATAAGGCTCCCTGTGGTTTTTATCACCATCGTTCTCTTTCTTCTGCTCACCCATTCTTGGCTGACTAGCTACCTAACAAAGGTAATGTTGAAAAGTTATCATAGCAGGAATGGTGTTATACTAAGCAAACTTTTCTATGGTAAATACTTCAAAACAATAATGAAACTGGCTGTAATTTGTAAAGTAGTGTCTCTTATTAAAGGTCATCTGGTAGTTGGCTTGTGTGCTGAAATATATCCAATCAAAACACACAGGCTGCAAATGGACAGACGTAGCAGAACTACAAAAAGATAGATTTTTGTTTGCTTCTAGGAGTTGCTCCTTACAAAATCCTCTATCTAATCTTTTTATTCCTCATCATCAACAGACCATACCTTTGGTTACTCATCCTGTTCCTTGGGTACCTTAAGCCAGATCTCCTTTAGTACTTCCTCATACAAAGTTTACAGATGCCCCCCAAATAGCTCATTTGCATCTGATTATTGACAGAGCTGAGCAGGTGGTGCAGGAACTTCTTGGCCACGCATGGTATGCTGTGTTGGGCAGTGCCAGGTGATGCTCACTGGGTCTGCCAACTTAGAGGATTGGAGGAAAAAAAACTCCGGTTCCACTCAGCTAAGAGTTCTAGGAAAACCTACTTACAGAGGAAGGTGACCTGCTAGGATGATGTACAACTTCTGCCCATCTGTGTTTCTGTGAAATCAGGACAGGTGATTAGAATCTCATGGCACACCTGTAACCCATGTCCTGTGCATTAGTTGGGAAACTGACTTAAATGCAGAGATTATGGCCTTACTATCTTACTCTTCTTTCCAGCTGTTATGGGCAGAAAGGAGATAAGCAGAAGGACAAGGAGACTGTAACTTTAATCTGAAACTCCATACCTTTCCTCTCCAAGTCCATTTTCTTTCCCAAACCTGTCATTCTCAGATTTGGGGAAAATCTACCAATCTTTACTGACAAACTTACTGGAAATTCCCCCATTTATGACAATTGTTCTCTGCACTAATACATGTGTATTTTAGAATAGATTGAGCAAAGGGAGATACAAATCCCATACTATATGGTATTTTCCCAACATTATCTATTGATCAGATAATGGAAAGGACATTAATTTAGCGATCCCGGCAATTTCCAGACCATCATAACAGCCCTGTGATCATTAGACTATCTGATATCACACCCACATACCTTCTTCGCTCTCCCCTTTTAGCATTTCCTTTGAAGAGAGAAGCTTGAGATCCTCAAACTATCTCCCACTTCAGATAACCGCCATTCTTCCTTGAATGTATATTTCTTGCTTTCCTAAATAAATGCAAAGCATGCCGAAATTCTTTTCTGTCACATCCTGAGTTGAGACGCTCCTCTCTGGGACCTCCTTGGACCCCCTCTGGTGAAGGTCTCTCTCTGATGGCATCTCATCCTGGCACCTGACCTGGGGCATTCCAAGGCACTGACTTTGATAAGTTTACCCGATTACTGCTCTTTCTGCTTTGTAGTTTGACTACACTTATTAAATGTAAGCTCCTATACTTCCAATCTCTCCTTCTGCCTCATTCATTTCTGAAGGCTGGACATATGAGCTCAGTCTGCCTAACTTACTATGACTCCCCTTTTTGGTGGCTAGGGAATTCCCAAGCTGCGCAGATTCAAGTGGCAATGAGCTGATGGTTAATGCTGTCCTTGAGATCTGGTGGAATCTTTTGAACTCTATCCAGGAGCTCGTTGGTTTTTGTTTTTGTTTGGTTTTGGTGTGTGTTTCACTATTACAATGCCAGAGACTTGGTAATAGTTAGTGCTCAAGAAATGGTAATTAAATAAATTTTTGTAAGAATGGACATGATCATCTCCACATTTTCCATGCCCTGGATGTGACCTTTTATTATTTATTAACATCTCCCAATCAAAATAAGTTATTATTACAGGAATAGATTTTTTTAAAAGGTAAATAACCATATTTTTATTCATCAAGTTTTTGAACATCCAAATTCTGGGAAGAATGGAAACAATTCAACTGAATTGCCAAACTAATACGTTTCAGCTTTAGCAACAGAGAGAACACGGATTCCATCTTAATACCTACAGTGAGAGGGGCTTTGAAATTTCTCTACTGTGCACAGATGTATTCTGCAGTTGGAAATATCAAACACTAGGCCGACAGCTAACATCACACATGTTTGAAAACAAACAGAAGGAGAATGCGATTTGATTATTTGTTTATTTCTGAAAGTTCGGAGAACAATACACTGACACCTCATTTGGCTAACAGACAATAAAAGACACTGCACAGACACCGTTTCCCATCTCAAATGGGCACGCTTTCTGCAGTGCTTGTTTTCTTTTGTGGTTGCTCTACATTTCCTTGAAATATATCCCCAGTCTGTTCTTCTAAAACTGATATTTCTTAAAAAGCTCAGCTTCAAAAATGTCAAACATAATGAAAAATGAAAATCACAAAAGAGAAAGTTGTTCACAGACACTCCCCTGGGGTTCCCTCATGTTTCTGGGTCACCATGCCGACTCTCCATGTGTTCGAAATAATATCCATAGTATACTTAGCAGGGAACCCCTTGTGGTCAGGGTCAGAGTGGGCTCCAAATAAACAAAGCCAACCCTTTCCTTGAAGACAATGTACCATCTGCTCAGAAATACTCTACATCATCCACCAAAGCAGTTCCAAAAGAAGTTCCCTTTTTAAAGTATCAGAAAAGGAGAGCTCCTTTGGAAATATTATAAAAGGGCACTATATTTTCATCATTTTGGGGCTAGAGTGGATGAATGATATGGGAACCAAGGCCTGCCCATGGGCAAACTTGATAAAGATCATCTGGAGGAGGCAGTGAATAAGCACTAAAGTTCTGACCAATTGAGAACCTATAAATTCTGATCAATAGAGAGGACAAGCAATGGGCACAGAATTGCAGAAGAATCAAGCCAGAAAGGAGTCCAAATCCTCTCTGTAAAAGAAGGAGTAAAATCTACTCCTCTCTTAAAGATGAGGCATCTGAAATCCAGAGTAACTTTCACCAATTTTGTCCCGTAGATGCTTCCAAACTCACTAACATTAATGTCATCAATTATTTCAGGTAGAGTGTATTGAGCCTATGAGAAGGTGCTTAAAATTGAAGATAATAATCTAAACTCCAACTATTCCACTTATTAGCTATGTGACCTTGGCCAGATTATATAATTGCTACCTCTTAGCTGCAGTTTCTTTATTTGCAAACTGTTGGAAATAATAACTTTCTCATTAGTTGTGGTTATAAATATCAATTATCATTGATATCAACTATAATAAATATTCCTTTCATGTGCTAATATTCTACAAACTGAAAAAAGAGACAATCATAAGCCTAACTTCTGAAAATTCTCAATAAGCAATGGTGTCTTTTGTACAGTTATAGGTGTCTATGTAAGTTATTTAATCCAATTGTTTTCAATATCAAATATAATGAATGTTAATATAGCATATATTTCACATATTATTTCATGTATTATTCATTCACAGAAACTTTTCCTGGCTTTAGTGAGTATTGTAGTTTCTACTGAAGAGTCTCCTGTCTTGATATTTGTAACAGATCCTATAGTATCTATCTTTTTTCTAATTCTCAAAATCACACTGTGCAGTGATTTTATAAAGGGAACTCACACAGAGAAGAAACACCAGGCAATCAAGTTAAACCCAAACTCGCACTGCTTCCAATAAGTAGCCTAAATGGCCAAATGCCCTTCACAGCTTTTGAGAGGGCCATTCTGTCTGCTAGCTTTGTTCCAAACTGTTTCATTTGGAAACATCCATGGCACATCAGTGAGCTGTTGGCATGCCTGAATGTGATTCTGACTGTCAAAGGCTGGGTCCTTCTTTGAGTCTGTCTCAACTGCCAGCTTGGTTTGGAATATCCTTGGGGAAAATGAACACCACTTCCTAACTGAATTAGGTAGCAATATCCATAAAGTGCATCACTCAGTAATGCCAACTAAAGAGTTATATTTCAGTGTGATCCATATGAACAGAAAATGGGTATGCCAAGAACTGTGAAGGATCTGAGATTTTACCTTTCATGAAAGCTAACAAATTAGTTTCATAGATGCTGGCAGAAGAAACAGACTCCTGGGTCAGAGACAAAAGACTTTATTATTCACAGTGTGAGATTCATGTTCACATTGGTTTCTATTGTTCCTGATGCTTTGGGACAATGTGTCTGTGTATCAGCTGAGGAGCCTGAGTTTAGGGAAAGACCCAGTCTTATAAGGAGTGGTGTGGAGTGCTAGGAAACCCATCCACATTCTGCCCCTGAGGCTTTCTGCTCAGGAAGCAAATCTGCCCTCTCCCTCGGAGAGAGATGCTATCTTTATCACTCTAGACAATTTGCTACACAAGTGTCTTTGAAAAGATGGCCCAGAATAAAACTGTCAGTGCCTTGCTTAAAAAAATGGGAGAAACAGAGAAACCCATGGAGAATTGGCTCTCAATGGGATATAACACAGTGTGGTTCTGTGATGGATGGTCCCTCAGTTGTGCCGCCATGGGCAGGATGAGATGGAGATCCAAGAGAGGCGATTTCTGTTTCATGTTTTATATAGTGGATTTTTATGTAAGCTTTCATTTAAAGAAAGACATCTATGGTTAGAACCGAACTAGTCTAGCAAATAAAAACTAAAACACAAAACAAACATCGTAATATAACATTACTGGAGAAAGACAAGGAACTCTGGATTGAAGGGATTGTATAATAGACTCTCACACTAACTAGTGTATAACAGTAAATAAATAGCTTAGGCACTAAGAACCTCAAATTTATTTGTAAAATGGTGATCATAATATTGTCTATCATACAAAGGAATTGGGAAGTCTGAATAAAGTTAATGTATTGAATTCTGACACATAGCCTTCAAAAATTGTGCTTGCCTTCTGTAGCAGACATTGTTGGTGTGTGGCTCAGAGATGATGGATTCCTTTCATCTATATAATGCATCTTTGTACCAGCTGTTGGGGTGCTGCTGTATATATCACTATCATAACTTTCTCAGAGAATGATTCTTGTTTGATTGGCAGCCTTTCCTGGAGATGTGTTGGACTCATGTTCCCTCCCTGCCCCCGTGGCTAACGGTTGATCAACAGTTGATCATGGAAGTGATTCGAAAACCCAGCTCTGTTGAATCAAGGTGGGACAGACTATGAAGTGCAGTTCACCTTCCAGAGCCCCCAGGGGATCAGAGGGAAGTCAGGCTTCACCTGAAACTGCATCTTTGCTTAGCTTCTACCCCTTCCCTATCTTGTGTCCTTGCCTTACTTACATCTCTCCTTGAGAGCACCTCCTTAATAAATCACTGATTTATTAATGAGAAGTGAACATGAATATCTATCTCATGTTCTGCTCCCTGGGAACTTGCCCTAAGACACTATTCAAACATTGTCTCCATGTTGGCACAAATTGAACAGTATTCAACTGTACCAGTCACATTAATATTCTGATTTCCTCTAGTATATATCTCTAATCTGTCTTTATAATTGCAAAGTACTGGAGATGAAAGGCATAGTCCTGTTCTGTACACATTTAAAATAAGAAATAGTTTCCCAACATAAATATATTAAAAGAGGTCAGAATATTTTAGCAGAGAAATCAGGGAGCATATTGTTTTTTAAAATTTTGTTGGCCCAGATCAATAATTAACAATTTAATCTATAATTAGTACTTCATTTTATATTATACACATGCATGCGCGCTCGCATGCCACACTAGTTTTGTTATAATGCCTCTGTTAAAAAATGTGAGTTTATTCTAACATCCTTTATATATCAGGTAACAGTTTGAATATGCATGAATTTTGTGTTTTCTTAAGTATGATTTCACTCATAGGAAACATTAGGTGAATTCAGAAAACTACACTGTCCTGAGCCATGCAGGAATACCAAAAATGCATAGATGCACCACACACACACACACACACACACACACACACACACACACACAGACACATACACGTAACACTTAGTCATCTACCAGCTGCCTTGGTTAACTGCATATGTTATTTACAGTGTTTATTTTGTTCTTTTTTTGGATTTGTGAACTTTTCTTTGTGAAAAACAAAACAATCTCAACCCATTCAATACCCAAATCATGTTTCAGTGTCCTGGGTCAAAATCACCAGCAATGCATGCACATTCCAAGTAAAGCTTTTAATGCTGAAAAAAAAAATGAGAGGGCACATGACATCTCCAGAGCAACTGGAATAAAGGAATCCACATTGCAGACCATTAGATACAATGCCCTAGAAAGAAAAGAAAGGTCTATGACTTTAAGTGTTATGAGGTCAATAAGAACATGGCCTAAAGATGTCTGGAAGGGCTGGGGTTGTGACTCAGTGGTAGAGTGCTTGCCTAGCATGCATGAGGCATGGGGTTTGTTCCCCAGCACCACATAAAAAAACTAAATAAACAAAATAAAGGTATTGTGTCTATCTACAACTAAAAATATTTTTTTAAAAAAGAGGTATGGAAAATAGATTGTTAAGCATAAGGATTGAAGACCAGAGAGAAAGAGAGAGAAAGGATATCAGGAGAAATGTTTCTCATATATATCCTATCTATATGAGAGGACCTTAATTGAAATCATCTAATTCTGCAGAAGTGGCTCCTTACTTACTTTTGAATCTAGAAGCAAAAATTGTACATATTTGTCATGTACAACATGCTGTCTTGAAATATGTGTAGATTGTGGCAACTAAGGACTGGGGATGAGTGAGGGAAATACTGGTCAAAGAATATAAAATTTCAGTATAAGGAAGAATCATTTTAAGAGAGCTATTTTCCCATATGGTTGACTCTAGTTAATAACAATGTGTTGGGGCTGGGGTTATAGCTCAGTGGTAGAGCGCTTGCTTAGCTATACCAGTGAGGCACTGGGTTCGATCCTCTGCACCACATAAAAATAAAATAAAAAAATAAAAGTATTGTGTCCATCTACAACTAAAAATATTTTTTAAAAATAATAATGTGTTGTATTTTTGAAAATTGCAACAAGTAGATTTCAAGGATTATCACTAAAAAAATGCTCTGTGAGCTATAATCTTTTTTACAGTCAATTCCACAGATGGTTTATGCATTTGTAATCACTTATCATGTATAAAACCATACTACCATTTTACTAGATTCCTATCAGTTTCACATGCTCCTTATGAAGTTTTTGAGCATTTTCCCCCGAACTCCATAAACGCCATAATTTTTCTTTGGTGATTTTGCATGACTTGGTGACTTCTGGGAGTGCACAGGACTTGGCTCAGCAGTGTGTATGCACCTCCCTTTCTTCTCCATCTGCTTGGAACATCCTCCCTTCTTATTCTATTACCTGATTCTTACCCTTACTTCATATTTATCTCTGCTTCTCCAGAAAAGATGATTGTCTTCGGCTTATTGTCCATAGAAACAAGGATTTTGGAATGCATGTGGTGTATTTGGGAGGTGATTTCAGAAAAAAACTGGAGGGTAGCAGGCAGACCACGAATGAATGGAGACGTGCATGTAGGGGGCGCTAGTGAGCAGTTTTACCTCATCCGGCTCTAGCCTGCTGAGGCCTTGAGAGGGATGGTGTGGACACATTTCAGAGCTGTCCCACCTGGGAACAATAAATCTCAAATGTTTGTCTTCCTACTCCCATCTGTCATTGTCTGAGGACTGCTCCCAAGGGCATCAGTTCCCTGGCACTTCTTGTCTGCCCCATGTGTGGTCCGAGAGAAAACTCTCAGATGGGAAGCCTCAGGTGTTTCAGTAGAATGCTATTAGCATATAATGAAATGGTGAATGCACATGGGGCGTGGGGTGTGCATGGGGCCGAGTGTGTGAGCATCTGCTGTTCCTCTATTCCTGTGTTGACGTTCCTTGTCAAGGAAAAAATATTGCTGTATACGTCTTTGAATTTACATTCTTTTCTTTGAAGTGCTTACCACACTGATCATTTTTTCATTTATTTATAGAAACATTTGTTGTATATTCAGTGGTGTGCTGGAGTCAGCTCACACTGGCTCACAAGATCTGATTGTTCTGGGAACCCATTAATATCCTCTTGGCAGCTTGAAACAGGCCGTGTTGGGAGTCTTTACAACATAGAAATTGGCAAACTGGACCACAAAATGTTCCCTCTCTCTGATCCCCTAGTGCCTTCTGGAAAGCTGGTTGTTGAATGCTTGCAAGCACAGCTGCTGTGTGAGTGGTTTGTGTCACTAGTGTGCAAACCTGCTCCTTTTCTTCTAGGCCACAGAGTTGCCTGGGTCCCTCCTATGACTGAATTGACTCATTGGCTGCTTGAGGTGATCGAGAAAGCCCACGTAGATCATGACAAATGTCTCACCCAAACCTCGATATTAATCTTAGAGGAGTGAATATTGACATCTTCTTGGCAGTAATTAGGTCACAGGAAGCATTGCAACTTGTGGTCTCTGTGTCGTCAGTGGTCAGTGGCAAGGAGAATATTTGTCACGCTAATTGCTCTGGGGAGAGGACATTCATCCAGTACATCTTAGTGCTGAATATTATTAAACTCTGCAATCTTGGAGAAGAGTGAGGGCTATGAATGCTTGAGATAGTATTTTCACCACTGAAGAACATGCTTACTCTTGTTTTTAAAGTGTTGTTACATAGATTTTGCAAAACCAAATAAAAACACACATGGGCTAAACTTCATAACCAGTAAGGTCTCTTATGATTCTAAATATCTGCAATATCTTGCCAGTAACTTCTAATGTTTTTAAAAATGGTAACATTAAGGTGCATCACTTGGGATGAAACATCAACAGTAACAACCACCATTAAATAATGTGCTACATTTATGTCAGTGAATGAGTGGAAAGACATTCTTTGGGAAATAAAATAGCCTCAGGGGAAAAAGATCAGAGGTGTATGGATTCAAGCTGATTTGCTATATAATTCTGTATGGTTGCACACTTCCCCAAACAAGTTCCATTGGTTTAAATTCACTCTCCAAGTGTCCAATGTGTACAATTGTACTTTAAAGGTAAATGCAATTGGCTGTAAAATAGGTAGGTTTCTAACTCCAATGACCAGTCACAGAGCAATTATTTTTGACATGCAAGATATTGTTTCCATTGTGTAGTCTTTTGTATGATTGAGAGAGACCTGGAATAAAGAGATTGTAACATTTTTAGGATAGATGAAGTGTGTCCATATGTGTGTATGCAAGCACAAGACTTTATGTGAAGATTAGATTTTATTTTTTATGATTTTAAAGTAAATTTTGCTTTAACTCCAAACATAAATAGCAATTTTATATCAACCCCTGAAATCTCTGAAAAACTTCTTACCCAGAATGTTACAGATAGATGGATGTCACGTATTTGGTTATAACCACAAAGTCACATCTGCGTAATACTGAATGTTATCTGATTCAAATAACCATTGGTGGTCTTTATGTCTGCAATTTGATTAACCAAGAACTTTCAATTACTGCATATAAATGATCAGAGTTCTTCTAGTTTGGGAAGGCTTGGATTGAAGGGTATAAGATGTTCTTGTTTCTACTTCTAAACCAGAATCAGAATAGGAAACAATCCATGCATGTTTACTTTTAATTTATTTTTAATCAGCTTCATTTTAATCAGAAAATTATATCTAGAAAAAACTCATCGAATGATATCTAGAAAAAATGACACAAACATTTAATATTATGTTGACATTTTTAAATGTAACATTTCAGCATGGATTTATGCTAGACCAATGAAATGTTTTAAAGGAAAAGATGAGATTTAAAGTGCAAATAAATAAGGAACTTGCTAACCCAAATAATGCAAAAAATTAGCCTCAGGACTTATATTTCTATAACCTTCTTCCAAGACTTTCTGATCTCATTTTCTTATACAAACAATGCACATCAACTACAAACATGAAGAATTTTAAAATTGTGAGAACATTACACATTTTCAGGCATGATTCCAAATGACTTTTATTCACTCCTTTTCAATTTATACAGCATTTATGAGTTTCATCTATTTACCATGAATCCATTCATCTCACAAGCAAGGATTGGCTATTTGGGGTATATCAATACATGTTAACTAAACATCAAATTTCTCAGAGTACTTAAAAAATTTCCTTCACAGGTCAGTTTCTATTTGCATTGAATTCATCATCTGCTCGGTACGTAGTAAACTTCACAATTTCAAACTGTATTGCACATTATACATTAAAACAATATGCATTGAAGTGTTTTATTATAGTGACAAAACATAGGCAGTAGAACCAGATCTTTCAGGTTAAAATCCCAGCTCTACCTTCTACTAGCTATAAAGCCTCTTTTTTCTTTTTTTGCCTATAACATGACAACATTGATAAAAAACAAATTAAATAAATTAAAAATAAAAGTAAAACAAAAATTAAAATACAAAATTAAACTAAAAATTGAATATAATGACTATTTATTATTTATAATAATTCCTGGAATATAGCAATCATCATCATGTAATTATTAATACTAAAATATATAGTTTTTACTGATTGCCACACACAGGCTTTTGTTATTAACTGGAGACTGGAAATCTGTAAAGCATATAAATTTCTTGTGCTTTAATAGGGAGACATATCCACCCATAAACAGCTGTTATACAAAAACATAAGTAATACAACAGATGAATGCGTTGCATGTGGCAGGAGTCAGAGAAATGAGGTGAGAACCAAATTTGAAGTGAGATCCAAAATGTGACTCATAGTTATCCAAGGAGGGAAGGAGGTGATATATTCTAATTCAAGGAGGAATCCAAATACTTAAATGTGTGTCTTACTGAAAATTAAAACACATTTACAATGTGTGTTTTGGTGGTTTCTTCTGTGATAGAATAAAATATTTTGTACTGCAGTGGAAAGAACACTGGCTTGAAGATGTAAAGACCAGATTTGCTTTGCATCAACTAACTGTGAGACTTGGGAAAATTTCCCAAAGCGCTAGGTGACCTTTAACGTCCTCTTACCTCCTCAGTTATGCCTTTTTTTAATTTTTAACACTTTTGAGTTAAGTTTTCACTTCACTATAAACACTCAACAACTATACAAAATGAGTTTTCAAATCTACAAATGCAATCTAATGTGGATGTTAGGGAGACAGATAAAAATGGATTTTGATGCTTGCTTTGTTAACTCACCAGGGATTTTACTTGACAGGCAATGATGAAGAAGAAAATCTCTGTGTAGTTTAAAGACAGCCTTAGTGTCCCTTATCCAAAATGCTTGGGACTAGACATGTTTTGGATTTCAGATTTTTTCAGAGTTTTAAATATTTGTGTCTGTGGAATGAGATATCTTGTGAAGGGGACCCAAGTCTAAACATGACACTCACATGTGTTTCATATATATCTTAAACATATAGCCTGATGGTAATTTTATATTTTGAATAATTTTGTGCATAAAGCAAAGCTTCATCATATAGAATTTTCCACTTGCATCATGTTGACAACTCAAAAAGTTTCAATTTTGTATCACTTTGCATTTCATATTTTTGGATTAGGTGTGATCAACCTATATTTATTGATGAATTGATAACAAAAATTTACACTAAGTAAAGGAGAGATCCCTCATCCAGAGGATAACCTTATTTTAATTCTCACAGTTACTGAATTGGATTGTTAAATGACTAAGATATTCCTTCTACTATGATCAGGGTTTCTCCTGGTTAACTCATGTCCTGGAGGGAAATGTACAGACAGGAAACTCCTTGAGGTGAGGTGTTGTAGCAGCTCCAACACTTACCTTCCTACAGGATTAATGAGCTCTTTAAAGGACTATCTTCTCTGTCTTAAGTGCTCTAGCAAGGTCCCTATTATGGTTTAGATCTTAAATGCCCCCTGCCCCCAAGCTCTTGAATTGAAGGCTTGGTCTTCAGCTTGTGGGGCTATTGGGAGGTGGTGGAAACTTCAGGAGGTGGATTTTAATTGGAGGTGGGTCACTGAGGGTATGTATGTCCTGGTTCTTTTCTCTGTCTCTTTGCTTCCTGGCTACTATGTGGTGAGCAGCTTTCCTTTGTCATAGGCTCCCTGTCATGATATTTCTGCCTGACTCAGGCCCAAAAGTCACTGTGCAAGTATTCATGCGCTACAACTTCTGAAAGCATGAGCCAAAATAAATCTTTCCTCCTCTAAAATTGTTCATCTCCGGTATTTTTTCACAGTGATGGAAAGCTGACTAACATAGACTAAGAATTCAGTCTTGTTGGCTATGAGTATCTATTCTGAATTATCTTTGCCAAGAAGAGATGGAGTTCTAATGACTCTACCTTTTGTCATAAGACTATCTCTGGGACTGGAGATGAGCCAATCTCTTTGAGCCATGTTCACTAAGATCAGGGAAGGGTAGTCTCCCAATCTGGGTAGAGTTACCTGAAGAAGTAGGAGAAGATGCTGCTTGGCAAAAAGGAGCAAACGTCCCTTGAAAACAAGGTCCAGATAGACACATGGCTCCACAAAGAGCCCTCTTTCCATCTATGAGTCATAAAATAGTGATAGAAGCCATAAATAACTTGACATTTTCTTTTCACTCAGTTGTCTCATTTTAGAGCTCCCTTTCATGTGGAAGTTGAAGAATTATTATGCCCATTAGTATCTGGAATGATGTAATGGCACTCTATCTGTCAAATTGGTTAAAATTATTTGTATTAAGGGCACAGAATGTGTCCCCAGCCTTTGCTCAAATAACATTTGCCTCTTTATTTAAAGATGATATATCCTATAAACAGAGGATAAATGGAAAGTAAAATAAAATCCAGAGATACACTCTATGTAGACCAGAGGAATTAAAAACTATAAAAATTAGGTTTAGACATTAATCATTCTATACAGTTATTTTTAGATTGATTTGGCTAAAATATTTAATATTAGGATATATAGCTTTTATTTATTTGCTGATGTTCAAAGACTATGTTTAATGAAACAAATAATTGTCTCTAGGACCCCAATACATCCAACTGAAATATGGGCAGAGCATGGACTGCAATAGATGCTCATCTTATTGGGTAGAATGAAACAGATTCATATTTTTTAAAAATATTGCACAGTAAATAAATTTTGGCTCTGGAAACCAAAAGACATTGATATGTGTTCTCCTTCAACTTATGATATATGTGGCTTTGGGCAATCCACTTTAAACTGTTTAGGCCTGTGTTTTCTAACGAATAAAATGAGAATGGAAAAAAGTGCCTACTTCAAGGATTTACGGTGAGGATTAAGTGAGATAGGCTATTTAAGACCCAGAATGTATTATCTTGTTTAAGAATTATCACTTTGATTTTTGTGGTAGCTCCTATATAGGCATGCTATTGTTTGTGTGATCATCTCATCATAGCTAAAAATTTAATATGGCTAAACAGTCTCAAAGCGAACATTTTTGTATGTAAATATTTTTTCTTGCCACTTGACTTATTTCCATAGAATCTAATTCTGAAGAAGTACCCTCAGGTCAAGCATTTCTAGAGTTACAACAATATTTTGAAATTCTATTCTGGTGCCCCTGACCAAGAGTGACTGGTTTTATTCCTGGACAGGAGCTTCTTATTGCATTGCAAATAGCCATACAAACGTGGCTTGTTTTCTGTGGAGTGACCCACACCCAGTGGTCTATTTTCCTGGTTGCTGGCCTTTAGAAAGGCTAACTAACAAGCTGTTAGACCGCTGCCCTTTGAAAGGGCAATCCCAGACTGTACTCCCAGACCAGAATTGCTTATTTGTTCTAGTCTGATATTTTTGTTCTGCACATGCTAGAAGGTTTTCAGGTTGGTTCTGGTGTTTGAAAGCTGTGAGGGAAATAGCTAACTGGAAACTTTAAAAAAAAATGACGTGAATATACATATCTCATAATTCTATTTTCTCTTTGTACTGATTTTTGTCTCTGGCTTTGTAGTTATACTTTTTTTTCCTTTAATGAAATAACCTTAAAGGGGAGGAGAAATTTCTATCATCTATCTATCTCTTCATCTATCTATCCAGCTATCATCTGTGATAGATTTAAAGTAATTTTGCAAAATAAAATATAATTTAAAAGAATTCAGAGCAATCTTTTTATATACTAAATCAGAATAGTGCATTATAAAAGACCTCAACTATTCCAGTGGACCCAAGACTAAGGGAATTCTCCTGGATGTGGGATTTTCAATGCTAAAAACAGAGAAAGTCAGGGAAACAGGGAAAGTCTCAGGGAAACTACATGGCGGGGGCGGATTTAAGTCAGGGTAAAACCATTTCAGTGGTCAATATTCTTTTATTTAAAAAAAATCTTTTGGCTTTGTCCATTTTACACTGGTCTCCTGTCACCCAGGGTAAGAATTATAATTAAGACAGCTTTTTGCCATATATACTTCCTTGGCAATGCCTGGGACTCCCCTGTCTACACCAGGTCGAAGTAAGCACTGTAAATTCTCCTGTGCCACATCTTCTAACCCTTACTTTGGTTCAGATTGGCCACTCCCTCTAGTCACAGAAGGCTGGCTGGCTTTCCTCTGTTTTCCCAGGAGACACTTGCCTGGATAAAGTTGTTTAGAGCTTTCCTTTTGAATCACACAAATGGAGGGACAAGAAATTTTGTAGGAAGAGTTTCTAATGAGAATGGTAGTGGTAGGGACACGCTATCTTTTCACTTTTTTTTTTTTTTTTGATTCTTAACTTTTTTGGGAAGGTACTGAGGATTGAACTCAGGGGTACTCGGCCACTGAGCCATATCCCCAGCCCTATTTTGTGTTTTTTTATTTAGGGACAGGGTCTCACTGAGTTGCTTAGAACTGGACCATTGCTGAGTCTGGCTCTGAACTTACGATTCTCCTGTCTCAGCCTCCCCAAAATGCTGGGATTATAGGTGAGCGCCATCGCGCCTGGCTCGATTCCTAACTTTTACTTCAACATTTGAGCATTTGTTCCAGATTTACTTCCTATCTTCCTATGACATCTGTGTTTTGTTTGTTTGTTTGTTTGTTTTGTTTTGCTTTGTTTTATAGTGATACTGGGGATTGAAAGCAGGGCTTTACCTAAGCATTCTACCACTGAGCTACACCCCTAGTCCTTTATACTTTTTATTTTAAAATAATCTAAGTTGCCCCTGTTGGATTACAGGCATGCACCACTGCACTTGGTGACTTTTATGTCTTTTAGATAGTGCCAAGATACGTAGCTATGTGACTACCACTACAAGTCCTATTATTATTAATATTAGAATTACTATTGTCAGTTTATCACCACCTTTCTTTTTATCATCATCAGTAGCCACCATTTATTGAGCAAGTGCTCAATAAATAACCCTAGGCATGTTATACAATATCCCATTAATTTCACTGTGAATTCTAAGTTAGGTATGGTTACCCTCATTTCACACACGGGAAGGCAAGGGCTCAAGAGTTTAGGTACATATCACTCTCAGGGTACAACATCTCATAATGAGAAATATGAAGGTTTACAAGTGGGGCAAACTCAGGTCCAAATCCTTGCTGCTCTCTTTTGCCAAAGACGATGTAGCTGTGAGGACAAAACCTTCTTCTGTCCACTCAGATGCTCCTAGAAATGACACATGGAGCTGTACTTCCCAAGCTTCAATGCACATCAAGATTGCACAAGGATTTCCTGAGACACAGATTCTGATTTAGTATATTTGGCATGGGGCCCCCAATTCTGCATTTCCAACAAGTTTCTAGGAAATGCTGATGCTGCATTTCTGCGGATGCCAATTATATCAGCAAGGCTGACAGCATGAACACCGAAAACTACAAAGCCCATGAGTCAGTACTAGAGGTGGTCAGGACATGGTGAATGTTTCTCTTTGTGCACAGATTTCATATATTTCTCTTGGCCAGTGGCAGGGCTGCCATATCTAATCAAGTTCTTTGAAACCTGCAACCAAAGAAATCAAAAGCTTCTCTCCACAGAAAACTGCTAATCTTTGCATTACAACGTAGAAAGCCTCTGCTAGCATCAGAACTCAGTCTCCTGCAGTAGTAACTCCCTTGTGAGAAAAGAAAATGTCCTTACAAACAGATAAGAAGTGAAGGAAGGGGCAGTTGATTTCTCTCAGAGGACTAGTACTTTCAGAGGATGGAGCTACATAATTCAGCTCTGGCCCATCAGATGCCAGGGAATATTTCTCAACTTTTTCTACCTCTGCCTTTCTCACTGATTAGTCCAATAATTGTTAACCAATCATCTGTCACACAGCATATTGCCTGAGATGTTATGAGCATTCAGTGACTGAAGTCTTGTTGAATTCATTATATTATCCAGGTGAACCTTCATGGTTCATAGAACACCCTACTTAAGATGTGCCATAAAGCAAGAGGATTCTATTTCAAATAAATTTTGGAGATTTGCAATACTCTCTGTGTAAAATTTTCCAAGCAATAATAGACCCATTGCACAGAATGCTTTCTTTAATAACCTGTCCACGTTTTAGAAATCTCATAAGTTTAAGGTCCCATTTGTAAGGAGGTAGCATGTTACAGACATGCCACCTTCCCCCTGGTCCTGTCTGTAAGCATATGCCTAATTTTCTATTTTTGAATGTATAGAAATCGGCATGCATCTGATCTTTATTACTGGGAAAAATGCACATCTATTATCTTAAGAAGTAAGGAAGAACAGCTTAAAAAAACTTCCATTAAAGGAAAAGATACATGTATAGGTACTATCACTGTGTCTAATACATAAAACATCATTTTACTATTGCTGTTAATATTATTCTTCCTAGTTAGAAGCCAACGCTTACTAAATAGTATTTATTGTTTTTTAAAGTGTATTAACAAGATTAGCAGCTAATAGGTTGTGTTTCTCAATATTAGTCATTCACTTATCCTTTCAGTCTTTTGTTTACCTTAATGAACATTTATTCCTATTTCATCAGTTTCTGTGACCATACTTTAATTATTAAAGCATTTCAAGAAAATTGACATTCTCAAGAATGAATCCCATGGATTATTCTCAATATAAGTTAAAATCATGTTGGAGGAATTAGATTACTAAATAAGACCTATTAAGGAATGATATTTTTGTTTAGTGGAAAAAAGACTGGGCTAGGAATAAGAGGATTGATGTTCTAATTCTCATTCTGTTGCTTTAGCAATATATAGTTTTGTACAGTGTACCTAAGTTTCCTGCATGTGTTCATAAAATGAGGGGACCATTTTATGGTTCTCAAAAGGAACACCAAGGTCTTCCTTTTGAGAGGTGACAGGAATTCCATAAGAGGACCAACTCCTTGAGTCAATAGTTATGACATTGGTACAAATTAAATCAATTTCTTTCCTTTCTCTGAGTCTCAGTTTAGCCATTTAAAACATTATGTTGAAAATGACTAGATGATTTTATTGTCTTTCAGAATTCTCAGCCTTCAGATAACACAACCTCAGAACTTGGTCCCTGTATTAGTCAGAGTTCTCCAGAGGGACAGAACTAATGCAATATCTATGTATCTATACATACAGAGAATATATAGATACAGATAAATAGATAGATGAAAGATGGAGAGGTAAATTAGTAGAATCTGTTCCCAGGATTGTGGAAGCTGAGAAATCCCATGGTAGATCCTCTATGAGGAGACCCAACAGTGTGGCTTAGTCTAGATCTGAAAGCCTCAGAACCAGAGAAAATGGTAGTGTAACTCAATCTGGGGCTGAAGGACTGAGAAGCTGGGTTGGGGTGCTGGAGTAAGTCTTAGTGTAAAAAGCTGGAGAACCTGGAGTTTTATGTCCAAGGGAAGGAGAAAAAATGTGTCACAGCTATAGGAGACGGGGCGGGGATGAGGTGGGGGAGAGGAAACGGGGGAGGGGAGAGAGGAGAGAGAATGAGTACATCTTTTCTCTGCCTCTTTGGTCCATCTAGATTCCACCAGTTGGACAATATCTGCCCACATATAAGGTGGATCTTCCCTACTTAGTTCTCTGACTCACAGGCCTGTCCCCTCCAGGAACACCCTCAAAGACACACCCACAAATAATGCTTTTCCAGCTATCTAGATATTCTGTCACTCAGTCAACACCTAAAATTAACCATTGTGGTCAACTTTTTCAGTTTGGAGGTGCATAAAGATGTACTTGCAGCTAAGAACCTTGATTCTGGAAAATGAATTTTATTTTTAAGATAACTAAAGAGAAGAAGCCAATAATTTTCATGAGGTAGCTATTTCATCTAGGAAGATACAGTCATATGAAAATGAAATTGCTACCAAACTAGTATGTAAACTCCATGAGGAATAGTTTTGGTTTGGTCTGACTCAGATTTTAGCACCAAGAACAAAACCCCAACATAATTGTTGAATTACTATATTATACTGGGAACACTGGTAGTAGTGAAACTAGTTTCTTATGTGGCCTTGACCTTATCTGCTAGCAGTTTATGGCCATTATAATTTACAGTGATTGAGGATGCTTATAGGAGTTAATGTCAGGAGACAGGATAACCACTAACACCACAGCTTTCCTGAGGGGCCAAGATCTGCATGATGATTCTAAATTGGGGATTATATCCCCCTGCCTAACTCTGTCAGTGCTGAGAGCATGAGAAATCACAGGGGATGACAATGTCTTTTTCGCTTTGGTAGGGGTAGTTAAATCACCATGGTGATTACTAAAATTACAACATAGCCTCATGAGGCACTTGAGCATAGATTTCAAAACTGTCAATCATGAGCGTTCATGCACACAGAGTCCATAGTGAAACTAAAGGATATTGTAAGTGCTATTTCATTCCATCAGACTTACTAGAAAAACTAATGTTAAAAAAGAAAAGAACAAACTCCTAGATTTAAGTGAAGTCTTCATTGTTTAGGTCAGTTTACTGTATTTCACAACTGTGTCTTTTGAAGGTTCTTAAATTCTCTTCAGTGGTTTTCTACCACACTCAGAATGATAGTCCAACTTCTCAAGAATTGTTTTTGAGTTACCTTCCATTTTTATAGGCTCTGTCTATTTATCTCGTCTATCCTGTCTCTTTCTTGCTCACTCTGCCTAGGTCACAGGCTTTCTGACTGTTTCTTGAGTGTAGGGAATTTCTTTTGTTATTCTTAGTTTTGGAACAAGGTCTGTGTATTATTTTCCTGCCTGACTCCTTCTCAATCCTCAGGCTTCATTAACTGCTAACTCCTGAAGAAGGCTTCATAAACTACTGCGTCCAAAGAAGCCTCAATAGCTACGCAGTGCTATTCCTTCTTTTGCCTTTAGATCAAAAGTTATCCTGATTCTTTTTAGATTATTTCTTCCCTTGTGACTTACCCACCACCCCTATCCTCGCCACAAAAATTTAACTTCCAAGATGGAAAGGACCAAAACATGTGTATTTACATTTTGTCAGGCACTATGCTAAGCTCTGGTTAGAGAGAGGTGAGCAAAATATTTGTTGAATAAATAATAAGCCTAAATAGACTAACAGAGGGGAAATTCAGCCCAGCAACTCTTGATTTCTTTAGACACAGGAAACAAACCATGCAGGATATGGTACATAAAGTTCTAAAAGCTTTGCTTTGGGGCCCTGATTCCCTCTCTGTATGTAAAATATTTCCTCCACTCAAAATTTTTAGAGCCGGGCGTGGTGGCACATGCCTGTAATCGCAGCACTTTGGGAGGCTGAGACAAGAGAATTACAAATTCAAAGCCAGCCTCAGCAACAGCAAGGCAGTAAGCAACTCAGTGAGACCCTGTCTCTACATAAAACACAAATAGGGCTGGGGATGTGGCTCAGTGGTCGAGTGCCCCTGAGTTCAATCTCTGGTACTAAAAAGAAAAAAGAAAAAAATATTTTTTTAGAACTCCTTAAGGCTGTGAAGAATTACACAGGTTAGACAAACTCTTCCTGAAGGAATCAGCTTACCATCTTTTGGATATTTAACTACTTGATTAATAATAAATTTATGGTTTTCTTAAGGCTTTTATTGTGAAAGGAAAAGAAGCAATAAGAAAAATTAGATTATTTTTGCTTTGTTTGAATTGGCAGTTCTTAAAATTAATTGTTTAAGGCACTACTGTCACATTTTCAATAGTATTAGTATCTATTCAGGAAGCTAAAATGACGCAAATTATAATTCCGTAATTAATGTAAAGAGTAGAATTACTTATGGCCAAGATTTGAAACACACAGATAGATGGATAAGTGAGTGTATTCTAGTGGTGTGTGTCTTACCTATGATAAAAAATAAGACACCTGAGTGATTCTCTAGCAAAGGAGTTGGAAAACTATGGCCCATATGTCAAACTGAGCCCACTACCTGTGCCCACAGTTAAGAAAAGCATCCCCTAGTTTGCTGAATGATTCCCATAGATCATGAGAACAGACCTGATGACCCAGGTGGTAGGAATTGGAAAGCAGCAAGAGAAACACATACACTGAGAGACACACCTATTCATCTCTCACCATGCTTATGTGCTTTCTTCAATAAGGTTTGTAAGAACAAGTGCTCCAAGAACTGCATCATCAGCCTCTACTGTAAGTATAAGCGATGTGAACTGTGTGTGTATATATATATATATATATATATATATATATTTTTTTTTTTTTTTTTTTTTTTTTGGTGTCCTGGAGATATCTGCTGTAGAGAGGAAGGTGAGGACTTGCAGTACTTTGGTACACTATGTTCCTAGATGATGTACTAAGAATGTTCACTCTGTATAAGCACTGTGGCCATTTCCTTCAACTGGTCCTTTTGAGTCTAAGGATATATAATTACTAGCTGCTTCATGAAAGTCAACAAACTAACAAGTGCTATGTATATTTAGCATGTAGCTCTCAATGTTCTGGATGGAATATTTACAGGTGTGTGATAAGCCTTATAGATGAAATTAGAATAGACTCTTGTTGTTAGGCTCAGCAAATCTCAATTCTGTGAGCTTCCCCTAATAGCCCTTTGAGATTGTTTCCTCCATCCTGATAGTCTCCTGTCAAGACAAATGGAAATTAACTGCTTTTTCATAATTGAGAAAAGAGATAGTGCAAGCAATTCTTTTTATTTATTTGTTTAAAAAGCAATGAATCAAGCATTGGATTAGTAATTGAACTTGAATCTTCTAGACCAGTAATCAATTCCCTGCCTCATTCTAAAAATCTTCACAAAACTGGAAACATTTTGATATCACCAATGACTCAACCTTGATTTTCTAAAGAAAGATTTTTTTAAACCTCTGTTGCCTCTGGTTATGTCTCTGTATTAAAAGCTCTGAAATGATTTTCCCTAACCTCTCCTTTATTTCACTGTTGATATCCATGCACTATGAGTATATTATGTAGGAGAAAGATGTAACATTTTAGAGTTTCTTGGCATGCCAGCAATAAGCATGGGGAGGGCCTCAGATGAACTGGATGCATAGTTCTGGTATGCATACTATGGTGGTATGAAAAGACTGATACTCTTAACATCACTGGTGTTTTCTACCATTGTGTGGCAATCAGAAGTATATTAATATGAATAGACTTCATGATTGTATGTTCTTGCTACAGTTTGCCACATAGAGCATCATCTCTTTGGCCTTTATAAGTTTCACTTTATTACCTTAAACAGAGCATAGGTAATTTTTCCAGCTGGAAGGGATTATTTATATCTCAATAGCTGAGAATATTTAGAGGATTCCTACACTACTTCACATCCTTGTCTTCCTGACTCCATTGGCCCAGCTGAATTTTCCTGTGAAGTTCAGATCCAATGTTCCCTTGAAGTACAACATGACCTGAGATTAAGTTTGTCCTTCCTCTGCGCCCTTGAGATTTTGTAATCTTCCTTTACTACAGGACACTAAGACAGTGGCTATTTATTTGTGTATATTACTCTTACATCACAGCGTGAGCTCAGCTTTCTTCCTGGTTGTGTCTTTAAGGCCTAACTCAGAGCATGGAGAAGGAGGTGCTGTATAAATATATGTTAAATAAGTAATGAAGAATGAGTGAAGAACGATTTTCTTTCTAGATTTATCTCCTGCTCTACAGTTTATACACTGTAACTCTGCCAGCTCACACTGAATAGACATTTCCCAAGCAGGTCAAGGCCTTTCAAATCTTCTTAGTATTCTTCCTACGCGATTGCATCTTTCTGTTTTGTTTTCCTAAGAACTTTCTATTCCAAGAAACTTGCTTGCACATCATGACCTTTTCCTGTAAAGACATGTTCAACATCCAGAGACTGAAATGATCACTCCCTCACGTCCTTCTTGAATACTTTTGTTCCTTTCTCTGCCCTGGGATGAACTTCTTTTAGTGGGTGTGGGAGTTGTTAGCTTATTCTTCTGCCTCCCCATGAGGTAATGGAAACTCTTTGATGGTGGGAGCCCTGCTTGTTTCAAGGATGCAGAATTGGTGTTATATGGTGATCTGTTTGATGTGGATTCTAGGACACCCTAACATTTACTGGAATACGAAACCTCTGGGTGCACCTTATTATTTCAAGCTTAATTTTTAATTTTTATTTGATTTCTTTCAGAATTGAGAAACAAAAGGAAATAATAAGCTTGTAGAATTCGAAGACTCTCACAAATTTCGTGCCTCAGTACCTATTTTTTAGCCTTTTATCAGAGGACATTTAACCTCCTTTATAAAATGATGTTAAGTGCTTAGGTCATTTGACCTGAGGCTTCAATTTCATCCCTTGGATTTCTCACTTTTGACAACTGTTTACAAATTCATACAATAATATTCTTTACCAAAGCAATGATTTCCTATAAAATAAAACATGAAATTCAACTGAAGAAAGTCCATTTTCTATGAGGTGCAAAAGATTTCAAAGAAGAGAAAGTTGTTAATTCATTCTTTGATAGCTAGTTGACTGTTATTATGGATAATTGTGCATGAAATAAAGCATTTCAAGGAGATTTGTTGTGGAAAATAATTTTTAAAAATTTCTTGAATCCTGCTCTTCTGGATATTATTGCCCTGATATCCTGGTTTTATTGACAGTGGGAGCTAAAATATCAGTAGAACTTTTATTTACTAGGAATTCATTTTGAAGAAAGTCTATTATAATATGAAATAGAAATCAGGGAGGTGTTTTTTGGTTTTGTTCTTCTAGTTGGGTCAGAAAATAATTTTATAAAAGAGTGAAGCATGTGCCAGACAAGAGGTCAACATGACACATGAAGAGACATCATACTTTCTTCTAAGCCATTGTGGCCCATCAATAAATTTTAGCTTCTGTTATTGCAAGTAAGATTCCCAAGTAAGAAAAATTTTCAAAGTCACATTCTGGTATTTGAAGAAAATGAAGAATCTGTATGAATATGTGAGGACATAATTTAACTAGGACATTATCTCTCCCTTCTATTCTACTTCTTTTCAGCTGATTGTGATAAGAAGGCTGGTCCTATATTAAAATGGAAACTTGGGCCAAAAAATCTGTAAGTTCATTATTTATGGACTAATTAGCTTCTACAGTGAATGCTTCAAGTCCCTGACACTGACCTCCAGAGTTGTACCTTGAAATTAATGAATCTGTAGAATAAGGCGTAGCTATCATATGTTCCACACAATGGGGAATAATTTAGGAAGAAGGGAATTGTGTTATCCAAATACAATTATTGATAATCCACTGAAGTTACCAGTGCCTTTCATAGGTTAAGTAGTATGATAATGGTGTATATGTTGCAAGGTATTTTGTTTCATGTTTCTCTAAAACTCTTCCATCAAGTTTTATGAAGCTAACTAGATACATATTCCTCATTTCACATTTTCAGACAACTTTCCACTACCTTTTTTGCATATTACCATTTTTACAGGACTATATGTTTTGAGGATGCATGTGTACTGTGAAAGCAGTTTCCTATTTTGAACTTTCAGTTTTTGGATTGTGCAATAATCTACTTAAGTATGCATTTATTCACATATGAATAATTGTACAGAATTAGTGTTACTTGGTAATAATGTATAGCATTCACTGAGAGATTATTATATTCCAGGTAGTTCTCCAAGAAATGCTGATATTTTATTTAATCCTTATAAAGGAAGATGAAGAGGGCATTTCTACTGCCATCTACATTTTATAAATTGGAAAATGAAACAAAATGAGTTAAGAAACTTGTCTAGGGTCATAGAGCTAGTAAGCATCATCCAGGATATAAACTAAGAGCCTATGTGTGAAACCCTATTCCTAGTACTTTTCATGAGCAAAATGGCAATGGATTAGGAGGCCTGAGTCCTGACTCTGCCACATAATATCATGGCACTTCTTAGCCTAGTTTCATGTCTGGTGGATGCACTAAGATCTATCTTGTCAGGGTGTGGAGGTTTAATAGGCAGTGTTACTTACCTAACTGTGTGAGTAGGGCACAAGAATTGATCAATACAGCTGGGTGTGGTGGTGCACACCTATAATCCCAGTGGCTTGGGAGGCTGAGGCAGGAGGATCATGAGTTAAAAGCCAGCCTCAGCAACAGCAAAGTGCTAAGCAACTCAGTGAGACCCTGTCTCTAAATAAAATACAAAATAGGTCTGGAGATGTGGCTCAGTGGTTGAGTGCCCTTGAGTTCAATCTCTGGTACCAAAAAAAAAAAAAAAAAAAAAAAAAAAAAAGAGCAAGAGAGAATTGATCAATACAACTTTATTAAACCTTATATATACATCAATGCTTTTCAACTTAGGGTTTCGGGTAAACTAGATGCAAATTTTATATGTATGTACAAAAATGCATTTTTATAGGCAAGTAGTCTATATAATACTATTTAAGGGATGTACAACATCAAAAGGGATATAGGCTAGATGAACATCTAATTTATCTTTTAAACAGAATGTCTTTGCAAATGAAGAGAGGGACCAGTATTAATCACACTGAGACAACAGGTTCCAACCAGAACATATGATCCCTCTAGAAATGACTAATGAAAATACACCTCTGAGTTCTAGTTTGCTATTGTATACAAATGAAGAAGTCAAGTTAAATTATCCCTCAGGGCTATTCCATTTCTAGGATTATATGACCTTTTTCAGTTAAATTTAAATCTAACTGGCTCACTATGCCATTCAGATAATTTGACTGCCTCTTGCTGCATCTGTCTTTTGAGAGAATAAACCACACTTAACATTACATTGAGCTAAAATATGATTAGGAAAGCAAATGCGAAATGACAACACAGAAAAAATCAACATGCAAATCCAAATATAAACGGATTTTGGATTATTCTGTTATGTATCATTTAGGATGCCACACACATTCGTTTGCATGGGAAATTATGAGATGGTGATGCTCCGTTTTCTTCAAAGTCCAGGTGGCAGCATCCTCATGTCAGAGTAGAGGTGTCAGATGTCTACTCAGGTTCAGACTGGCAAAGCCTTTTGTCCAACTCTGAGTGTGACGTGACAAACATACATTTGCTGTCAAACAGTATCACAGTGACATCCACAGACAGATGGTCTTTCAGTCATCAAGGTATCTTTAATGACAAAGAGGTCCCAACTTTTGTGATGCATCATAAGATGGTATTATTACCATGAGAGTTCTGTCACTATCACTCTTGACTTAGAACTAGGATCTAAGGTGTATTTTCTAAATATACCTTCAGACTCTTCCAGGGCTTTGAGTTAATGTTAAGAATAAGTACACAGACATGGGTCTGGAACCAGAAAGTTGTTTAAAAAGAATTTGCTGGATTCAAGGAAGAAAATATTATGAAATTCCAAAAGAAAACTAAAACAAGAAATAGTACTGATTACTCTTACTTTTCCTTAAGGTTAAGGTTTTAACCTAATAAAATATCATTAACCTAATAAAATGTTATAGGCTGAAGGTTTGATTTCAGTACATGTCCCCAGAAAGTCATGTTGTTTTTCTTTTTAAATTGTGGTAAATAAAACTTCATAAAAAATCAGTCATTTTAACAATTCAATGGCATGAAGTATATTCAAATGTTGCACCACCATCCCTATCTAGTTCCAGAACTTTTTCATCACCCCAAGTGGAAACCCTCTACCATTACACATTCTCCAGCCCTCCTTCCGCTAGCTCCTGGAAATCACACCTCTACTCCCCACCTCTATGAATTTTCCTATTCTGCATATTTAGTCTAAATGGAATCATATAGTTTGTGGTCTTTTGTGTCTATCTTCTCAGACTTAGCACGATGTTTCAAAGTTCATCCATGTTGTAGCATGTTATCAGCACTGTATTTCTTGTGGTTGAGTATTATTTCATTGTATAGATATACTACTTTTTTTTTCCTTGAATGGATATTTGGGTCTTTTCTACCTTTTGGTTACTGTAAGTAGTAATGCTATGAACAATTTGTATCCAAACTTTTGCTTGAACATCTGAATTGTTTTGGGCATGTACCTAGTAGTGGGATTGTGGGGTTATAGGTTACTTCTGTTTAGATTGTTGAGGAAGGAGCTGCTACATGTTGTTGTTTTAACTAATTAAAATATCAACTTTGTGCAGCTATTGCAATAGTCTCTTAATACTTAGGATCCTTCTTTCATAGTTTAGAGTTGCTGTTGGGAAGCAGGTGGCCAACTAGAGATGATGATTCTCAGGATGCTGGCATTTAGGTGAGATTGCATAATATGCATGAAGTGATATGTGTAGAGTAAAGATTATGCAAAAGAGGGTGTACCTTCTCTAGTCTCTGTATCCCATTTTTTAGCTTAATGCAGATGAGGACAGTGCCCTAGGAAGTCACATGGGAACAGTATCAGATATCAGGGCCTTGGTCCCAGAATCATTTTCACAGGACACTGTCCTTAATCAAAAACACAATTGCTCACAAATAAACTTTTATTATCTTTGATCCATGACATATACTGGGGATTGTTTAATTCAATAGCTAGCTTTATCTTCAATAACAAAACCTGTAAGTTGAAAAGATTAAGAATACAAAGATGATAAGGGTTCTCTCTACCTCCTTTCTGCCCTCAACTTTTCTTGTCTGGCTTTAATTATTAAATCTTTGTTGAGAAACTTGGAGAAGGTCAGGATGCTCATCTAAACTGGATCTTTAGGGACACATGGGCTTATCGTCAGATACAACCCGTTTGGAAGTAAATTACAGGAGTGTTATCATAGTACATCATCAGAACTAAACTTCCCAATCTTTTTTTTCCAGAATATTGCTGGAGCTAGAATGGATATTAATGTAGGATGGGGGGATTGGGTTGGCAGGAGACAGAAAATCAGAAAGTAAACAGGGATCAGAACATCTCAATGTCAAGCTGGGAAAACCAAGTGCTCTAACTTGATCTAGTTTGTGGTTTTGATTAAATTATATAAATGGTGCCCATTTTGGTGGCCAAGAAGGATCTGTTTTGTGACAATAGCATTTTGGGGGGTTAGTGCTGAAATATCACAAAGAAAAGCAGAGATCCTAGGTTAACAAACTGTCCAATCTCTTAGAGACACCTAAAAATAAAGCTTGATTCTGCCAGGGAGTCCTTTATCAGGAAGGCATGGCCATACCTTCTGCCATTAGTTCTTCTTCAGTGCTTACCAAAAGAATTGGTAGAGAACACATTTTCTGCAGAGACTGAAGCTATTAAGCTAGGATTTTTCTTTTGTCCTGAGATGTTTGTTTCTATCCCTGTGTTGGATTGGAGAGATTTGTGATATCCCATTGTATGTCCCTACAAATAGGCTTTTGGGTGAGATTTTTTGATGTGGCTGGTGAAATATAAAAAATAATAAAATTACTTGCTTGTGCCTCTGATTCTAAGCCATCATGTCTCGAGTCCTGAGCTAGGTGAATGTAACTTGCCAAGGAAAAGATGACAGCCTGAAGCGTCCTTGAGTTCAGTGTCATCTTTTAGGGGTGGAATCAAGTTTGCCTGAGATTTTAGTCCTCTTCACAATTAATAACAGACATCAACATTGCTCATATATTATAAATTATTTTAGTATGGCACATGTAGCTTACTTGTTCCTTATTGGTTCAGGGCAGGATATGATATTCTTTTTTTAACAAATCTATTCAACTTTTTCCCTAAAAGTAACTTTTTTCCAACTTTAATCATAATAATTGAACTTCTCATTTATTATACTTCTAGTTGGACTTTACTATTGTGTTACTTTCTTTCTTTAATGAGACAACACGCAGTTTGCATTTTTTCCTTTTTTAATGCATCCTTAAAACACTATTTATTTTGCCTTAGAAACCATTTGTCCTTTATTTTTTCCAACAAAAATATTTGGGGTTTAATTAAAACCATCAAAAATGCCGTTAAAACATCATTAGTAAAAACACCTGCTGCCATTATTAGACAGCATTATTTTCTCTAGAGCCCAGAGGAAGTTTCAGTTTGTGGAAATGTAAGTATCATGTGTTTTATGGAATTGTGTTGCTGGATTTTTGCCAAGGTGGAAATTTTTATCCATGCATCTCAGGAACTGTTCTGCTTTCGACAGTGTAAGAAATGCTATACCCACATGAACCAAGTACCTTGTGGTTTCTGAATAAATTTGAACCCCAGATTCAGGCTCCACTAGAGGCTCTCCTTGGATTTTAAATCAGGAGCAAGAGGAACTAGTAAAGTCTGGGGATGATCTATATTCACCATTTCATTCCTGCCACGTCAAAACAATCCCAGATCTGCTGTCCGCAGCACATTTGTGATTTACCACTGGAAGGAGCTAGAGTAAAGATATTGAAAGAACACACCCGTAACTGGGAAGAAGTATGATTAGAAATGACACAGAGAGAATGATGAAGGGGAAAATAAAGAAGAGAAAGAGCGACTGACTTTACCTTCTAAAAGGCAGATTTGGGCTTGAAATTCCATGGTGCTGAGATACAGAGGATCATTTTAAAATTTTGAAATGTGAAGCTTGTGCACGAAAGTTGTAAGACAATACCTTGAAAGCCTGTCATTTTTATTTTGCTTGCATCAAAGATTCAAAAGGAAAACAGTAAAAGAGATGAAGAGTGAATTGGAGACCATTACTCTAACTTAGAGAACACTTAAATTTTTAAGAAGAAATCTCAGCAGAGATCTGCCTAAATATTTAACTCTTTCTTGACTAAACTTCAGAATCTTCCTATCTTAAATACAGAAAAAGGGCTGAGGCTGTAGCTCAGTGGTAGAGTGCTTGCCTCACATGTGTGAGGCACTGGGTTCGATCCTCAGCACCACATAAAAATAAATAAATAAAGATATTGTGTCCATCTACAACTAAAAAAAGTATTTTTAAAAAATATGGAAAAAGTTTATTGGGTTTGACTGCAAACTTTTTCTGAGTCAAGATGCTTAAACTGATTCTGAAAATACCATGGCTTTTTTTTTTTTTTCTGAAAAAGGAACTAAAAAGAGATTCAATAAACACTACTGACAATAAATCTCAGTTTGCTTCTATAGCTAGAAATTTCTTCCATTTCTAAATTAACATAACTGTTTTGATCTGTCCTCATTGATAAGAGATCAATTAATTAGTCTAAAGACAGAAGAAATGCTTTTAACAGCCTGTGCTTATTATCTTTGGATAAAGTTTTCATTTATAAAACATGAAAAGAAGTATAAAATTGGTTAATTTTTAAGTTACATTGGCAAGGTATGTGGCGCAAATCACCAATAACATCCAAATCATTCATCAGCATTCTTTGTCCCTGGTTACTAGCAGAGCAGAAAGTTAAACAGAAAAATTCTAGACTCCTCAGATTTTATTCTGAGCCTGCACCTGAGAGTGCCTCCACAATAATGTTGACAGGGGTGGGAGTTGAAGATGTGCTGTCTATCAGCCCTTTTATTGAGGGACATCATTCATTTCAATAATAGTTTTAAAATTTAGATCATTTTTTACATATCCATACAGTGCATCCATTTTCTTATGGCAAATGGTTGACTTTTTGGTGGAACTAGCAATTCTAAAAATTAATCTTATAGAGATGGCAGGTAGGGAGAGAAGGCAAGAAAAAGAGGGATTGATTTCAATTAATCTTCTGTTTGAGATTCATGATCTTTTAGTATATGGACTTTCCACTTTGCTGAACTTATGCATTTCAAAAATTATTTGCTATCAGAACATTTAAATTTTTCCATATAGTATGCTTTGAGAAATGTTTTGTTATACAAAGTAGCTCCTACCTAAGATTTACTTTCTATGAGCTCATAAGTGATAGCTGTTTCTCTCTCTCTCTCTCTCTCTCTCTCTCTCTCTCTCACACACACACACACACACACACACACACACGTTGTATTATATAATTTGGATGATGGCTGCATGCCCTATTTTTGCTCAAAAATGACATCTTTTTTGAGGGGAAAGGGGATTGTTCATTTTGTTTTCTAATTTTTGGTTTTTAATGTGGATTTAGTTACTTCTATATAACATTATTTTGAGTAAAAGTGATGCTATAAATAAAAATTATTACTATTATTACTTAAGTTCTACATTTCTGGAAGAATCGATAAATATGTTGATGATAAGCAGGAGACCAAAGGGAGTGGCCTTTAGTTTTTAATCTCTTTTTGCATAATAATTTTGAGCATAGTTATCTCTAAAACTACACCATTAGAGTTTTTAAACCTCTCATATTGGAACAAAACCCTTTCCATCTTCTTTTCAGAGTTACTTTTTGAACTTCTTTATGCCTGACTTCTAAAATTGAAATGGACAAATGTCACAGTAAGCAAAACTGATGTTATTCTTTCCTATGTCTTTATCAAAATCAACAAGATTCATTCATTATCTTACAAAAACAAAATTTTCATATCTCATTGAAATTTACTAATTCATTGATGAACCATTTATATGAAATACTGACAACTTTGCATCTGTCATTACACTGATCTTTAGGATTTATTTAGGCAATTTTCTGGCTTGTTGAATGGTGTTTCCCTATCAAGAGCCTTCAGCATCTTTTCCCCCAAACCAAGAACTGGGTCAAGGATAAAGACTTTCCCAGAGGAAAGATAACCATTCCTCATATAAGAGTCTGTGGGCATTCCATTTCCTCCACTGACATCCTCATGTATAACTGGGTATATGATGGAGAATGTGAAAATGGCTTCCATGAAAACTAATATGAATTGTGAAAAAAGACAAAGTTTTGTTTAATATTTTCCAGTGATCTAATGTAGGATCTATGAGGCCGTTTATCAAAATTCAGTTTTGGATTTTACATCAAGAGAATGATCTATCTGGGCAATCCATTTTCATTACACTCTTTATATGGGTTGGGGTTCCATGTTATATTTATGGTCATGAAAACTTTTCTTATTTCAGGGCATTTGGAAATGATTTCTAGTATTACTTTCCAAAAATAATAAGTCCTTTTGTGTTTGCTTAAATATTTTCCTTGTTTTCTCATTTAGCTACAAAATGGATGCAGTTTGATTTGCCAATCCAAATATCTAAAGGATCCCTCAGAATGAAATATTGTAGCAAAACTTTAAAACACTAATTCCAGGGGGGGAAGAATGTCTCCACGAAATCACTGAGACCTGGCATCATCCAGTTCTGCTCAGTCTTGTAAGGAATTCATCATTTCAATGAGTATATTACCCTTTTATGGGCTGGAGTTGTGGCTCAGTGGTAGAGCACTTGTCTCGTATGTGTGAGGCACTGGGTTCAATCCTCAGCACCATATAAAAATAAATAAAGTTATTATGTCCATCTGCTGCTGAAAATATTTTTTTAAAAAAACGAGTATTTTAACCTCTTAGCTGAATATGCATTTCTGATACAAATCAACACTACTCCAAGGTTTCATTTTACGCCAGTCAGAATGGCAGTTATCAAAAATACAAGCAACAATAAGTGTTGGCAAGGATGTGGGGGAAAGAGAACACTCAGAAGTTGCTGGTGGGACTGCAAATTGGTGTAACCAATCTGGAAAGCAGTATGGAGATTCCTTTGAAAACTTGGAATGGAACCACCATTTGATCCAGTTATCCCACTCCTTGGTCTTTACCCAAAGGACTTAAAAACAGCATACTATAGTTTTTTTTT
>CM053414.1:23001477-23021650 GCA_028644305.1 Xerus rutilus | reverse complement strand
GCTTTCCAGTTCCATCCATTTGCCTGCAAATGCCATAATTTTATTCTCTCTTATTGCTGAATAATATTCCATTGTGTATATGTACCACAGTTTCTTTATCCATTCATCTATTGAAGGACATCTGGGTTGCTTCCACAGTTTTGCAATTGTGAATTGTGCTGCTATAAACATTGAAGTGGCTGCTTTACTGTAGTGTGCAAAACAGCATACTATAGTAACGCAGCCACATCAAGTTTATAGCATCTCAATTCATAACAGCTAAACTGTGGAACCAACCTAGATGCCCTTTAATAGATGAATGAATAAAGAAACTGTGATATATATACACAATGGAATATTACTCAGCAATAAAAGAGAATAAAATTATGGCATTTGCAGGTAAATGGATGGAGTTGGAGAATATTATACTAAGCAAAGTAAGCCAATCCCAAAAAAACAAAGACCAAAGTTCATGGCCTTTCTGATAAATGGATGCTGATCCATAATAGGAGGGGCATGGGAAGAATAGAGGAAATCTGACTGAGCAAAGGGGAAGGTGGGAGGGGAGAGGGCATGAGGGCAAGAATGATGGTGGAATGAGATGGACATCATTACCCTGGGTACACGTATGACTGCACACATGGTGTGACTCTACATTGTGTACTGCCAGAGAAATGAAAAGTTGTGCTGTGTTTGTGTACAATGAATCAAAATGCATTCTGCTGTCATGTATATCTAATTAGAATAAATAATACAGAAATTTAAAAAATAAGTGTGCTTTTCTGAATATTCAAGGTCAGAATTCAGGGCTTATCAAAGATAGAAAAATATGAATGAACCTATAAAATGACTCAATGTGCCCTTAGAAAGATAAATGTCAATGTGTTCCAAGGAAGTAATTCTAGAATGGGATCAAGAGCACTGGATTAGTCAGGTATGGTGGCGCAAGCCTGTAATCCCAGCACTTAGGGAGGCTGAGAAAGGAGAATCGCGAGTTCAAAGCCAGACTCAGCAATGGCGAGGCACTAAGCAACTCAGTGAGACCCTGTCTCTACATAAAACACAAAATAGGACTGGGGATGTGGCTCAGTGGTCAAGTGCCCCTGAGTAGTACCAAAAAAAAAAAAAAACCAAAAAATCCCACTGGATTAGAGCTGGGTTTGCAGCTCAGTGGTAGTAGAGTGCTTGCCTGGCATGTGTGAGGCACTGGGTTTAATTCTCAGTACTGCAAAATAAAGGTCCATTGAAAACTAAAAAAAAATATATTAAAAAAATAAAAGAGCACTGGATTATGCTGTCAGCTCTGCCACTTAGTAGCTGTGGGAGCTTTGGTATGGCTTTTCATGTTTCTGGGTTTCAAGGATTCAAATAACAAAGAAAGAATCATATAGTCTATAAGTAGAAAGTTCCTCATAGATCTGCTGCTTTGTAACCAGTGGGCCTTTATTCATGGGCATGGCAGTGGGAGTAAGAGAAGAATGGCATTCTTCATGACCTGTAATCAAGCCCCAAGTGTCTTAGAATTTCTCATGCATGCTCACACACTCTGGAACCTGGGAGGTCACTGTTTATTTAGAAAACAGCCTAAAATCAACCTCTCTGAATTCTGAAGGATTTCCTTTGTATCTATTTATATACACTTGTCAATGTTTCTCCCTAAATGTCCTAATTCTTTTTTATTGACTAGGCTTGGAACCAAGACAGTCACATAAAATGCACCCCCAGGTAAAAGGTAGCTGGGAAAGTTGCATATATCGAGCCTTCTCTAGGAGCAATGTTTTTTCTGTGTTCTGAAAAGTAACCCTAAAGGATTAAATAATTTAGAGTACTTGTTCTTGGACTTTTCTAAAAGTAACTTTGAATGAAAGGGCAACAATCTGGGTGCCTGATTGGCTAATCAATGAGGCTGAATCTATTTCTAAAAACTACGTGATGTATCAGTGACCATGAACTCTTACTAAAGATATCACGGCAAACATGTTTTTCTGTGAGATGATTATGTACTTCTACCCGGTTGCCCCCAGCCTAGTTCAGACAGGAATGTGTGACTTAGAATAAAGTTTCTCTCTACCTTGTCTTTTCTCTGAATTCCTCAATGAAAGCACTCTTTAAGCACATTGCTCTGCACTTTCGAAACATTCAATGTCTCCACACGGGTTCTAACTAATGGTTAAAACGTATTGCTTGGAATGTAAGGTCCTCCATTCTCTGTTCCTCTCCACACTTAGAACTTTATCACTCTAAGCTTTGGCGTCCTATGTCTTAATCACGTGGGTCAGGTAGGTCCCTCTGCACTGTTCACTATTGTGTATTTACTTACTCTGACACCACATTTCTTTTGCCTCAGTGCATTCCTTCTCCATCAGCAATATTCCATTCATCCTGAGAAACAGCATAAATGCCAGCTTCTCTCATAAAGATCACTCTATTGTCCTTAATCTCTGCCTTTTGACATACAGAACTATGTTCATTATTGCATTCCTGCATCATATTTTATTTCCACAGCCTGTGTACATGTCTTCCTCCAAAGATTACATTTTTCCTGGAGAGCACATTCTTTCTATATCCTGTTCATCTTTTGATTCTTAATGACAGTCAGCGGTTCCTTGCCAAAAAAAAAAGTTTTTGAACTTCAATAAATTAATTGAATCAATTGCTATATCATTTTGATCACTCCAAACCATTTAAATGGACTTTTATTTTGCTTTGTACTTATCCATTAAGTCTCTACTGTGCATTACTTTTCCTTTTAAGTACAATCTGAGGGAATTTATATGAAAATGATGACACTAAGTAATAGATTTGATTCTAAATGAATAACTATAGTTGGGGGTGATGTCTGCTTTAGGATTTCTTTAGTTATTCTCATGTTATTTTACATATATACAAAATAAAACTAATAGCACAATACATCAAGTCAGGGCATCAATTTAAATTTGGCAGTAGGCACATGATTTTATCATCATAATTATTAGAGATTTCCAAAGTGCCATTTTGCCTTTTTAAATATATTGCAGACCACATCCTGATTTTCAAACAGTCCTGACTGAGTAATCACAAGTGCTACATAGTTACATCTTGGACCCCTCGTTTAACATAGAAAGGCAATTTATAAGTGGAAGGATGTGTATGTACCTGAAAGAGAGAGCCAAAGACCATCAAACAGCTGAGGGAGGGAAGAAAAATGGTTAAAGGGAACATGTCATTTGCCAGGTGGGTAGAAAGTAATGTATAAATGACTGAAAATCCAACTAGAGAGTTCATTTTAGACAAAACAAGTGTGGCAGAGTAGAAAGTTATGAACTATATAACATACCATGACAAAAATTCCCAGGGCAACCAGTACCATTCCATTTTCAAATATATGTATGAGAAAGGCCATGAATAATGGATTTTATATAACATCTTTGCTATACATTATTTAAAATATTGATGCTTACTGAAGGTGATTATATTCTTTTTTCTTCACAGTCTTGTGATGTGGTTAGTGTTCTCTCCTTGTGTTATTAGAAGAGGGACATTATACTGGACATGCTGTTTTAAAGCTTACAACAGATTATCAGAATTTAGATGGAATTGTAAGCATTTGGGGAAAATGCATTGCAAAACATTTTTTTTTCAAAATGATTCAATGTTTCTATGACTTTTTTTCCCCCAGAAAGGATGATGTGTAAACAAAAAGAATAGGTGCATGCTGAATTGTCGTTTGGTTATTTTTCTGTTTTAGCCTCATGATTTAGTCTACATTTCATGTCTCAGCAAAATCTTGGGAAAAGTCTTCCTCCTACCCCTACACACCTGTTTTCAGCTTAGTGAAAATTACCCAGGCAATATAGGGTTAGAATGCAAATAACCTAATTGTCTGAAAATATCAGACTATCCAGCCAAAATACACATATTTAAACCTTCATCTCAATATGAAAACACATCTTAAAATCAGATGTCAATTTTGAGAGCTACCTCAGAAGTTATCAAGACAGTTCATTTTCTTACATAGGAAGATGTTGATTCATACTGGTACATAACCTGAGGTATATTTGTTGTTTTTTCAGCAAAAATATATTAAATTTGCTTAACAATATTTACCAAATGCCCAGAATGTTCTAGGCACTGTGGTATGATATGTATATAGTAGCAATATGGAAAAGAAATTATCAATCTTGTTGATCAATGTCAGGCATCATTTCCTTGGGCTTACTGGAACTAAAGCAGACTAAACAACCAAATTAATAATTATAGAATTATTATTCTATAATATACACTGTATAATATATAATACTATATATTTTTATATACTATATTGAAATAATTTATGTATGAGGATTTAACTGTGTCTCTCTATATACACACATGTTCTATAACATAAGCTCTGTTATATAATACAATAGATATAATATATACTATAGAACATGTATCACAGATCATATGTTTGTGTATATATAAATACAAAACCATAAGACTAGTAGAGTTAAATTCTTATGTAGAATACCATTCCAGTGTTAGTGACTGAATTCTAAGTCTATTAAGGAGTGTGAGAACTTAGAAATGTAATTTTGATTGTGGAAATGGGCTGGAGATTTATTATTTCCTCTGTGTTTGCTTTTGTTAAATGAAGTATACTTTGTATTATACACATCACAATTTTATGCATATGTAATCAGAGTTAAGACTGCTACATGCAATAGGGATTACATCTCTGATTCACAGCTGTATCTGGAGAACCCAGAAGAGTGCTCAAACATAGTTGATGCTCAATAGAATTTGTTGAATTAGTAAATGAGTAATGCATCCTGGGTATGTATATCTGCACATGACTGTTTTAACTGTACTTTAAAACATAGTCAAACTGAGGTTCAAGAGGGATTAGAACAATATATATAATAGTTCAAATGGAATATATATATATATATATATATAATATGTCAATAATAATTGTAATGAGAAAACTATCTACCATTTTCAAATGTTAAGTAAAAGCCATGTCCTGGGCTAAGAAGCCTTTTTCATAATTTTCCTCATTTAATTCTCACATGCCACATGGATGCATCATTATTCTCATCTTAAGGATGAGAATACTGAAGCAAAGAGAGGTTTAGTAATTTTGCACAATATCCTCATGTGAGCCATCTGCAGCTAGAATTTAAATTGATTTTTTCCTGATGCCCAAAGTTCCGTTTTTATAAAATTTATGACATCGCTGATAGTCAAATGGCACTCTGCCAAGCCCAGTAGACCCAATGGAGTATAATAAAAAAATGAAGAATGCAAACTTTTTCATAAACTAAATCATTCTTAATATTAGTAGTAGTAGAACCCTGAAAGTCTGCCTAGAACTATTCAGGATAAAGGAATAAGTATTTGGCGAAGCTTCTTTCCTTGGTTGCCAAATTCTTCAGTGCAAAGCTTTGGTTTTGCCTTTAGGAAACAGAAATAAATGTCCAATATGTAAACTAGTATTTGGATATTTTATCTAAGCCGAGCCAACAGTAACTACTTTTTAGCTTACAAACTTAAAGTATAAAAGACTATATGGAAATTATTTTTCAGGAGAAACCTCAGCAACTAGTTGGGAGTTTGGGAGCCTACACAAGATTGGGTTAAATTTATTTCAACCATTTTCTACTGTTAAGCAAAACCAAGAATTACATGAGAACAACTTTTACAAGTTGGGTTGTTGCTGTGCTCGAATGTCAAATGATATTAAATCTCCATTTCTGAGGGTAGAAACAGCAAGACGCCACTTGCTCTTTTCATGGCAAGACTCTCAACATTCTTTATAGCGCTTGTCATGGTGTGTGTCCCAATTGCTGTCAAACAGGCTGCTATATATCTTGCTAAATGTAGGTTTGAATTAAAAATCTTCCAGCATTTATAGGAAAGTAGTTTAGATATAGCTGAGGGGATTCTGGGAAAGATAAATGACTTCATGTTCTTCCCATTAAGAACTGACCAGAAACAAGCACACAGACTATGTTCTGTTTAGAGTAACTGAAGAAGACTGATAGTTTAATTAGTTTAAAATAAGGTTATAAGTGACAAGTCCTGTGCTCTACTAGCTGGTAAGATGTCATTGGATATTTTAAAACAAATGTGCTCTGTCTTCCCCTCACATACACAGAAAAGAAAAGTATTTTTTAGAACTTGGTTGACATTGCACCTTTAATCATTGTCATGAATGTCCCATTTCTTAAGTCAACTTGCTGATTTCATGAATTGTGCTAGAAAGCAGGAAGGCTCAATTTTCCATTTTCATTGACTCATTTATGCATCCATAGCAAAGGGGGCACCAGGATATTGGTGAACAAGAATGACTAGAAATATGCTATTTTTCTTCACAGTGAAATGAGAATCATGAAGTTTAAGGCACACAGAATGATACAGGCTGTTAAATCTTTTCAAAGGTCCTTCTCCCTCTAGATTATGCTGCCTATGTTATATGGATAATCTTATTCTTTTCACATCTTTGAAAAAAGAAATCAGATCCTTCTTTATTCATTTTGGAAAATATTCAGAATCTCATCTAAATCCCTAATTTGAAAGCAGTTTTCATGATTCATGGTCATAAGAAAAAGTATTTCTCGAGTACTAACAGACAGGTTTAGAACACAGACCACAGAATTTCTAGAACTTTCAAAAGGTTCACAGATGTTCTGAAGTCCATCCATGTATTTTTTAAAATACAAAACCTTGAAATAAGGGAAAAGTACGCGAACATTATTTCAAAGCCAGTTGCAAACACAGATGTTTAGACCATGATTTTTCCATATCATATCTCCCATGCTCATTTGAATATGTCAGAGCTTGGAAGTTTATTGGTCAGGAGCTTTACTGCTCAGTGAAGATTTCAATATAAATTGCTATGGGGGCAGGATCCAGAGAGACCACCCCCAGTTCCTCAAATTATTTTTAGGAAAAAAACTTTCTTCCAGCACATATGTAGCTTTTAAGGATTTGCTCACCTAAAGGAGTCAAATCTGCATACTGATCTACATCTTGCTTTTGTTCCTGCTAACACAGGGAGCTATCCAAGCCGTGTTCAACGGGACAGTATCTTCCTTGTTCTTTTTAAAGTTTTCTTCATCTTTCAGGATATTTTCTTATTTTTCATTTATTATTTCACATTGAACTTCCGAATAATTTCTATGAGGAAATGATACCTCTGACACCAAACTGCATCTGCCTTTAAATCAGGAACTAAGACAGTTGACTTGGTAAGATTTGCTTGAGATTCTAGGACAGTGAATATTACCATATGTTCTATGAGTCTGTTAATTAGGAGGGTGATTATATAATCGATCACCCAAACAGGGATGCTTTTGAAAGAGAAAGAGTGTAGGAGCACTCTCCATACCTTCAACCTCTCCCTTCTATCTTTCCCCATTCTATGCTAATGGACTGTGCACTTGACAGAGAACACCTCATTGTTTGTAACTTTGGGCCATGATTGGTCCAGGAGTGTATATAAGCTTCTGTACTTTCTGGAATAAACGATGTTTCTGCATCTCGCTCCGGCAGAACAGTTTACCTACCTGGGAATCTGAGTGGAGTGACTCCGCAGACCGCCACCCCAAAACCTCGTCCTGTGAGACCCCATTTCATCTTCCCCGAGGACCCATTTTCATCTCTCAGGACCCCAACTCGTCAAGTGGACCCATGAGGCATGACTTAAAGCAATAAAAGAGGTGCTATTAATAATTAAACCTGGACAAACATGCATATCCTGCGACTGAGAGGGCAAATTGGGATATATGGTCACTCTCAACTAAGAATAGGAGATATCTCCTTATTTCTTCCTGTTATGCCATGTCACTGGACTCTCTTGCACCCAGTGATCCCCCTTGTTCTGTCCAAGTGACACTGAACAAACATGTCTGAGAGCTCTCTTTCCAAACCAACACACTGAAATAAGTCTTTTAGAAAATTTTTGAAAATATCATTTTTTTAAGATCTTATATCTTAAACCTTGTTCATATGTGTTTTTTCTTCCTGTTTTATTTTTCCCTTTCTGACAATTTTTAATTCCTATTCATTCTCCAGTTCTACTGTCATCCCTTATGTGAAAATTTCCAACTTTCTTTTGCTCTGTAGTAGCTGTGGAAGCTTGGGAAAGATTTTTTAACCACAGGATTCATTATCTTCATGAGTAAAACAGGAGTAATTTCAAGAGATTGTTCAGTCGATCAGCTGACAAAATATTATGTCACAATGCCTAACAAATTATAGAAAAACAAAATAAAACAAACAAAAATAAACAAAACTCAAACCTTTGAATTATACTCAGATTTTAAAAAACTGTCAAAAATATCTTATTCAAATATTGCTTCAGCTAGAAGGGGAGACAGCTAATTGTTCATCTTAATTACCAAGGGTACACTAAGAATTTTATAAATGATAAAATAATAAACTTAAGGGAGAAATCTAATAAGCTTATCACTGATTGACTTCATTAGCATAATTTATGAACTAGTCATTGATTGCATCGTTTGATACAACTATCAAAACAAACCTTGATGCCAACTCAAATATAAGGGTTCCTACTAGGTATTTCAAAACTTGAAATTTAGAAAAAGAGTTAGTTCTTATATTCTTTGCCACATGGGGCTCAAGAATGAGAAAGAACTGCATATAGCAAACATTCCATGTGATTTAAAGTTATTTTTATGAATTTCAGCTGGAAGGGGGAAATTTACTGGTTGAAAGCTAGTTTCCATTTTAAAAGGCTGTGTCATATATGTGAGTTCATATTTTTATTTTTCAAAAGGTTAGGTCACTGCCATCCCACCTCCACATTTCAATGTTCATTTAAAAGGTAGTTGGTTCCAAAGCTATTCACCTTCACAAAGAACTTAGCTATTGAGCTGGAGAAGCACTCTGCTCTTCTAGTCTTTTCAATCCCCACAAGGCACACTTACAGTACTGTGTTTCATGTCTGTCTCCTCCATTTATATAAACATCTTTCAAGGCAGAAATTGTGCTTTTCTCCCCCCTATTCTTAGCTCAAATTATATACATACTCACCAGCAATTTGAATGAATGAATAAGTGGTTTTCTCTTGAACCTCCCTGTGGTTGCAGCCACATAAGAGATAGCCAGTCTATTCATCCTTTATTTACTTTCCATGAACTTTAGAATGATGAGATTAAATCCATAGCAATGTATAAATTTTATCTAATTTCAGATAAGTATATTGTAAAAACACTGTCTCTCAATTCTCTCTTTTTCCACAGAGCTTTAAAGACTTAAAGATGCAATAGATAATGGAACCATTTTATCAACTTAATGGGAGGAAATTTTCATTAACAGCCACAGTATGCATACAATATGTATTTGACTTCTTCTCTTTGTTATGGTCAAGTACTCTTTGCAGTTCCTCTTTAAATGCTTGCTGGAAAATCCTGTCTGTTATCATAAGATGATGTCATTTGAAAGATACTCCTGTAGAATACCTTTTACAAAAAAAAAAAAAAAAAAACCCACATAGATTACTTTGAGAAGTGAGAGCTGTTTTACAATATCTAAATTCCTTACTATTTTAGGAAAGCCCAGCCTACCAGGAGAGCTGGCTGCTGTGAGGCCCTGGGATGAAGATCCCATATAACAGCTGTTGGCAGCTCCAGTTATCTATATCTAAGTGGGGAGACATGGGTTTTTATGTTGAGCTTTCACACATGTTCAAGAGGAGCTGTCCATTGTGAGAGTGCTGCCCTCATCCAGGGTGGGTGTGCGGTCCACAGGTAACACAGGAGCATTTGACAAAAGAACGCATTCTCTGTCCTGTTGCCTAAAGGGAACGAGTAATCCTGTGACTTGAAGGCAACCCTCCAGGGGATTTTTTAATTGTTACCCTGTCATTCTGAGAAGGTTTTGAGATGGCTGGATTTTAAAGTCTGTTATCACAGCAAGGCAGGGAAATAAAATGAAAAAAGTACACGTTTTGTTGTCATCTACGGTCAGCCCTAAGTATGCATGGGATATTGCACAGACCCTCTGTCCCCTCACCCCAGGATGCCCTAATTTGCATATGCTTAAGTTCCTCACATAGAATGGTGTAGTATTTGCATGTAACTTATGGACATCCTACTGTATACTTTATGTTACCTCTAGATTACTTATGATACCTAATACTATGTAAATTTGTTATATTTTATTTAGGGAATAATGACAAGAACAGAAAGACTGTACATGTTCACCATAGACACAATTGTAAAAACATATTTTCTGTCTGTGGTTGGTTGAATCTGCAGATGCAGAACTCACAGATACCAAGGGCTGACTATGCTTAATGTTCATACTTGCAGACAAATGCTTAAGCTTTCTGCCCTTCAGTTGTTCACTGCACCTACTTCAAAAGTGTCAGTGAGGGGCTGGGATTGTAGCTCAGTGGTAGAGCGCTTGCCTGGCATGCGTGAGGCCCTGGGTTCAATCCTCAGCACCACATACAAAGCAATAAAATAAAGACATTGTGTCCATCTACAACTAAAAATAAATCTATATATATTTTAAAAAAGTGTCAGTGAGGATTCAATGAGATGATTCTGTGTTTGCATGCAGTGGATGATCATTACCTATTATTATCATTTATTATTGGTATCATTGAGTCGTTTACCATTTGAGCAGCATTCTTGGTGCAGATTTTGCACTGGATAGGGTTGAGGTTGGCTGGGTAATGCTAAGAAAAATGATTCATACATCCTACACTCAAAGATCTGACAGTAAGGAGATAATGCACACACGTAAAGAGCAGTTTCTATTAGCAAATGATTCCATTGATTGCCTTATAAGGGGACTCTGGGAGTTATGATTTGGATGAAATTATTTTCAGCCTGGGGTGGGAAGTATGTGGGGTACTGGAATTGCTAGTTTGAAAAATATTATGTTTCAAATGAGTCTGGAAAAATGAATATGAGTTACAGACTTGATGTGGGAAAGCATTTCATCCCAGAGGGAACACCACAGATGTGGGAAACTATTCAGTTGATAGGGGAGAATGGGCAAAGAATTAAGTTTGGAGAGTATATGAATTTACTAGGGTTGTAATAACAAAATAATACACATTTAGTGTCTTAAATAACAGAAATTAATTTTCTCACAGTCCTGAAACCCGGAAGGCCAAAATCAAGGTGCTGTCACAGAGGTGGTTTTTTCTGTGATTCTTTCCTTGGCTTGCAGATAGATACCCTCTTGCTGCTTTTCAGCATCCCTGGTATCCTCTTTTTATAAGGAAATCAGTTGTATGGAATTAGGAACCCACTCTAAGGTACTCATTTTAACATAATCACCTCTTTTTGGGGGAGCATGGTACCAGAGATTGAACTCGGGGGCACTCGACCACTGAGCCACATCCCAGGCCCTATTTTATATTTTATTTAGAGACAGGGTCTCACTGAGTTGCTTAGCACCTAGCTTTTGCTGAGGCTGGTTTTGAACTTGTGATCCTCCTGCCTCAGCCTCCTGAGCTGATGGGATTACAGGCATGCACCATTGCACCTAGCCATAATAATCACCTCTTGAAGATTTTATCTCCAAACATGTTTACTGCCTGAGGTACAGAAGGTTGAGATTTCAACAAATGAATTTTGGAGGGGGATAGTCAGCCCCCAAAAGATGGAAAGGTTGGAAATATAAATTGGTGACTTATTATTGTCAGCTTTGAAAGATATCTTAAGTCTGTGCAATTCATTGCATAGATAACTGGAAGACACTAAGTGTTTTTGACAGAGAAGGTATCAAAGCAGTACTTTAAAAAGATTATTATTCTTTAAAATATAAATTGGATTGGAAAAAGAGAAATAGAAGATTGAGATACCAAATAGAAGACTCTTGTGAATCCAGATGACTTCAGATTTCATAAGCATAGTGGGAAAAGATTATAGAAGTAAAAATGATCAGGTTTTATAGCAGGTTGACCCCTTTGTGCAAAGAGAACAATAGCAATTAGATCTTGAATTCCTGGGATTTTGCCATGGTTAGAGGAAGAAGTCAGGGGGAAGTTTCTAGATTTTCTAAGAAAACATGACCTCTTTGATTTTGCAAAATGAGCCACTGAGGGCGGGAGGGAGTCATCTGAAATGTGTTTCTAGAGTTTAGAAGTTGAATTTGGAGATATATAGTCCATTTGGGCTAATGGACTTATGCATGACTCAGATTTGTACTTGTAATCCTTAGCAGGACATAGAAATTCACTGAATGAGATCAGCCTCTTGAAAACAAGTGGCAAATGATACAATTTGATTGGAATGCAGCCTTCTGGTTTTAAGCAAAATGTCTGAGAGAGACTTAAAGCTCATAAAAGAGAAAATTTCTGCTTTAGAAGAATGTTCAGATTGAAGACATTATGGGGCTCTAATATTGGGATTCTGTTTAAACACACCACTTATGATAGCTAGTTAAAATCTCAAAAGGTTAGAAATTCATTCTTTTGATGCATTTATTTTAGCAGAAGGCCTAACTGCTTTAAGAGAGTTTGCTACTATTTCTTAGTTGATGGTTTTACAGTGGAAAAAGAAAAATGATGGTACAGATAGCTCCCATTAGCCCTCTCACAAACACACAGTTTTGGATGGACAAAATAATAAGTGAGTTTCTTTGTACTTTTTATACATTTAATATACATCAAAAATTGGAGCCAAGAAAGCTGAGATGTCCTCATTCTGGCCCACTCTACTGTGAGAGCTTACACAAATCATTTAAACTCTTTGTCTTTGATTTCCTTCTAATGTAAACCATGATGTAACAGAAATATTTTTATTTCATTGACCTCATCAGCATAGAACACACTTTAGAAGATAATAGATTGTGTTTCTAAAGACATTCAGTCAGTCCCAGAATGCAATAAGCATGTCTATATTTGAACTAGTGGCCTTTGGGGGATGTGGAAAGATATTGCCTAGCACAATAATCAAACATATGAAGCACTTTATAAATATGTGTCATATGGGCCAAAGGCAGGAAGAGGCACTAGTAGGTGTGGCAAAGCTAATGTTGGGCTTGCAAAACCAGATAAGGCCTCAGAAACCTTAAGATAAGGTGTAAGTTTCTCAAGAACCTACACATTCGAGAAACTGCTTAGTTGAAGCTTAAAGAGGGAATCTATCACACCAACTAAAAACTAAGAATTTTACTCAAATGTGTACCAGCTTGAGCTAAATGCTTTCTCACAACTAATGATAAATTTTCAACTAGATTCATTGAATATTAGTACTTACTTTTTCAGAGATGACAGCTAAAGTGTAAGAGAGGCTAAATAATTTGCAAGAGGTTATTCATAGGAGCACTGAGTTTTGACTCAATTCTGCCTGTGCTAAATCACTGAAGGTGACAACTCTGTCCATTTTCTTCTCATACTTTCCAATAGCAGCAGAGTAATAGTGATTCTTTGCTTACCTGGACATGTAGTTCTCATACAGGCTTTCTCACTTATTTGAAGGAGTAGTTTAGCAAAGCCAGAATTTCTTTCCAGTTCCAACTGAGTTTCTTCCAAGCTCTGAGTATGGGCAGTTGCCAATGCACAAGCCTGAAAGATGTGATATAATGGTGCCTGCCGGATAGGAATCTGGTCTATGGGACATACTGTTATTTACAGAGTTGCCATGAAATTGGCTGGGGACCCAGCCCTCTATGTTGGAGCCAGACTCTGAGTGTCTTTGGCTAATCAGCATGTTTCCAGGGAGAAAAAAATAATAATCGCTGATAAGCAAAGGCACTGTTAATCATTAACTGTGTGGCATCTGCTTCCACAATTACATTTCTAGAAGACCTGTATAATCACATTCTTTCACAAATGGTCTAATTAATGTGCTTTTTGCTATTATTATATTTTAAGCATTGGGAATACCAAGCTAATCACTGAAGACCTTCAATTTTGCAGTATGCAAAGATATTCTATTGATTGACACAAATATCCAGAGAAAGTGACATGAACCATCTAAGCCTATGATAATTCCAGTCCTTGCCAAACCTAAGAAAGTAAAAGGAATATTTTGTGCATCTTCTTAATTCACAAATTATTCTGAGTGTGGATCAGGCACATTCCAAAATCAGAAATATTTTTCTATGTATATATGCTGAAAGAATAAAAAATACAACTGTGTAAAATTGGGCCGGAATCTCGGTGCTGACACTAACCATCTGTGGGGCAGTAAACATAAACATTCTTAACAGTGGTTGCCTTTCCTTTACAATATGGGCCATAATTTGTGCCTTGAATTATTCTGACATAGAGTGAATGGGATGACACATGTGAAATGTACTGGCACAATAAATTATATCCAATAACTCATTTAGCATTCAATACATAATTATTTCCTTTCTCCATAATTATTAGGCTATTGGTATGATGCTCCTATTTTTATGTTTTATGACTTGGCAAGTAAGAGTCTACTCATATGGACTATAGAACAAAATACTGCGATTTGGCCTGTCCGAGATGCGTGGTTCCCAAAGCTATGAGACATTTGGTGAGTAAACTGAAAGCAGAACATCATGGTTCTGGATACCAGACTTAACAATAATGAGCAACAAGACTTTCACCTCTCCCAAGTCACCAGTCTCCTGCTACATTTTCTACAACTATGAATGAAGCAGAAATATAAAGTTGACAATTAAATTGATTTACCAGCCCTATTCCAGACTTGAGAAGAAATGTGAAATTTATATATAGCTAAGACTTAGGTAATTTTTCCTATAGCAAAGAATTTCTAAAGTTAGTACTACTACTACTTTTATCATCAGTTTATTCTATGATAGTAACTATGTCAGATTTATATTTTTATTTGTATCACAAACATGTTAAGTGATTGCTATACTAAGATATAGAAAGGTTAAGTAATTTGTCATGTAACAGTTCTTATAAGTAATACAGTTGGGATTTGTATCCAGAACCTGAGCCTATTCTAAAACTGAAAAGAATTTAAAAAGTCACAATATTTCAAGTATGAAGTTTTAGACAGTGTCTCCAGATGTCTGGAGATTTTTGTTTGATTTCAGGAAATCTCTCGTTGCAGCAAATTTTGTATGGTTTAATACTTGCTTGGGCTTTGAGGAACTATAATGTATTTTGGTTTTCTCATATTACAGCTCACAGGAGGTCAAACATAGGGAGGAAAGATTTCTATCTTGTAAACAGACTGTATGTTACTTGAGAAGAGTTAGAGGCCATCAGAAATGTTCTCTGTAACTCTGTTTTCCTACATTGGAATCACAGATGCTTTGGGAATATCCCAGTGCTCAGTAGCTTGATGCTCTCAAAAAGAAAAAAAAGGCACGATTTCCAGTTTCATCCCTTCAAACCTCATTTCCCATCCAAATGACAAGCATTGTTTCAGCTCTCTGAGCTGGTATTCATCAACCTTGTTACATTTCCAAGCTTATGGGCTTAGCTACTCACACTGTCAGGATATATTGTGAAGAATAGGGCTCTTGGTGCCCCCTGTTTTGTTTTGTTTTAGTATAAAGACCTTAGTTTTTAATTATTTTTATTATGAAAACAACACATGCACATGAAAAATAAATAGGTAGTACCAGAGTGCTACAAAATGAAAAGTTGGTTTCTTTCACATTATTCTCCTGGTCTTTCTGTTCAGTCAATAACTCTACAGGTTTTACTATATGGTTCCAGAGGAAACATATTATTTATAAGCTGCATCCCACACAGATACTTATAAACATGTTATCTTTCTTTTTATATAGATATACGTGCATTTCAGATATTTTTGTACTTATTTTTTAATTATTTTTTCTGATGAAACGTATCTTGGGGGAGATTTCTAGAAAAAAATGAGTAAGTAAAAACAAACGTTCCAATAACTTCTATAGTATCTCATCAAATGAACAAGAGTTTGAAAGTAAAGAAAAAGAAGCTCCATCACTATTGGACACAAAAGAATTAGAGTAAAATGTATTTTCTTATTATCTTAAATATGGAAGCAAAAGGCAGAAATAAAAGATTCAGGTGTGATATGTATTCTACTTGACTCATTGCTCAAAAACTGTAAGAACAGAATACAGGAAACCACATTTTGAGATCTATCATTAATTTGAAGAAAAAGGTACAATGGTAGTCACATCATCCTGTCCCCCTCCCCCCCAAAATATGTCCAAAAGTTTTGCAAATTTAGAGATAAATGTGAATAGAGATTGAAGAAGGTCTGTGTACTTCAGACAAACAAATTATGAAGAAAATCACACTTAGGAAAATTGTAGTTCAATTACTAAAACCCAAAGATAAAGTGAAAAACCTTGAAAGCAGCCAGAAAAAAATGCACTATGTTATAAAAAGGAAAAGATAATTTGAATAATTCATCAGAAACTATGGAGGCCAGAAGAGTGTGGAATTCTTTTTTAAAGTGCTAAAAGTTAAAATAAATTAAATCATTTTCCCCCATTTCAAGTCTCCCTCAAGAATAAATGTGAAATAAAGATATTTTTAGATAAAAGGAAATGAGAATATGTTGCCAGCAGAACTGTACTCAAAGAAATGCCAGGGTAAGTTTCTCAGATTGAAAGGAAATTATATTGGATGAAACTCAGATCTTCAGGAAGTCATGAAGAGCACCAGAAATAGTAAATACCCTAGAAAATAAATCTACATTTTTTCTCTTAGTTTAAAAAATTTATATATGACTACTTAAGACAAAAATTATAGGACTTTCTCATGGACTTGGTAAGTATGTAGATATAATGCCTATGTGAACTACAGCATAAAGAATGGAGAATAATGCATCCATATGGTTGCATATTTTTACATTTTACATGAGATGAAATATTCTATATATTCATGAAATATATCTGTGAAACACATTTTATAGATTTTACATAAATTAGTACACTAGTAATACTAAGAAGACTGAAAAGTTAAAGGTGTAATGGCAATCACTAGAGCAATCATTTAAAAATGTAGGTGGATATAAGTGAAATTCTAAAAATAATCAATAATATTTAAAAAGTTAGGAAAAGAAGAAGGTAACAACAGTGAGACCAAAACAGGAGACTGAGAAACAAACAAAAATAGTGAAAATGGACACATAAATCCAGCCATGTGAATAATTACAATAAGTGTTAATGGATGAAAACTTCCAAATAACAAAAGTTATTTTCAGAATAGATAAAAAGTTAGACCTGACTTTACATTGTCTATCAATAATTTAGGTATAAAGATATAGACATGTTAAAAGTAATGTAAGGAAGAACATGTGCTATGCAAAAGATTAAAAAGGCTCTGAAAGTGACTTCAGTAATATCAGACAAAACTGAATTCAAGACAAACAGCACCACCAATAATAAAGAACATTGGAGGAAAGATAGCCTCTTCAACAAACAGTGCTGGGAAAACTGGAAGTGCATAAGTAGCAAAATGAAATTAAACTCTTATCTCTTAACCTGCACAAAACTCAACTAAAAGTGGATCAAGGACTTAGATGCTAGAATAGAGACCCTGTGCCTACCAGAAGAAAAAGTAGGCCCAAATCTTCACCATGTCAGCTCAGGAACTGACTTCCTTAACAAGACCCCTAAAGCACAGAAATAAAATCAAGAATCAATAAATGGGATGGAATCAAACTTAGAAAGCTTCTTTACAGCAAAGGAAACAATAATGTGAAGAGAGAGCCTACAGAATGGGAGAAAGTCTTTACCACATGCACCTCAGATATAGCATTAATCTCCAGGATACATAAAGAACTCAAAAAATTCACACCAAAAAACAAATAATCCAGTCAAAAAATGGGCTAAGGATCTGAACAGACACTTCACAGAAGAAGAAATACAACCGATCAAAAAAATATATATATAAAAAAAACCTTTAACATCTCCAGCAATTAGAGAAATGCAAATCAAAACTTCACTGAAATTTCATCTCACTCCAGTCAGAATGGCAATTATCAAGAATACAAACAACAATAAATATTGACGAGGATGTGGGAAAAGGTACACTTATACATTGCTGGTGAGACTGCAAATTAGAGCAACCACTATGGAAAGCAGTCTGAAGATTCCTCAGAAAACTTGGAATGGAACCACCACTTGACCCAGTTATCCCACTCCTCAGCATATACTCAAAGGACTTAAAATCAGAATCTATAGTGAAGCAGCCACATAAATGTTTATAGCAGCTTAATTCACAATATTTAAGCTATGGATATTAACTTAGGTGCCCTTCAATAGACGAATGAATAAAGAAACTGTGGTACATATACACAATGGAATATTACCCAGCCTTAAAATAGAATGAAATTATGGTATTTGCCAACAAATGGACGGAGCTGGAGAATATCATGCTAAGCAAAATAAGCCAATCCCAAAAACCAAAGGCCAAATGTTTTCTGATATACAGATGCTAATTCACAATAAGGCAGGAGGGCCTAGGGAAGAATAGAGGTACTTAGGATTAGATAGGGGAATAAAGGGAGGGGAGGGGGTCGGGGAGTAGGAATGATAGTACAATAAATTGGACATTACCCTAAGTGCATATATGGATTACATGACTGGTGTAACTCTACATCCTTTCCATCCAGAAGGATGAGAAGTTATACTCCATTTATGCATGATGTGTCAAAATGGATTCTACTGTTTTGTATAACTAATTAAAACAAATAAAAAATATAAAAAAGAAGGATATTTCAAAAAATTAGGTAAATTCCCAAGAAGAATATAGCAATTAGAAAGGTATATGCACATAATAACATAGCTTCACAATGTAGGAAGCAAGACTTCACAGGATTAAGAGATAAATAGGGCTAACTGTATATTGTCTACAGGATGAAGTTTAAATAGAAAGACACATTTGTATGAAATTATGTAACAGGCAGAACATATTAATGGTAGAAAAATTAGTATAGTTATCACCTCTGGAAGATAGGGACAGTGATTGTATTGTAAGGTACATGAAAGAGCCTCTGGGATGATGATAATTCCTTGTACCTTGATAGGGGTTTAGGTTATATATAAGTATGCATCAGTCTGTATTAACAGTGGGAATTTAATTGTCTGCATTATTATTAGTGGTAGCAGTAGTATTTGGTACCAGAGACTGAACCCAGGGTCACTTAACCATTGAGCCCTATCCCTAACCTCCCTTTTTTATGTTTTATCTTGGTAAATCTTTAGGGCCTCACTGAGTTGCTGAGGTTGGTCTGGAACTTGCAATCCTCCTGCCTCAGCCTCTCAATTTGCTGGGATTACAGATTTGCACCACCACACTCAGCAATTGTCTGTAGTTAACTTTGTGAATTTAATTGTCTACACATCAGAAGAAAGAATAACTGTAAGCAAATGTTAAATTCTAATTAGTGAAATCCATGCTGAAGCATATAGGGAAAAGTGGATTGACATCTATAGTATATTTTTAAGGGCACACAATCAAAATAAGGTGAATTAATGTGTGGACCAAAGGTAGACACATGAATGGATATGTGATAAACAAATATAATAAAATGTTCATATTTGAATTAGTTAAATATGTATGTTGTATTGGGTTGAATAGTGTTATCCCCAAATTTATGTCCACCTGAAAGCTGTGAATGTGACCTTATTTGGAAACAAGATCTTGCAGAGGTAATTAAGTTAAAATGAGGTTACACACTGGATTATAGTTGGACCTTAATAGAATTACTGGTGTCCTAATAGGAAGAGAGAAATTTGAACATAGACATGGGGAATTCCATGTGAAAGATAGTGCTAGATATTAGAATGAGGTGGGTGTAAGACAAGAAATGCCAAGGATTGTCAGCAGCCACCAGAAGCTAGCAGAGGCATAAGACAGATTCTCCCTCACAACTTCAGAACCCTAATAACAAACACCTAGATTTTGAACTACTTAGCTTCTAGAAACATAAGAGGATAAATTTCTTTCACTTTAAACCAGTTTGTGGTTATTTGTTAGAGCAGCCCTAGAGAACTAATATACATTTTTTATTGTAAATACAAATCTATGTGGTGTATATACATATGTTACTATAAAATTTTTTCAAGTTCTTTGTATATTTGAATATTTTATAATAAATTTTCGGGAAAGAATGGATGAGCAGAGGCTGAATTCTCTTACCAAACAGAAAGATCATAGTCTGCCTGGATTCAAGGTCTTAGCCATTTCTCAGACTGATGATCTCTTGATTGAAAGAATTTCTACTTTTCTACCAATTCTCCAGGGAGCTTCTAGGCCTTCAGTCTTTGACTGGAGCTGCATCATTGGTTCTTCTTG
>CM053414.1:22975238-23000977 GCA_028644305.1 Xerus rutilus | reverse complement strand
TAGAAACAGCAAACTACAGTGCTGCAGCCACTTCAATGTTCTAGCAGCTTAATTCACAATAGCTAAACTGTGGAACCAACCTAGATGCCCTTTGATAGATGACTGGATAAAGAAACTGTGGTATATACATACAATGGAATATTACTCAGCAATAAAAGAGAATAAAATTAGGGCATTTGCAGGTAAATGGATGATGTTGGAGAATATCATGCTAAGTGAAGTAAGCCAATCTCAGAAAACCAAATGCCAAATGTACTCGTTGAGAAGTGGATGCTGATCCATAATGTGGGGAAGGATATGGGAACAATGGAGGAACTCTATTTACAGGGGTGTATGGGGGAGGGGGCATGGGGACAGTAAAGGTGGTGGAATATGATGGTCATCAGAACCCTAACTTTATGTATGACTGCATATATGTTGTGATTGTATACAACTTACAACTAGAGAATTGATATGTTATACTCTATCTATGTACAGTGAATCAAATTGCACTCTGTTATCATGTAAGCCTAAATAGAACAAATAAATAAATTAAATATGAAAAAAATATACTTTCATTTCATAGATATTTTTAGTTACTGATTTTAAATTTAATTAATTACTTTTATTCTAAATTAAAGAACTTAGATCTGTTGACTCTGATCTTTTATCTATTGACAAAGATGTTATCCAGTATTTTAGTTTATTTTTCTTTTCTGACATCATAAATAAGCTTATTATTGGAATTAATAATTTTTAATTATTGCTTATTTAAATTTACTGCTGTGTTTGCCAACTTATTTGCTCATTTATTTTTGCAGCTTAGAATTCCTTTTTAAAAGATGTTCATTGGTAAGGATCTGTTGGAGGTAAACTCTGTTTCTCTCTCGTGTTTGTGTGTGTGTGTGTACACATCTCTAGAGCACTCTGACTCTTGAATGATAGTTTTGCTCTTATGATGCTCTACAGGCAACTTTTGCAACACTGGAGATCACACTAAGATCCTTGCGAATGCCAGGCAAGCACTCTACCGCTGAGCTATATCCCCAGCTCTCACATGTCTTTTTTAAATGAAATCAATTATCTTTTTCTTCTCTTGTGAATTTTCTTTTACTTATGTAGCCTAAGATTAAATATACTTTCAAAAGCTGAGCCTCTTTTACTTACATCATATTTTCAACTTACAATTTTAGTTTCTTAGATATATTCTACCTATAACTGTTATTTCTAGACAGTTGCTCATTCATGGTATCTTTTTTATTATTTTAATTATATCCCTTGGAACTTTATCTATAATTGCTTCTAGAGTCCTAGATTATTGGTGCGAGCTTCCAGGTATTAAGTATTGGGAGTACTGTCAACTTAAATCATTTAAATTCTGGGCTTGAATTTGCATGTGAAGGCAACTAATACTCAGGGAGTGATGTGTCTTCTCATAGGAGCATTTGTTTTTCTCTGGTACTTACACCTGCAGTTAAGGTAATTTTCCTCCCTGGTCTCCTTGTGGGTAATATATTTTTTCCTGGTTTGCAGTTGCACAGGTTTAACACCATGGGAAACCCAGCACCACGTGGAGGTTTTATGAGTCACTGCCCATGTTATGTGTATTTGAGGAATGTCCCTTGTGCCCTTAATGTGATTACTGAAACCTTGGCTTACTCTTCTGTATTCCTGCTCCCATTTTATTTTTGGACTCTAGAGACTTCCTTTTATTTTAGCCAAAAGAGTTTTAGAAATATATTATTCAGTACCTTTATTTATTGTGTGGTGGGGCTGCTTCTCAGCATATCTAATATGCTCTAAATGTCTGAAATAGAAGTTCCAAATTTATTTTTAAGGTTTATTTTCTTCTTCTATTTTTTCCCCCCCAAATGGAACCAGCTTAATTATATCTTTTGGCATTACGGAAGTGCTGAAAGTTAAAAAAAAATCACATTCTTTCTTTTGAATATTTCCTTCCTTTTCTACTTTATGTGCCTTTTATTTATAAATACTCTCCTGATCTGAATTTATAAATAAACTGCAATGAGTAAATACCCATCAAGTTTAAATCTCCAAGAGGCCAAGACGGTGGTGAGGAAGGTGACTGTAATTTGGGAAGTTTCTCCATGCACATGGAGAGCTTAGCACATGAGGTTTCCTGGGCTATCTCTGTGTCCTAGTGATGCTTCCTGCCTTGTGCTAGGAGTACATTTAAGATGCTCATAGTATACCATGAAGATGTGCAACCAGAAATGAGTCAGAAGGAAATTCAACTTAATGATGCAAACATAGTGTTACATATTGTTTCTATGATTGTCCACAACGATCCTCTATTTTTAATTCTCTTATTTTACAATGCCAGTGTTAATGGTTTCTATCTCTAGTACATAGATATTCTCCTTTGTTATGGTTTAGACGCGGTGTCCCCTAAAAGCTCATGTGTAAGACAACGCAAGAAAGTTCAGAAGAGAAATGATTGGGTTATAGCCTGAACCCAATCCGTGAATGAATCCCTGATGGGATTAACTGAGTGGTAACTGGAGACAGGTGGGGTGTGGCTGGAGGAAGTGGTTCGTTGGGGGCATGGCTACGGAGTATATATTTTGTGTCTGGAGAGTGGAGTCTTTTCTGTCTCTCTGTTTGCTGATCGCTATGTGAGCTGCCTCCCTCTGCCACGCTCTTCTGCTATGATGTTCTGCCTCATCTTGAGCCCGGAGGAGTGGAGCCAGTCTTCTATGGACTAAGACCTCTGAAACTGGGAGCACTCAAATAAACCTTTTTTCCCTAAAATTATTCTGGTCAGATCTTTTAGTCACAGCAGTGGAAAAGCTGACTTAAAACACCCTCTTAGGAATTGATCTCTTTATTTCTAACGCAATAATCCTAATTATACTACTATGAGTTCTCTCTCATGCAACATCTGACACTAGAGACTTAATAATTATCTTATAGTAAACTTCTAACTTTAAAATAGTGAGGAGGCCACTCTTCTTTTTTTTGTGTGTTGATTAGGCCTGTTGCTTTGTTTTGTATTAGTTTTCAGAGCAATTGTAGAAATGAAAACATCCATAGCAGCTTTCAGATTGAATCAGTGTGTGTATACTGTTGATATGCTGAAAACCCTTTCACCCATCTTATTAATTTATACTTAGGGAGTAGGCAATTTTCAGATTTTATTTTGACATGATAAACCATAATGGATCTAAACATGTGAAGATACATATTTAATGTACTTTAATGCCTTTATGGTCTCACTGTTAAAATGTAGAGCCCTAAATAATTCTGCCTAGGAATGCTTACACTATCCCTGCTCCATTCCCTACAGGGCTATGAATATGTTCTAGTCAGGGATCTTCTGCCCCAACTCGAAATATTTCTACCTCTGCAGGTTTTGCTTTGTACTGGGATTCCATCGGTCAATGAATTTAATGTGCAATTGTGTATTATGAATCCAAAAGGTGGAGGCAAGCCTTGATTTTGTTTCCAATAAAATATTTCAGGCTAGTGTTTTATGGAAAATAACACAGGGAAACTCGGATGTAATTATTAGAGTAGTTGTTATGTGTTTATTTTTGTTATTAATGATGTTGAATGTCTCCTCTTTCCACAAAAATCAGCTTTTAATTATACAAACCTGTTCCATAGACACTTCAATTCATATTTTATATTTGAAGGAAAGAAATAAACAACTTGGAATAATAATTGGCTAATATGTTTAAGTAATTATCAGTTAAAAGTCATATCCTTTACTATTGCCTTATATCCTTTGTAGAACAGTGCTTTGATGTAGGTATTTCATTAATTCTTATTTATGCATAAGGAGACTGAGCCTTAGAGACCTGTTCCCTATGTCATACTTTCAGTGAGTGTTGGAGTTTATACTGTAATTCTGATCTTTCTCAATTAGAAATGAGTCCTAGCTTTGGAGTGATGGTTTAAGAGGAAAAGATGAACAAATACAATATGGACTAGTCCTTTAGAAACTGGGACCTAGTTGGGCTTTGAATACTGGTGATGAATGTAGTATTCAGCAAATATCCAGGAAAGATCTGTGTCCCTATTATTAGTTCCATCTTATAGATTACTATTACAGAATTAATACAAATTTTAGGAACCCCTCTTGGAGACTGCAGATTAAGCTGCACTTTTATCAATAGTGAAATTATAGTTTATAATAATCAAGTATTTATTTTAAGTATAAGCTTATTTTCATCACATTTTTTTAAAATATTTGGTTGTTGTATCCACAACAGAAGGTAATTTGCTTAACACTAGATACTGTGTCTTTTTCAGCAGGGCACAGAATGGAATTTGACCATGTTTTTCTGGAATAAGTGAATGGAAACTATAATATTTTAAACCACTCCATACATACTTGTCTAATAACTTACCAATTTAACTGATGCCTAGAACCAATGAGATAATTTTTATGCATATACTTTAATGATATATAATGTTTTGCATTTCTTTCACAGCAAATGCCTCCAGATTATATTCTTGATGATGAAAACGTCACTCTGACTTTGGTCTGCCTGTTGCAAATGGCGACAATAAATGTTAGCTAATGTAATTATTATTAATGTGTTCTTATGAAGTCCTTGAAACTGTCTCAATATGTTAGAAATTATTTGCTCAAGTTATTCCACACCCAACTCTATGCAGTAGATAATTTTATTCTGCCAATCTTACAGATGAGGAAATAAATGCTTTCAAAAATTACATGGTTTACCCATGCAAGTGAGTATCAGAACTGAAATTCTTAACCTTCCTTTTCCCTATATCATTCTTATTTTTTTATCTTGGTCTCTGGATTACTTACTGATCTGTCACACTGTGCAATTATCTACTTTTTCTCTCCTCTCTCTTCCACCAAAATGCAAGATTTCATGGTGATATAGTCTATTTCTATTTTCTGATGTGTCCCCATCATGTAGCATAATTCATGCCGCTCAAAAGGCACTATTTGTGTCAGCAGAATTTGCTGAGAGAATGAATGAATATTTGTTTCCAAAGTCACATCTGGGGCCACTATACATAGGAGAGAAAAATTTCTACTAAACAGACATCCCATTATAAGGGGGAGGAATCCAGGATTTAATGTAGCTAATGATTTAGTTTGCTAAAATTAGAAATGAAGTAATTTCATAAGAATTTTATGTTACAATTTAGTATCCTGAATTATTGAGTCTGGAGAACACATTCGAAATGTAACTTAATTACTGCCATCATATATTTGAGGGAAATTGTAATGATGGGGTGACCAGCTGTTCCCCATCTGCACTATACTATAGGATGAAAAGGGCTCTTACTAAGAACACAAAAATTAGGTCAGTCTCAGTCTTCTAGCCATTGGGGGAAGTTACTGAGATATTATAAAGAATCCATTCTTCCATCTATTCTCTTCGTGCTATCTGGGCATATGCCCAACAGTCTGACCATGCCCTTTGTGATTTCTTACAGACTCAGGTCCCTAGAAACATCAAAGGCCAAGACACCATGAGCATGGTTCTCAAGCCCATGGCTGTCATTGTGAATGGCACTGTTTGTTTAATTAATTTCATATTATCCTGTACCAATCAGTGAGCTGAGGGATAATTGGTTCTATAAGCAAGGCAATCTGCAGTTGTGAAAAAGTAAAAGACTTACTTGAATATCATTTAAATTGTATAGCTATGCAGAATTTAATTTTCTTAATGCCTTTGTATTTCTCATATCACTAAGAAACAGATGTTATCTTCCAAAATGATGATCAATTCTGAAATGGACAATTAGTTGAATCAAATATCCAAGTCCATAATTGATTACATAAAAATGATGCTTTATCTTTTCTGGCATTCCTACAGAGATTAAAATGAAAGAATATTGGTAGGTTTGCTTTTTATTCTTACTGAACTACTTTCTTTGGTTTGATTTTCAGTAAAGCTGATCAACTAAGGCATGACATAAATTTCTTGTTGGGTCCACTTCTAATCAACATAGTTTCTTCATGCATTATAAATTTTTAATTCAGTAAATATTCTTGGGTGCCTGTTATACTTCAGGATACTTTAGGTGGTGGTGGGATTGACTGGTAATAACGGCCAAGTACAGGTAAGGTTTAAAATAGGAAGTTAAGTTTTAGCTCTGGTTATTGACAGATGCTAAATAACAGGAAACGTGTGCATCTAGAATGTTCCCAATGTATTTCACAGATGAAAGAAACACAATGCAAGGAGGCACTCTGGCCTTGGAGGAAGAGTTATTTAAGAATGTAACCTTGAAGCCAGTTCACATACTCTTTTATTTATTTGCTGTGTGACTGGACAAGTTGCTAAGCCCCGTTGCATACAATTTCCTTTATCTTCTGAGTGGAGACAAAAATACTACTTTACAGGGTTGTTGGGAGAATTTAAATGGTGTGTGCATGTGTGTTTGTGTGTGTGTGCACACACAGTTACAAAGGAGATTATGAAACTTGTCTGTGAGCCAGCTTCTGCTCAACACCTGTTTTTGTATGGTTCAGGGACTAAGAATAATTTTCACATTTTTTTAAAGATTAAAAAACTTAAAAGGAAATGTGATATTTTATGATACATAAAAATTATATGAAATCCAGTGTCCATAAACAACACAATTATGCTCCTCTGCTTATGCATTGTCTATGGCTTTGCTTTTACAATACAAAGGCAGAGTTGAGTATTTGCAACAGAAATTACATAGCCTGCAAAGACTAAAATATTTACTATATGGCTCTTTGTTTATTATATGGGACTTAGGCTTTTATTATTGACTGAAATATAGTAAACCATACAAATCATTGGTTATTATGGCTGCTTAAATTGCTTTCTAAGTTAGAATAACAATTTGGCTTGAACTTTTGCATAAAGACCTCTTCATTGTAGAAGCTTAATGTTCTGAGATAAGGAGTATTTGTGTGGTTGTGAAGCACAGGCACGTGTCTGATTCAGATACATGTCTCCTTGTTGGAGAATTTCATTAAGAATTGGTCTTAAACCTCCCTTCTAGACAGGTGGACCTTTAAAGATTTATGGGCCAAAATAATTTCAGTGACTTATCTAAATGGTACGATTGTTATATCATAGAGCATAGTTGTGAAATGCTAACTAAAGGTTGTGGATTTTATCTGCTATCATCCTCCTCCCTTACCCCTACCCCACCATGGAGAATGATTTATCTTTAGGAATACCTAAGCACAGTGAACAAAGAGGAGTTAGAATTACATCCTGAGGCAAACCCAATTATCACCTCTGCAGGCATCTAACTCCAACCCACTGATGGATGCTGGGTCAGCAGTCACCTTATCTCTGGTGCAAAAACCTCTCTCCAGTGTCTTTCTAATTGGAGTTTTGGTTCTATGATCCCTCAATATATTTGAGGAAATATATTCGATATACCATTATTTCAATCCCTGCTACATGGTATTTCTTCAACGAGGTGACTCATTCATTCTACTATTATTTATTCATGTGTAGACTTCTTATATAAATTGCTTCACTTATGGCTTTTGGGCTCTCAATTCCAAAGCTCTCTTTTGAAAATCAATAACACCTATCTTCTGAGGGAAACTCTCAGTAAAGCAAGCTGTGATGGCTTTTGTTGTACTCCTTGGCATTAATTATTCATGGTTATTTATTGAATAATTCAACATGTTATATGATAATTTTTAAATTCTCTACCTTGTTACTGAAAAGTGAGGACTTTTTGGGCCATCATTTGATTCATGCTATCAGTGGGCACATACAATATGTAGGAAGGTGACATTCAGTTTTTCAGGTCTTCATTAAATAAAATAAAGATGACGCGAGTCTATTCCACGGCCCTCAAGGAGAACAGGAAAACTTATTCCTACTCAAGTGATACTTTAGATAAAGGGAGGATTTCCAGTATTGTTCAAGCAAGATTTGGGGAATAAAGGAGCACTTTGTGTGCTAAAGTGCTGATGAAATAGTGATTTAAAACATCTCCTTCCCTAGTCAATTAATGATATAAAGTTTCCTCCCAAAGTGATCTCTTCTTTCTGACTTTTCTTTCTGCCATATTTTCCTTGATTTTAATTGGCAAAAAGAAAAAGAGGTTTCATAAATATTTCTGTTGTTGTGAATTATTTCTGTGCTTTTAATCACTAGTTTCATACCATTCCTTTGTTCTTATGCTTGATTCTGTATCAACTGTCCTTTTGAACACTGTGAATCGTTCACAAATACATAGCCCCACCATTTAGATCGTGAATGAACCCATGATAATCTGCAATGTCACTTACACTGTTTGATGTGAAAAGATATTTCTGACCTTCTATCAAAATTCTCCCAGGATTTCTGACTTCCTTACACTAAATAACTCTCCTTCTAGTTTGACTTCTGCATAGGATTTTTTTCTACACTAAAATAATTCTAAATATTATATAATTTCAAAATCCTATACTTACATTTGAACCAATAGTCTGTTTCAGTATTCTGAAATTCAGTATTAGGTTACATATTGATTCTTACTGAGACAGGGCTGGACCAGAATAGCTGAGTATGAATTAAGTTATTTTACAAGCATGGTGCCATGTGACTAAAGGACCCTGAATAGGTAACTAAAATGTCCCTATCTGTAAAAATTTTCCATTCAAATCAGGTCTAAAATTTTGTAATACACAGACACATTTTTTTAAAAGATCCGGTTTTCTACTTTCTGTCATCTATGTTAATGGTAGAGCAAAAAACTACATCTGATTTGACTTATTTTTACATGAAATTAGACAAAGGAGATTTCAACTGGGTTGTGTTCTTTGGCTCAGTGATTCTGTTTGTGAGAAATTAAACTTTTGCTTGGTGTGCCAGTGCATATCCACACACACAGGCCAGTGCAGACCCGCACCTACCTCAGTGCTATGTCGTCACTGGATTACCACATCTAGACTCCATGATCCTCATCACGAGGACACAAGCTTCTTGTCATTTGGTTTCACTTCTCGCCTTATCTGCCTCCATTTGTCATTAGTGATTATTTCCTCAGTACTTTTTCACACCATTTCAAGTCCTTGGAATAGGACATAAATCAATTAATAAATATATATGTCAATTATTGCTCCTGATTTTCATCTAATTACATAATCACAAGAAAATCTTATTTCCGAATTTTCTTCTCAGTGTGTGGAAAGATGTGCTCTCCTGTGAACAGCGTAACTTTCGTCTCCCTGTATCCTAGTACACGTGATTAGCTACATCTCTCATTCGATTGCTCACTGCTTACTCGGAAGTCTGAGCTGCTGAGAGCAAGAAAGACAGAAGAAGGTGATTTGAAATATAATTACATTTGAATGTGAAATAAAATGTTCATATTTATAATTCTGATAATATGAAGTCTCTGTATTCCTCAGATTGGAAACAAGTAACAAAAAATATGTTTTCTATTATGAAGCCAAAACATGTACATGAAGAGGAATTTTGAAAATTAAGAGAATAAAATTAGAAAAAAATTGGTTCCATCAAAGAACATATATTTATAAAATATGTACTATATATACACTGTGCACTGAGAAGGGTGCAGATCCACACTGGCCTGTGTATTGGGGGTGAACTGTATACTGCGCACAAAAGTGTTATTTTAATGCTGAATGAAAGCAGGACATTTCATACCATGCTAGTTTTCCCATAATTACTGCGAATATTATGATAAATATGTGGGTACATTTAAGCTTCAACTTATTATTTTTTTGTAATTTTTTTAGATGGACACATACTCTTATTTTTTCATTCATTTTTATATTTAATTTAATTTAATTTTTTACACAAATGGAGCACAATTTTTTGAGTAAATTTGATGATCCAGAAATATGTAGAATGTGCTTATTCTCGGGCTTTTATACTGTCACACCTCCAGATGTTGCCAGGGGCATGTGAAACTAAGCCAAGAATTATCAGCATTGATTTTTTTTTTTTTACCATGTCCATTGTATCAGAACAACTAGATTATTAGAAAAAGTACCATAATTCTTGGTTATTGAGTCCTAAAAATGTCTCCTCCTATAAAGTACTCTACATTTCAATGAAAACAATCTTCCAATATTTCAATATCCTTCCCGTGTTACTTGGAACGTCTCAAATTCAAGTTTATAAATGCAACTTTAAGGAGGTCAATAAAACACACTCCAGTTATTCTGCTTCATGAAGATTTGGCTTAACTCCCCAAAGGTATCAATTTATTCTGATAAATTAAGAAAATAATGATGTTAGCCTTGATATCCTACCACTGGAGATTTTAACATAGAATTTATGAGAAAATTCTGTCTTTTAAAAATATTCCCTGATGATTTGGTTCATAGCTTGACGTAGTATAACACTTTAAGAAATATATGCGCATTTGTTTGTTATTTTTTCATATATATTTGTCACATAATGTCTGAGATTGGTGTTTTTTATGACAGTTATAGTAGCCTAAAAATGCAAATATCCCTTTCAGCTCTATGACATATTACAATAAGATATGTTTTTTTTTTTGTCCCTGTCTTAATTCAGTACAGACTAGGAGAGGCATCGCGCCCCCCCACCCCCCGCCACCAATCACTCAAAGACCCAGTCACCATCCTTGTATGTACCCAATGACTCTGTTATCTTCTAGAATCTCTGTATCTCTCACTGAATCTTCTGCTTCTGCGTGGCAGATATGGGAGAGAAAGAATGAGTGACATGATGCCCAGCCTCCAAGGAGCAGCTGTAGAAGTGGTAGACATTTTTGTGCTGTAACTAAATTGTCCCAAACACAAACCTGCCACCACCTAGGAAAAGAAACCTAGGCAATGTAGACTTCTGTGAGCCCGTAGAAGAAGAAATGAGGCATTTAGTCTTTTCAGGCAATGAAATATAACATTCATTTCCAATTTAAAGATATATACCAAGGTAATAATTTAGTACTAAAAAATATTATTCTTTACTACATACTTGATGAATGGATCGTTGTTTAAAAGCCAAGACAAAAGAACTTTCTATTCTTGGATAAAAGTGAAACTATCATTTACTCATTAATTTCTGTATCAGTAATTAAAAACTAGAAAAATAGTGGTGGTCACTGTACCCCCAACTGCCAAATAATTCTCACTTTTCAACAGTAGAAGATAGTTACTTTTGCTAAGGTGTGGCAAATATTTTGTGTTCATCTCAGTGTTTTAAATTTTGGATTTCAGGTAAGTTTTATACTTTAGGCAGCTAAAAGTTCTGATTGTAATAGGCATATTTGTGAAGAATCAAAATTTTTCAGAAAAAATAGATTTTGTGGTGTTTAAATTTATAAAACTTGTCCAGGGCAATGACTTTCTTAAGGTCTTTAGTTACAGTGAGAAGGATGTTTTCTTTTGACTTAACATATACTTTTTATTCTCCATTCATTTATGTGTTCTTTTACTCAATAACATTTATTGCTTGATATTATAAACAAACAAAACTGGACATTCTTTCTGACCTTGATTCAATACAGTTTAAGGACTGATTGAAAAGTGGATGATAGGATTAACATAAAATTTAATATTAAAATTTATGCTGTGCATTGAGAAAAATGCTTTCTGATTTCCTTTTGGAGATAGAAGACCTACAAGATGACCTTAAAGTATTGATGTTTGCATTGCAGAGAATCAATGTCAAATATATGACTATCAGAAAAGTCAAAGCCATTTTCTATGCAAGTATTTTTATATGAGCACAAAACCTAGTGTGTCTCTCTGGCTTTTATTAGTCTTACATTTCACTTTCCTTAAGTGAAATGTAATTTCCTTAAGTGAAACAAATTTCCTTGTTATATTGACAAAACAAAATAACAACAAACAAATAAAAACTATCTTGAATAGTCTATTTGGCTCTCTGAAAAGCCATTAAAGCATTTCCTTTAAGCTAGTGTCTTGATAAATACATTAATTTATTCCACATGTTGACCCGTAAGGGAAATAGGTCCCATGTGCTACTGGTATAGCTTAGAGACTAGAGACTTATATTTAACCAAAGAAAATATAATTGTTAAATGTAGATGTATGACAAATATTGTAAAGATGCATTAAGTAAGATTTTAGTCTAGAACAGAGTTCCTCCGCGGTGGGCGATTTTGTCTTCCTCGTGGATGTTTCATAGTGCCTAGAGACAGTTTTGATTCGCATGATTAGGAAAGCAGGGTCTGGAATCTAACAGATAGAGGTCTGGGATGTTGCTAGACATCCTGCAGTACACAGGTGAACCTTTGCAACAAGAATTTACCTACTCTGAAGAGTCAGTAGTGCCACTGTTGAGAAACCCTGGTCTCCAGTGATGGAATGGAATGGGCAGAGTCTGGAAGTTTGAGGATCATTGTGCCAGACATTCAGCAGAGCAACTGCCTTGGGTGGGGATGCCTTTTAAACATCCCACCACTGGATGAATAATTCAATAATCCCATAGAGTTTTATTTCTAAATAAAACTTTGTAAAAGTTGGTTGACTACACAAATCATAAAGTAGCAAATGTTAATATGAAACAGATGGTACCCAGCCTTTAATAAGCCTTCTCACCCTTTGATTCACTGACAGAATAATCAAAATCCCCCAGGTTTGAACCTAGCCCCATGATCTACAATTGTTACTGTAACTATAAAGCGGAGCTAATGATAACTTCCCTCACAATTGTTGTGAGAATTAAATGAGAATGTTCAATAAATATAAAGTGTCTTGCTCAGTCTCAGAATAAATGGCAGCTATTAATCAGAAAAGATCACATTATGCTCCAAATGATATAAGTCATAGAGCTTCTGTGGCCCCATAAATTACAGAATTATTATATCTTACATGAAGACAGAAATGGAAATGATTACCTCTTTTGATAGAGAGCTGTGTTGTGAATTACTTTTTTAAACCTTCAGATAGATGAGTTATATGTGAAAAGCCCTGGAACGCTAAGTGTTTTTACAAGATTTGTTACTGGCAAGAAATGGGCAGGCATAAATGAGATCAGTCCAAAAAAATTGCCCTGCACACTTGGTGATGTGCTGTCTGCTAAAGTAGTGACAGATCATAAAACTACTGAGAGAGAAAGGCAGAGGTATAGGGCACTGGAAATAGAAAAGGCACGGTCCCTGGATCTTTACAAATGCAACTTTTTGGGGATTTATATTGCTACACTGCTACATTTAGGATCATGGTCCCTTTTATGTGTAGTCCAGGAAGTTGACCTCACTTTGGATGAAGGTAAGAATTATTGGGGGTGAGTGTGGCACTATTCTCAGGCTAGTATCATGCAGTTTTTATGAGTTTGGGGTTTGAAGTGAGTTTTAACATCTCACTTCTGCTGTGTTACAGTAGTATGACCTTGAGCAGGTCCAGTCTCTCAGATAACTATTCTCTTCTGTATAATGGGGATGTTTATGCTATTTGCTTCCTCAATTGTGCTGACTAAATTGAATAATTCATAAGAAGCCCTTTGTTTGGTGCCTGAGACTATAATCATCAGTATCATTTTTACTATTATCTCTTAAAAGCTTCCTATTGTTACAGTAATTGGAGCCACTTGACTTTATAGCTTCGTTTAAAGGAAGAATTCTTAAAGTACTGTCTTTGTTTTTAGCTTCAAGTGTGATTAAGCCTCCAGATTAATATAGAACATTTTTACATGAATCTTCTGATTGTATAAATTTTCTTGTGTAGAAAGAACAGAAGATCTATCTGTGCATTTGCGGGGTTTTTGCATTTGATTTCTCTTGAATCTGATAATATTGATAGAAATCTTTCACAATAAGTAATCCATTTTTTAATTTTACTGCATGATGTAATCCACTCCTTTTCTTTCCTCAATGTATATGCTTAATCAGTCAAATAATATTCATGGTTATATTTGACTTTGGAAGGACCTCTGTAAGAGTTCAGACTTGGATATGTGTAAAGGGAGGTGTTTCCTGTGTATTCCTGACTTTTCAAAAGGTGGGAGATGGAATAGATATTAGCAGAAAGCATACCACAAAAAGCATAAGTGGACCATGTGTGGGTGGCACCCAGAAAATTTTCATGCATTATTTATTTGATATTTCAGGTTTGCAGGTAAATGGCCCATAGGCAGCTATTTCCTATCCATAGCAAGCATCTCTAGATGATGGTGACACTCCTATGAACAGACCTCAGAATACTTTTCAATTCACAGTCCAAAGAACTGTTATTCGTTGTTTAATGTCAGCAAGCTTAATGAAATCTCCTCTTCATCTCTACTTGTATAGGGAATAGAAGAGTGATTGGTATGTGAAATGGAGAAGCCAAGATCTAATAATGCTAGAATGGACTCTAAGATAAGCAGCAGGACTAATGTAAAATATTTAGTTCATATGCAACCATTACCTGCAAAAATGTGATGGAGGCAATAACCCAATATGGACATCTGCAAGTAAGGCTTTAGTTTATGGTAAGCTTGGTGTAAATCAACAAGTGCAAATGCTTGTGTAATGCTAGAGGAACTATTGGTGATTGGATAAAGGAATCTGAGGACATGCAGTTCAGAAGATCCTGATGCAGAGACAAAAATATCACTTTTCTAACATCTGGATCTGATGACTTTAGTAGTTGATGTTAGTAATCAAGGAATTCTAATGTCCTCTAATAAAAACATCCCATTCATTCCTTCCTTCCCATGCACTGGCACTGGTTATCTAAAGAGACAGCTGGGATATAGAAACCAAGCCAGAATTATTTTTCTCTTTGTTTGAAAAGGAAAAAAAAATCGGGGTTTTCTGAATACGTGAAATTGTCTAAAGTGAATAGAGAAAGTGGTGGAGAGGGTTATGTGATGTTTGAGGGTTTTAGTGTAGTTGTTATTTTTATTTCTGTTGTTTTGTCGTGTTGGTTTGGTTGTGAGATTCTTATTTTCCAGAGATAATAAACAAACATTGGATTTAGTTTCCAATAGTTAATCCAGAAAACAGCAATATCCTGACCTGATTCTCCCACTTCAATCAGGAATGTATAGGAAGTTCATCAAGACTGAGACTTTGTGTGTAGCTCTTCCACCAGGGTCCAAAATTCTGCAGCTCATTAATTTTTCCTTGTAGGATAATCATAAATACTTTTTAATTATCTTTGGATGTCAGGAATTCTGTCTATATTGTTTTTAGATTGTTTTTTAGTTGTCAGTGGACCTTATTTTATTTATTTATATGTGGTACTGAGAATCGAACCCAGTGTTCACACATGCTAGGCAAGCACTCTACCACTGAGCCACAACCCCATCTCTATATTGTTTTTTTATCTGTACTTTCTCATTGAATTTTTAAAAAAAATCTTGTAAGAAATGAATACTCTTGAGCTCCATGTTCCTAATTTATGAAATAGAGATTAAAATGATTGAATTTATTAAGGACTCACTGCTCAAAATTTGGGACAACAAGATTTGATGCCATGCTACTCTTATATAATCATATTGCTAACATGTGGCAAATACTGGAGAATACATCCTTATCATCCTTCCACCAACTGTCTTATGACTAAGAGCACATTCAAATCTCTTTATTCCTTTTCCTCAAACTTAAGGTAAAAAAGAAGGTAACAAAGTGTTTTTTAGATGAAGCTGAAGGATACCTGAGAATTCAGGCAACTTCTATAGTCTCAGGTTTATTCTGAATTAAAAGATTAAAGACATGTAAAAAGTCCTTATGAAAAATAAAGGAAAATGATGTCAAAATGTTTAAATGTGAATAAATCTTCAAAGATACACCAATATAGATTTACCTCTAAGACTAAATTTGAGAGATTTCATATTCTATTAAATAGCAAGATCTAGTTTTACTGGGCATAGTGGTGCACCCCTGTAATCTCAGTGGCTAAGGGGACTGAGGCAGGAGAATCACTAGTTCAAAGCCAGCCTTGGCAAAAGCAAGGCGCCAAGCAACTCAGTGAGACCCTGTCTCTAAATAAAGTACAAAATAGGGCTGGGGATGTGGCTCAGTGGTTGAGTGCCTCTGGGTTCAATCTCCAGTACCGCCCCCCCAAAAATCTAGTTTTGTAATCTATATATTAATGTATATAACATATACATACACTTGTATGAACATCAGATATTATTATCTATGTCAATATTAAATTAGCCCTAGGGGCTCCACAATGAGAGAGAATAATTCTGTCCATTTGATGGATGAGAAAATGGGTTTGAAGAGATTATGTAAATTTGGGCAAGACTGTCAGTCATTTATCTTTTTATTTATTCATGCATTCTTTTTCTCAGTAATATTTATTGCCTCACATGATAATGAAGAAGAAGGGAGGTTTAAGTATAAAAGGGAATGATCCTAGCACATTGTAACAATATTTCTTTAAGTGGTTATGTCCACCATAAAAAATCCACTTATATAATCCAGGCTTTCAGTCTTGGCTGGCTTTTTACTATATGACTCTTTGTGCAACTAGTTAATCTGCCTGAAGCCCCAGTTTGTTTGTTTGTTTCTTTCTTTCTCTCTTTCTCTCTCTTTCTCTCTTTCGGTACCAGGGACTGAACTCAGAGGCACTCGACCACTGAGCCACATCCCCATCTCTATTTTGTTTTTTTTTTAATGTAGAGACAGGGTCTCACTGAGTTGCTTAGTGCCTTGCCTTTGCTGAGGCTGGCTTTGAACTCACGATCCTCCTGTCTCAGCCTCCCAAAGTGCTGGGATTACAGGTGTGCACCACTGTGCCCGGCTTGAAGCCCCAGTTTCTTTATCTGTAGAATGGAACTGGCAACTGCTCCTCAACCACACCTAGACTCTCGTGTATCTGATCTTCAACAGTCATTTTTTTATATTCTTCAATTCTAGCAGAAAGACACCATACTGGGCTTCAAGAGCTCAGCATGATAACAAGTAAATAAAACACTGTGAATATATATAATTGCAGCACAGCACAGATTCATGACAGGTTAAGCCCAGCCCTGAGACAGCTGAAAAGAGGCAATTCTGTCTGCGGGAGTGAGTTCACAAAGACCCAAATCACACGAGGAAGGGCAGTAAAGCCAGGCCCAAACAGGGAAAGAAGAGTTTTTTAGGAGTTACAGGATAAGAACAAGGAATTTCACACAGTGAAAACATTCCTTCAGAAGACGTGGGGTCGGGAAAGGAACACTATGTTGATTATGCACGACACATAGTACAGCAGATGAGAAATGACCAGAAAAAAAACTGAAGTTAACACAACCAATGTATTATTTTGTTAAGGATTTGGACTTCAGTAGGAGTTTGGGACAAGCGTAAGCTTTCAAAGAGCTTTAGGAGAAGTTAGTGCCTTTCTACTGCAACTAGTAATGTATCTGTGTATACTATGTGTAAAATGTAAAATGTATATTTATATAGAATATTGTATATTAAACTACTAATCCAGTTCCTCATTAAAATATTCTCAAGTCACTGAAGCTATTGTGGAAAACTGACATAGAGAGTTGCAGGAAAATAGAGAAACCCAGAGCAACATTATCCAAGGTTTGCACATCTATTTCTACTTTCTAGAGATACTCTGAAATATTAATCTGCCGAAAACATTAATTCTATAAATGTTCATTAGTTTTAGTGTTTTTTTTAAATAAAAATGTTCATCTTATATTTAAATAAATAATCAAGCTATTGACTGATAAAATAGGCATTTTTGTGAACATTTGAAAACATAATTTTCTGGCAATATAATTTTTTTTTAATTTACCAAATCTTGTTTGTGACAGGAAACGAGAGGCACTTTTAAAAGTGAGGTCGTGGAACCAGAGACATATGACCAGTGGCAACAGAGGGTCCTTGTTTTTTCTAAGAGTACATAAGAATGCATAAAAAACAAAAGAAAAAAAACACCAAAAACAAAAAAAAATTCACACTTGATGCCTCAGGTAGAGAAGGCACACAGCCAACATGAGTTCGCTGTGGCCTGTGACAGGGATATTTTGTTTTCATTAATGTCTTCTGAATAGACATGCAAAAATGTATACCCAGAAAGGAAATAACAAATGGCCCTGCACACTAATGTGTCATTAAGGACTACTACAGAATTTCATGGGAAACTATCCAACAGAAAGATGTATGTCATGAATACACCTCACGGGAATGGTGGCCGACCCCGATCACTCTCAGCCATTTAAAACTGAACCTGCAAAACCCCAGCAGGATAATTACATGATGGAAAACAATTCTTATTAAGAAGCTGCCTTATTAGTTTACAAGTGACTTTCCTCTCCCTCATTTCTAACATTTTATAGTGCTTTTCAACTCAAGAAACTTTTAAATACTGTTGACAAATTGATGGAGGAACTTTATGCAAAGGCCAAGTCCCCTTTCAGCAAGCATTTGTAATATTGATTAAAAGCAAATGCTATTTCCATACGTGTCCCTTAGAAATAGCTAACAATGATTCCAAGTCCTTTTTTCAGTTCTGTTGCATTGAAATAAAAATGCAAATACAAAAAAAGGCAAAGCCAAGTCTCTCTAGAAAAGGGCTTTGCAATTTGCTCTATGAAATGAAGCCACTATTAGTCCAAAAAGTCATGTAAGTATATTCACACATAGTATTATTATTTTAGTATTAGATTTATAATATTGCTTGTATATGTTTGAGATGAGAATTACAGGAAGAATGAACGTTCCTCAGTCTTTTTTGTTACATTAATATTTGAAATTTTAGAAAGAAAGATTATTTTCAATGTTCAATTTCAACAGAAAAAAGAATTTTCCCCAGTTGGCTCATATGTAGAGATTGTAAAGGAATTGAGAATGGGAAGGGATTTCAGACTCTAGTACAAGGGGCTGGAAGATGGGAAGGAAGAATGATGAAACCAAAACCCAATGAAAGCCGGGACTGTGGTGACTACATACTGCTCAATAGAGACAGGTGGTGGACCCTCTAAGCTACTGCCGGAGATGCAATTCTGATTTATAGGGAATCTAGAATAAAGATATTATACTCTCTCGGTGAATTGATAGCCTGAATATATAGAGAACTCAAGAAACTAAACACCAAAAACAAAACAAAACAAATAACTCCATAAACAAATGGGCAAAAGAACTAAAGAGACATTTCTCAAGAAGAACTAAAAATGACCAATAAATGTTCAACATCTCTATCAACCAGGGGAACACAGATAAAAACTACATTGCGATTTCATCTCACTCCAGACAGAATGAGAATCACCAAGAATGCAAATAACAATAAATGTTGGCAAAGATGGGGGGGAAGTACACACATATATTGTTGGTGGGACTGCAAATTAGTGCAACCACTCTGAAAAGCAGTATGGAGATTCCTCAAAAAACTAGAAATGGAACCACCATATGACTCAGCTATCCCGATCCTTGGTGTGTATCCAGAAGATCTAAAATCAGCATACTATAGGGATACACCCACATCAATGTTTATTACAGCACAATTCACAATAGCTAAATTATGGAACAGGCTAGGTGCCTATCAACAGACAAATGAATAAAGAAAAGGTGGTGTACATACACAATGGAGTTTTACTCAGTCATAAAGGGAATTAAATTATGACATTTGCTAGTAAATGGATGGAACTAGAGAGCATCATGCTAAAGTGAAATAAGCCAGACCTAGAAGAAAGTCAAATGTCCTATGTTTTCCCTCATATATGGAAGATAGACCAAAATAATGGAGGAGAAAGTTCTTGAAAACAGAACAGAGAAAAGAGAGTTAAGGAAGGAGATTGAGGAGGAGAAAGGAGGGAGAGGAAAAAGTAGGAACAGTAGAATAAAATCTGATTAAACATTCCTATGTATGTATATGAAAATACCACAGTGATTTTCACTTTTATGTATATATTTAATGTAATAATTAGAAAAAAAACTATAAATAAATAGAAGATATATCATTAGAGAAAAGGGAACATGAGAGGGAACAGGGAAGGGAAAGGGGAAGTACTGAGGACTGAATTGAAGCAAAGTTTATTCCATGCTTGTTTAATTATGTCAAAATGAAACCCAAGGCACTGGAGATATAGTTCAGTTGGTAGAGTGCTTACCTAGCATACACAAGGCCCTGGGTTTGATCCCCAGCACCACTTAAAAAAAAATTCAACCCGATGTTACGTATAACTAAAATGAAGTAACGAAATTTTTTATAAAAACATCAAATGATGACTGCATATGTGTTTCGGGATCCTACACCAATGGCAAAGAAAACCCCAGTCCACTTAAAGATTCTCAGTAGCTCGGTAGCTTAAGAAGGAAATCAAGATCCAGCACTCTTGTAATTGGTGATTATTAAGATTGGGCAAATAGAAAAGATTCAAATGCATTTGTCTATTTTGAGCAATGTACTTATTTATGTGAATTTTCCATGGTTAAAAATTAAATCTATCATAAAATTAGAATCCAGAATCTCCCTCTCTTTCTAGCCATTCAGTAACCTATCTTCCAACCAACCAGTAAATTTTTTTTTAGTTTCCTTTGAATTCTTACGAAACATTTGAAAATGACATATGCTAAATGTAAACATTAACTGTTTCATATCCTTTATTCAAAAATGACTGATTTATACAGCAGTTCTGTATTTTTGTTTGTTCACTTCATAAAATACATATTATAGATCTTTTCAATTCAATGTATAGAGTATTCTCAATGTTTAAAAATATCTACATAGTATTGATTACATCAGTAAATCTCCATTAGAGGAGAAACTCTGCCTTTGATGACATGTTTGGCAAAGTCTGGTGACATTTTTGGTAGATACAACCAGGAATGTGGATTGCTGCTGGTGTCTAAAGGATAGAAGCCAGGGACACTGCTAAACACCCCACAATGACCAGGACAGTTTATCCTCCTTCAAAGAATTATCTGATCAAAAATAATATTACTACTGAGGCTGAAAAACCTGCATTATGTACATGTGCCCCAGTTTATACTCTTTTGACAGAAATTTGAATTATTTCCAAAACGTTGTTATTATAACACCACAATGAAGGAGAATATTTATAAGAAGTTAAGGTTAAGGGAATTTGTTATTCTGATAATGCTAAATTTCATGCATTAAGAATTTTGTCGAATTAGAATTCCTTCAATGATTTATGAAGGTTTATTTCCAATAGCATTGCCAATACTGTTATCAAACATCAAAATATTTACCAATATGAAAAAAATGTGATATTGAAATATGTTTTAAAATTTTATTTCTCTTATTATTGAGTAAGCATCCTTTCATAATTAAAAGCCTATTAAATATTCATTCTCTATGCATACTTCTCTATATTCTTTGCTCGATTTTTTAAAAGTCCATTTTTTTCTTTTTATTTGCTTGTAGGAGCTCTTTGTATGCTAGGAAAATTAGCCTCCTTTTTCTGTTTAGTGATTTATAAGTAATATTCCTGGTATCACTTGCATTTTGACACTGTTTATATGTATATAAAACACTCTGTTTATGTGTGTGTGTATATGTATTTTTAACCATGGAAATTTTTACTTTTTGGGGGGGTACAGAGGGAATTGAACTGAGAGGCATTCGACCACTGAGTCATATTCCCAGCCTTATTTTGTATTTTATTTAGAGACAGGGTCTCACTGAGTTGCTTAGCACCTCGCTTTGGCTGAGGCTAGCTTTGAACTCACGATCCTCCTGCCTCAACCTCCCGAGCTGCTGGGATTATCGGTGTATGCCACTGTGCCAGGCTAATTTTTTACTTTTAAGTGATTCATTTTTTGTTACTTGTTATGATCAGCATTAGAACAAAGGCTTCCTTCTCTGAGATTATAAAATAATTTGAATCCAATGTTTTCTTTATTATTTTTATTATTTTATATTTACAATGAAATCTTTGATATTGACTTTGTGTTAGAGAATGGATATAGAGCCAGTTTTACTTTTTCCCATAGCCAGTGTCAGTATATTTTTGAATAGCCTCTTCTCACTGATTGGATATACCCCTCACAACATTTTTACTATTGTCATAGTGCTACAGTTTCAGTCTGTATAATTGTGTTATCCTTGTCTGCCCTTTGGTCATGAGTTGATATCATAATCTCACAATTTTTCTACTTATTGGACTAAGTAATCCTCTATTTCTTTTTTTAGAGTTTTTTACTCATCATTTTTGCATATTCATTTTTATAAGAATTTGGACAGTTTTATTGAGGTGGAATTCATGTATCATACAATCCACCCATTTGCAGTGTGCAACTCTACGGTTTTCAGTGTAATCACAGATCTGTGTGACTATTATCATGGTCAATTTTAGAATACCTCCATCATCTTGGAAAGGGACTCTTACCCTTTAGCTATCACCTCTTTACCTACTCATTTCTCTCCAAATGTAAGCAACCACCCATTTACCTCCTTTTGTGTAGATGCCCCTATTCTGAACATTTATATGAATGGGATCACATATGTGGTCTTAGGTGGCTTAGTTTCCTGCACTTAGCATAGTGTTTTAAAGATGCATCCATATCACAGCATGCAGCAGGACTTCTTTCTTCTTTACAGCTGAATGCCATCCTCTTGTGTGGATACTTCACATATGACATTTATCTCTTACTGGACATTTGGATTGTTTCTTCCTTTGGGCTAACATAAATAATGTTGCTACAAACATTTATGTACAAGATTTTGTGAGGATAAATATTTTTGTTGGGAAGATAGCTAGGAGCAGAATTGCTAAGTCACATGGTAATTCTAGGTTTAATCATTTGAGAAAATGCTAGATAATTTTCCAAGGTAGCTGCACACTTTATTTTCATAAGGACAGTGTAGGAAGCTTCTGATTTCTCTACATGGTTGCCAATAATTATTATTATCTGAGTTTTTAATTCTAGTAATTATAGTGGGTGTGAAGTTGTATCTTCTTGTGTTCTGATCCATATAAAATTTAACTCACTTATCTATGTTTAAAATAAAATAAATTATTAATATTTTATTGCAGTCTTGTAATTTGGAGATAATTGATACCCTTATATAGTTTAAATGAAGATATAATTATTGTATGTGACAAATGTTCCCATATAATTCTCATAGACATTTCTTAATAAATTTATCCTCTTAGACTTTATATTTATTTTGTAAATTTAGCCATTCATTTAATTCCATCTTATTATTTGTTGCAATTACTTATAGAAATAGTAGAAAAGCTATTATTTGAGATATGAACTTGTGCCTTGCCAAGTTAGTGAGTTTTATTGTTCATAGTGGCTTTAGTTGACTTTTTGAGTTTCTTATGAGAACTTTATTTCCTCCTACAATTTTGTACTCCATGTGTTTTACTTTTTTTTCTCCTTTAAGTATAATGGTGTCTTTTGGATTAATACATATTTTATCACAGTAATGTTAATATTTGAGAGTTTTTAAAAATAAAAACCATAGCAAATACCTTTTCATTGTTTAAGAAGAGAAACAGCACTTGGTCATGATGTATTTGATGTGCTACTGAATCCTAATTGCTTTTATTTTATTTAAGATATTGTCTTTGATGATCAGAAATGAGATTTGTTGGTTATTATCTTTTGGGGGGTAACATTGTCAAGTTCAGTAATATTATTAAGCTTGATTAAAAGAAATAATTAAGTTTTACTTCTTTTCATGCTGTGAAGCAGTTCAAAAGCATTGGGGTTATTTGCTTTTAAAGTTTTGGGAGAATTCCCTCATAATAGTGTGGATATTTTGATAGGCAGAATAGTGGTCCCCCTCTGATGGCCATGTTATATCCCTGGAACTTGTAAACATGTTAGGTACATGGCAGATCAAATGAGGTTGCTAATCAATTCACCTTAAACTAGAAATTTATTCTGGTTTTTCTAGGTGGGCTCAGTATAATCCTAACATCCTTTAAAAAGGAAGATGGCAGCAGAGGAGGTCAGAGTCAGAGAGAGGTTTGAAGATGCTATGCTGCTGGTTTAAAGATGGGAACAGGGGACACACACCAAAAAATATAGGCAACTTCTAGAAGGTGGAAACCATAAGGAAATAGATCTGCCTAGAGCAAGTAGTTGAGCACATCAATGCCACCACCTTGGTTTAAACACAGTGAAACCTATTTCAGACTTCCAAATTCCAAAGCTGTTAAGAATGTTTGTGTTGTTTTAAATTACTAAGTCTGAGATAAGTGTATGTGTCTGATAAACATATATGTGTGTATACACATACAAATATAAATTCATGCTGAAATTGCAGCTCTTATCCAGATCCATAGTGTTCATTCTGGTCTTTCCATCTTGCTTGTGGGTAACTTCTTTCTCTGACCTGGCTCCTATTATGTCTACAATTTATTTACTTATTTATTCAACCCTAGTGTACCCCAAAAAGTAGTTTAATTGCTAATGTGATACACAAATTTACCAATTGGAGTCCATTTTTATGTACAGTTTTAAAAAATCTTAGCCATACAGTGTTCACTGAAGATATCACTTTACAAAGTTACTTAGGTTAATTCCTTTTTTCTGCTTAATTCATGTTAAAACATTTCTTCGCTAATACTGAGATATAAATTTAAGGCTACAAGTTTTCCTCTGAGAATGGCTTCATTTTTACTTCATGACTCGATATGACCCACCGTAATGACATTAAAGTCTAAACTTTTTTGCAGTTTTTGGTTTGTGTTCTCACTGACATGCGGGTTTCTTAATAAACTTTTCTTTTTTAGGGTAGCAAGGATACTTTATTGCCTGATTTTTATTAGTTTTATTGAATCTGATTAAAGAATACCATCTTATTTCTACATATATGAAATTTATTAATGACTTCTTCATAGCACAGTATATATGTTTTGAGATTATTCCATGAATATATAAAAAGAAAGTATTACTTTTAGAGAAGACATTCAATATATATTAATTACATCTTTTTATGTTAGTTAAGTATTCTTTTATTAAATTTGTTTTTATTCACTCAATAGTCCATGGACGGAGATTTGTGAATCAAAGTTTCCTGCTTGCTCTGTATGTCTGTATTTTCCCTCTGGTCTCATTTATATATTTCTACTTAATCACTGGTGATGTGACATTATTTGGCCCATGCATACTTACAAATGTTATGTGTTTATTCAGAGATGAGATGAAACAGTATATCATAGCAAGGAACACATGATGGGGTAAGGATATTCACCTCATCCCATTAAGCTGGGAAGCAGTGAGAGGAAGGAGCTAGCATACCCATATCCCCTGTAATGGCACATGCCCTGATGATGCTAGGTGCCACTTCTTCAGGTTCTGCTACCCAGTAGTGCCATCAATTGAGAACCAAGCCTTTTAACACATGAACCTTTGAGAAATATTTAAGATTAAATCATAGCAGTCCATTGTGGAATAGCACAATCAAGCTATTAACATATGCATTACCTTAATACTTACAATTTTTTAAAAAATCTGCTCTTTTACTAATTTTGAAGTATATTATAGATTGTTATCAATCAGAGTCATGATGTGTAATTGATCTCTTGAACTTATTTGTCCTAAATGAAATATTGCGTCCATTGACCAACTTCTCCACAATATTGCCCTCCACCTACAGCCTCTATTCTGCTTCTAAGAGTCTGACTTTTTTTTTTTTTTTTTTTTTACATTCCACACTTAACACTCCGCATTCATGTGGTATTTGTCTTTCTGTGCCTGGCATGTTTCATTTAATGAACAGCGCCATTCAGATTCACTCATATTATCACAAATAACAATTTGTGTTTTAAAAGGCTTATTAGTACTTCATTGGTCATATTTATCAGATTTTTTTTTATCTATTTATTCTTTGATGGACACTTATTCCATACCTGAGCTATTTTGAATAATGCTACAGTGAACATGGAATGCAAATATCTCCTTGACATACTGATTTCAATTGCTTTGGATATATATTCAGTAGCAGGATGACT